>CAJVGC010000582.1:40332298-40541703 GCA_910822075.1 Senecio squalidus | reverse complement strand
TTGAGCGGTGTGCACAACGTATTTCATGTATCGCATCTCAAGAAGTGTCTTGCTGACGAGTCCTTATTGGTGCCCTTGGAGAAACTAATTTTGGATGATTCGCTTCATGTGATAGAGGAGCCGGTAGAAATCGTTGACCGAGAGGTCAAGCGCCTGCGGCGGAGTCGGATTCCTATTGTAAAGGTCCGATGGAACTCTAAGTTTGGAGCTGAGTTTACGTGGGAACGGGAGGATGAAATGCAGCGGAAATTTCCCCATCTCTTTTCAAGTAGCGATGCTCAATAGTAATTTCGAGGACGAAATTCTTTTAACTGGGGGAGGCTGTGACGTCCCGTCTATTTGAGGTACTTGAGTTACCGTTATTATTTTAATATTATTCGCAATTGTTTTGACCCTTGTATTTCGCTTTGTTTTACTCACGGTTTATTATTGTGAATCGGGTTCTATGTGATTATTTTGATTCGTCCCTTGAGACGCAAGTTGATTTTTTTATCTAAGTGCCTTATAGTTAGTATGCTCATGGAAATAAGTTAGGAGGTTTATGCCAAATTTGTCGGTTAACGTATCCCTATCCTTAAGAAATCGTGCTTTACTCGTGTTTATGTTTTTACCGAGAAGTATGTATTTCCATTTTTGAATTTAAATCGAATCATATAATGAACTACAATACCAAGAATACCTATAATGAACTTGCCTAAGTTCATATGTAAAACAATCGAGAACTCTAAAGAACGAACGTGCGTAACCATAACTTATACCGAAAAATAAATTTTTGCTGTCTGGGGCAGGAATGCGCCGCCATTCCCCTAAATGGCGCCGCATTCAGGTGCGTATCAGCATTTTGTGTTTTTCAAACTTTTGTAACTTTTCTAAAACGGGCCTAAACCATTTGGTGTCGGGTTTGTGGTGGTCCAAGAGGCTTTTTGGTCCAGTAAACACTCACTAACACCCCTTGTTTGTGTCCCCATTTCATTTCATTCACACACACACACCTAGCTCACACTCTCTCTTCTCTTTGAATCCAAACACACACAAACCCAAACACTCTTTCATCTTTTCTTCTTGTACCTGTAAATCCAGAGCTTAAACCACATATTTCATCACCATAAATTGTTGTTTTCATCAAGAGGAGTAAGGTTTGATCATCCATTTGGAGAGTTACTTGGGTTATTTCGTTTTCGGGTCGAAATCACCGTCTCACATCAAGGATCTTCATCATTTCTTGCTTGATCTTCACATCTTCATTTTCTTTGGGGTAAAACAACTTAAACTTTCTGTATTTTCTAAGTTTTATTCATTGCATGTGTGATCTAAGTAAAGAAAATGAGTTTTAACAAATTTTGATGGTAAAGAATTTATGAAAAATCAAGTTTTATGAAAATGTGTTTGGATCTTGCTTAAATGGTTGTAAAAGCTTTACCAAAGTGTTATTTGAAAGTGTTTTTGAACATATTATAGCTTGCATGTCCAGAATCTACCATCAAAAGTCGATTTACTAAACTTAGAAACGATTTCGGTGCAGAGACTGCACTGAATGCGCCGCCAATGGTCCATAGGCGACGCATTCAGAGGTCAGTTTGCCCGTTTTCGTTTTGTTTCGCTGTTTTCGTAACCGTAAGCTTGTTATCTTAAGAACCTATATTAACAAATGGTGTATTGTGTTTTGGAGTTAGAAATCTCATCACCACACCATCAAAGGATTTTGTCCCGGGTTCTTAGCTTGCTAAATTGCGGTTGCTATCGGTAAGAATTGATTTCTTCCAAATTTCTCATTTCTCATATGTTCGGTTTTAGCCTTGAAAAATGGTTAGGAATAAATATTAGACCAACACATGTTATATTATCGGATTTGGACAACTTTGGACTAAAATACGTTAAAATGTGAATATAACCATAAGTAACGTATTTAACTTATATCATATTATGTATTATGAGAAAGGTTTAAAAATGCAATTGTTGTTAAGCGGGAAAGTGTATAAAATTTGGACAAATAAATTACGATGCGGAAGCGCTGCCGAAATTCATTTCACGTCTTTTACGACTATAAAACACTTATATGAGTAAACTTGTGCATAAAAGTAATATATTACATTATAACATCGTCTTTGGACTCAAAGACGCTAATATATTTATAAAAGCCATAATATTACTTAAAACGGATGTTTTAACCTCTTTCAACAAATAAACCTTCGTTTCATAAGCGTTCGTAATCTAAAATTATCCAATGCGTTTTGACGACAAACTCTTGGTGAAATGGTTTTGAAGATTATATTACTCTTATATTTTGAAAGGTAACACTTCAAATTATCCAAAGTGACAATTTGGACTTTTAAATTGATTTTGACTTTAATAAGTTAACATAAATGACATTTGACTTTCATAAGTCAACATCGGTGACTTTGACTTTTAAAAAGTCAACATTCCTTACGTTTGACTTTGATCAAGTCAACATTGTTTCCGTTGACCTTGGTCGATCTATTGAAACTTGATAATAAAATTCTATTAACCGATACTCCTAGTAGTCATTTTCGATTCGGATTATCATTCTTCTCCAGTTGACGATTATGACGTGGAATGCCGATTACCTCTCCGGACGGTCCTGTTTGACGCGGAACATCGCCTTCTAAATACGTCACCTCATTTAAACTTATTAATATTGGATTATCTTATTTAACTTAACCTTAACCGACAAGGCTAAACCGGACCTAGACTTATAGAGATACTGAGACTATATTGTTTATTGTTTTAAGGCACTTAGGCGGTGGAGTTGTAACTCTGTGTTGGTGTACCCGATATTTGTTTGCTGAGGCTTTATATGTGAGTTATTCGTAGCCCTTGTCTTAAATACTTTTGGGCTGTAAAGCGTATTTTAAACTGTCTGCGTATCTTTAAACTGTCTGCATAAATGCGGAAATATTACTGATTATCTTGTTTACCCAGTGAATTTGGTCTGCCTTAGTTTTAAGCGTTTAAGCCATGGTGGCTCCCCTCTAATACACTCGTTAAGCTTTTGCCCGTGGTTCATATGTATAGATCTGTATTGGGTTATGTACCTAACCCACATTCCTCTGTAGACTGTTGCTACGAGCGGATGTTATGACCTTAATTTTAAACTGTATGATTAAACTGTTTGCCTTTGGTTTAACGCACCTTAGGCTAGGGGATTAAACTGATTGGTTCAGGTTCGAGATGTATGACTACTTAGGCATAGTATCTTTCACTTTTGGATGAATACAAGATATATGATTTTTGAACTTACTCTGTTTACTGAAATTTATCGATGGGTCACTTTTTACTTTAAACTTGCGAATAATTCACCAACATGTTGTTGATGTCGTTTTAACGCTTTGCAGGAAATTGAGGATTTCCTTGGATCATGCCATAGTTGTTTTTGGATCGCTTGCTTTTGTGGAATTTGAATTTATCTTGTTTATGTAATTTCCATGACGATCCATTTGTTGATTTCTTTTGAAGTTGTATTATACTTGGCGTCTTATCGCCTTTGACTTGATGTAATTTGTAACATTTGGCATGATCTATTTAATCTGTTGTTTTGTTTATTGGTTATGTTGTTGTAATCTTGACTTTGATATTATAACTGGAACATCCCGTGTTTCCGCTTCCTAGCGGGGTGTGACAGATCCCTTTTATTTCCCGGTGTGTCCTCAACCTTGCGCTTTCCCTTAGCGTCTTCTGCACCTGTCCTTGGTGCTCCTCCGTTCCTTTTCCAGTCCTGGGTCAGGCGGCTTGCCAAGCTCACGGCCTGCTGCATCGTGGCTGGCTCGGTAGCTGTCGCCATGCCCCTTATCTCGGGCGAGAGTCCCCAAATGAAGTGGTCGATACGCTTGTCCTCCGGTGTTACTAGTTCCGGCACTAGATTTGCGAGTTCGTGAAATCGCGCGACATAGGTGTCGATGTCAGTTCCTACCATGGAGTGATTCCAGAGTTCGTTCTTGAGCTTCTTCAGGATCTCCTTGGGACAGTACTCAATCACTAGTAGTTCCTTGAACCTTGCCCATGGCATGTTATATACAACGTCCAGACCTTGGACCTGTAGCTGGCTGTTCCACCAGGTTAGTGCTCGTCCCTGAAGCATGCAAGAAGTGAATTCCACATTCTTGTTCTCAGCGCACTGGCTGATCCTCAGCACGACTTCCATACTATCGATCCAGCGCGATAGCCCGATGGCGCCCTCAGTGCCATGGAATTCCTTTGGCCTACAAGATATGAAGGTCTTATAGCCACATCCTTGGTTGTTCCCTTGGTTGTTCCCCTGGTTGTTTCCTTGGTTATTGTTTCCTTGATTGTTATTTCCTTGGTTGTTGTTTTGTCGGTTGTTGTTTCCTTGGTTGTTGTTATTCCCCCTTGGTCCTCCCTGGTTAATACCCGCGTTGATTCGGGCTATGATATCGGCTATCGCCTCGTTCAGTCGGGCGTTGATCCTTTGGACAATGCGCTCATCGTTGGGTTCAACCATTTTCCTACACAAGAGAGAACTCGGGTTTAGGGTTTCGATATAATACTTCAGATTCAATAAAGGGAAATAACAAGAACAACAAAAATCGTAATTATAATCCGTCCATTTTATATATCGCTCAAAATTTGATGTTCTTACAAAATCCAACATCATCGACTATTGTCGTACATTACCAACCATCATAAAGTACTACGCTTACAATCCTTCCTAAACTACATGTTCTGCTTACAATCCAAAAGACATCCTAGAACAACCTCTAAACCTTAATTACAACCAAAACAACCATAAGGAATACTAGTACTATGCTAATCAGCATCAGGTTGCGTGCCGCTCGAATTGCCTTTCGTGCCATTGCCTTAGTGCGTAGCATCTCGGTGTACAAACCACGTATCTGGTGGGAGTGATCTCTCACGACTTGTGTGTATCCGCGGAGGTCGACGGACATGTTACAAAGTGCTTGAATTTCTTCGGGAGTCAATCCGCGAACAGGGGGTGGTTGTGGCGTAGTTATCTGAGGTCTCGAGTGACGATTCGGTGGGTGTCGTGCGCGGCGTGTTGGTAATCGTGAGCTTCCTTCACCGTCCCGACGGAGGTAAGGTAGGGTGAGCGGTGGCGATTGTTGGCTCCTAGAGCGTGATTGTGATTCGTGAGAGTGTTCGGTTTCGTTGTCTGACTTAGCTATCTCTTTCCCTCTCGACATACCCTAGCTCGATAACGAGTTAGTTCGAAGATACGGCTCATGTTAGTGTTAGTAATAAGCTGAGCACATAGAGTATCTTAAGTATAGCATCTAGGTCTGTGTGGGTCTGACTTCAAGAATTCCCCGGGGAGGTTCGTTTAATGTTTTACCAATCCCGTTCCGGCATAACTTAGTCCAAATTATTCATAGGTGATCAGGCTACGAATAATTCAAGTTAAACAATGCCTTCACGTTTTGGTTAAATAAAATCTTTCGTTTTAGAAATTGGTTATAGTTTGATTTTTGAAAAATCGGTATTCACTATAACCTTGCGCTCTAATACCAAGTCTGTCACACCCCGCTAAAGCGGAAACACGGAATGTGAAGAGCAATAGCATTCGATACACAATATATAGATAAACGCCAAAGTCATTAAAGAAAAACATAATATCATAGTTTACAAGGTTTAAAACAAAGTTACATATCCGAATTACAAAATGGGGTGTTCAACCAAACCACCCAAACCCATCCCGTTCTTGAAGTCATTCGCCCAAAAGCAATAAGTCATCAGCTAGCTTACTCGTTACCTGAAAATACGAGTCAAGTGTTAACTACGGGGGACGTAGTTAGTGAGCTACAAGTTTAAGTAAAAGCATAGTTTTCAAATTAAAGTTGCATTACCAAGCATAGAGTATCGCATTCAAAAATAGTGTTACATAAAAATGTATAAAGTATAGCATTTGTGATTATAGGTATTGACCACATAGCGCGACTATGCGACAACCCTAAGTTTTGCCCAATGATCGTTGCTAAGCCTAAGCCTACCCATTTAGTATTATGCACCATCGTTATAAGTCGTTGTGGTGAGGGTCAATCTACCCTAATAGCGCTATCCATATCTACTATCGGTCCTTTCCAAAGGGATTAATAGCAACTAATGTCCTTGGTAGTTTTCGGGAGTTTTCAATGGTTTCTCACGTCCATGTTGTACAAAGTCCGCAACATGACGATCGATTGTTTTTAGTCATTGGCAAATATAGTTTTTCATATTAGTTTACAAGATATCAAAGTGTTTCATAATAGCTTTCCAAGTAATCAAGTGTTTTCGTAATAGCTTTGCGTATCAAATCGTTTTCGTTTAGCATTCAAGAAATAAAGCGTTTCATAGTTTGCTTCAGCTCAAATATAGTATCTAAGCCTAAGACTCGCATTTCACCCCAAAAAGTATTTAAAAGCGTTTAAAGAGTTGGGGTTTGTAACTCACTGTTTGCGAAGATAGTCGTAAGCGGGAACGATCGGAACGCGTGTCGGGAATCACCGAAAGCCTAATAATATCAAGTTTTGTTCAAGTGTTATTATGTTGTTGTATAATGTAATTAAATAGTCTTTAGTTAAACTTTAAGTGTCAAGGTCCAATTTGTCCAAAAATCGTCCGAAACGGTTATCGTTTTGTTTTAGTCCAGAAGTCCAAGATTAGCGTTTTTATTAATATGATATGTATAATTTGGTCGCTGAAGTGGTTTGGAATTTCTAATGAAATTTGGGCATCGCTTCCGCGCCCAAATTTCATTTCCAAAAATTCCAAGGTCACTTTCCGCTCACAATTCACCTATAACACATAATCATATTTAAACATGTCCTTTTTATCATATTAAGTCCATTACAAGTCACCAATGTTATTGTTTTATCCAAACTCAGTCACATATAATAAGTCTCGAAAAGTCAACGGTGTAAACAACTTCAAAAAGGCCAAAACGACGATTTTTCGGGAAAATCAAAGGCTGTTTCGGGTTTTTGGGTTTTTCTTGTAAAATCGTTTATTCCAACCATAGATTTCGACATGCAATGGGTTTAAACTAAATTAATCATCATTATATTAGTTTATAGGTTACTTTTATCCATAAAAACAAGGATTTAAGCATCAATTTTCATAAACCCGTTTTTGTATAAAAATGGTAATAAAACTTCATCAAAACTTGTTTTTAGAGCTTAGATCATACATGCAATTGGTTATAATACTAATATAAGTAAATAGGAAGAGTTTCTACCGAATGAAAGTGTTTAGATGATGATCTAGGCGGATTTTGAGCTCCAAAAGTGTAGAAAACGTTTTGTAATCGAAATGGCTTTGATCCCCTTGCTTTCCCTTGTTGTTAGAACGATTTTAAAGTGGATTTTAGTGGGTTTTGATGGTTGAATGTGGCTGTATTTGTGGTGTTCTTGAGAGAGAATTAGAGAGTGTTTTAGGTGTGTGTATGTTTTATGTGTGTGTTTGTGTTTTTAATAAATGAAAAAGAAAAGGAAAAGAGAGGGATAGAAATGATAAAAGGGGTGTTAGAGTCTGTCAAAAATGCAGTAATTGAGTGCCAAGGGTCGAGTTTGATTGGGTGTTGGATTACAAAAACGAGACATGCAATAAAAATCCAAAACTTGGGTCTGGGGTGTCCAGGACGTCGCACAAGGTGGGTGTGCGGCGCCCTGGCTGGTTTTTGCCAGATTTTTGGTGATTTTTCGTTTTTGCGCTTTGCTTCGTTGGACCTTTTTCGTTAAATGAAAGTTATAGATTATGATACGTTATGAACTTAGGAAAGTTCCTTAGGTGTTTTCTTGGTATTAGGACTTACATGATTTGATTCCGAAGTTGTTTATGATTCCGATCCCGATCCGCGCTTAAAGGTTAAAAATAAAGTAACTTTCGTTTAAGAGTTTTGTGTGAGTTACAACGAGCTTAGCTTAAGAGTTATGTCTACGTAACCACATAGCACATAAAATTATTCATACCGGGCATCAAAATAAACACTTAGCAGTTATGAGTTAGCGTTTTCGACCTTAGTTTAGACGGTTGTCACAAATATTCTATCATAGGCTTGATAGAGAATCAAATCTCCACCACTAGAGTCTAGGTACAACTAAACGGGGACTTTTATTCGGGTTGTAATATACAGGTAAAGGCATGTGAATAATGTATAATGGAGTGTACAAGGGAAAAAATAAAATATACAAAAACTTAGATTAAATCCGAACTCCTAAAATATTTAACGAACCGAATTGCTCAATTTTCTCAAACCTTACTTTTTTTTTCTCCGAATGTACAAATATCGTACAGTATATAATACAAAACTCAATATACACTATTTCTTTTAATTCTACAACTAATTTTTTTTTCGCTTTTCTGTTTTTTCGATTTTTTTTTCTTTTCACTTTTAAAGTAGATTTTAAATTAGTGGTTAAAAAAAATCTAATTTTAGGATATATATATATGCGATATTTGGTCGTGTTTCGTATTAAACATGATGGATAAGATAGGTTTTTGCATTTAATTGTGTGGAAAGTTGTTTTTTATTCATTTTACAGGTTTATATGATCGGGGAGTGGATATTGGACGAATAAATGAGCGTAAACGATGAAAATACACAAAATGGTGAAGTTTGTCAGATGGTGCGCCGCAGAAAATTAGTATTAGCAATAATACTTATTCAAGTCAATGTTGGAAACTAGTTGGTGTCTAATAGAGATGGTCGAAAGTTTTGGACTAATTATGTATAAAGGTTAATACTGAGGAATGATACCTGAAATAAATAAAAGGAAGTCACACGTGGGACACATGATATAATGAAAAGTAGAAAGAATTAATTTTCATCGTCTTAAGTATCGATCGAAAATGGGATATACATATTATATATATTATTCCATATTTAATGGAGAAGTGGGAATAAATTAATAAAAAAAAAGGAAGGAGGAGACGTAATGGGCCATAAGGCCATACTGCCATTTTGCCTATAAAACTTGGTGGACAAGTTTTTGGGTTAAATATAAATTCTAGGGGGAGCCAGAGGCACGTGGGGGTAGTTTTTTTGGAAACAAATATTTTTTTTTTATTACAGCAAAAAAAAAGAAATAAAAGAAGAAGGAAAAGTAGGAGTTCACGGCTGAATAAATGAAAAAAAGGAAAGTGCACAGCGTCACCCTCATTGAATTTTCACAGTTTTGGAGTTCGACTCGAATACGATTTCTTTCTAATTTTTGCCTATAAATAAAACCCCCAAACATCCAGAAAAATCATCAATTAATATTTTCAAGTATCTGGAGTTGGAGTTTACGTTTGGAGGCAAGGATTGAAGCTAGGAATTCGGTTTTCCTTCAACGTCGGTCACGACAAGTTTGCAAGTTCTTAGTTTGTTTTTCTTTCTCTTTTTCAAACTATATTCCAGTATGTTTTCTATTATTATTTTGTTTGCTGTTTTAAACTCCATAATGCGTAGCTAAACACTTTTTACGCTTGTTTGATTAATGGATCTTGTTTGAAGTTTATGTTTTCGTTATTGATTGTTTAGGTATTTGTGTTTAAATGTAAATCCTTATTTGTCTAAGTTTTAATATATTATAATAAAGTTGTTTATATACAAATTAATTAATCAACATTCTAGGTATTCGAGAGGAATCTAGATAGGTTAAATAAATTGTATGAAATAATCAATCGGTCTTTAATTGGTTTAAAATTGTTAGGATTCGAGAGGACCTAATAATAACAACTTAGATAATTAAACTTAAACGAGTAAGTCTATTTGTTAAGATTCGAGAGGACTTAATATTTAGAGAAGTTATTCGAGAGGAAACTTTATAAGGTTAAATCACTAAATACCGGCTTGTTAATTAATGCTTAATTATTAATAATTATAACTTTATTCGAGAGGAACATTATAATTAGAGATAGTTAAAGTTAGTAAAATATTCGAGAGGAGTTTTGCTATATATTAGAAGTTTAATATACAATAAATTTCGTAAACTTAAATGGAAAATAAGTGAAGTGTCAAACAAGTGTATTTTCTCCAATATTCGATAAATCTCAATTACTTTTTGTCACTCGATTTTTATAATCACCTTTTTACAAATCACTTTGCAATATTAATCAAGTCTTTCGTCACGATAAAAACCCACAAACAAACCAGTATTATTAATTCGAAAATTTAAAACCAAATTAGTCCCTGAGTTCGAACCTTTACTTTCTTTAAACTATATTACATACGAATAGGTCCACTGCCTATAAGTGTGTAATTACGTGAAATAGTAGGTTAAGTTTTAAGAATAGATTTTACACATCAAGTTTTTGGCGCCGCTGCCTGGGACTGGTTTTTCGTTTTTGTTTCGAATTTGTGATACGATCCTTTTGAGTATTTATTTACTTGAGAGTTACTTTTAATTGTTATTACACTCGGTATGTTTTACGCTTTTCTTGTTTTTATCTTTTTAGGTATTTCAGGTAGTTGATGAACACAAGGGCATCGGGATTACCACTCTTGAGTCCAAAGTCAAATCCAGGAGTATCGAAGAAGTGAGGCAAGAAGAAAGGAAACATATTGATTCAGACACCACCAGGTTTTGGACCGTTCTCACCAGTAAAATTTGAAGATATCACATCTTCAGAAGGAGGAGGAAGCGCTATAGATTCAGAGGTCGAATAGTTAATATGTGAAGACAAACCGGAACCGCAACCAGCTATGGATCCTTTGGACATGCCAATGCACCGACGGGCCGCAGCTGTAGCAGTTCCACCTACCCGAGGGTCGGCAATCACCACCCCGGACTTAGGTGACAATTTCGTCGTCAAGGATCATCATCTCAAGATGATCAAAGACAACACTTTCGATGGGCGATACAATTCAGATCCGCATAAACACGTAGCCAAATTCAACGAGCTATGTGAGATGTTCAAATACGGAGAAGGAAAGAGCGATAGTGTCAAGTTGAGGTTGTTCCCTTCGTCTCTCACCGGAGATGCGAAGGTTTGGTTCGAAGAGCTAGATGAGAATTCAATAACAACATGGACACAAATGCGAGTAACCTTCATCAAACGATTTTTCCCACCCGGCTTGGGTAAGAAATTTCTTAGAGATATTAGAGGATTTCGACAAGATGATGGAGAGACATCTACTGAAGCATGGGCTAGATTGAAGGAGATGCTAAGAAGTTGTTATGGTCACGGTCTGGGAAAGGAAAATATCATAGAAATCTTCTTTTACGGGTTAACCAAGCAGTCCAAAACGATTTGGACCTAGCTGGAGGAGGAGACTTCATGTACAAGACCACTAATGAAGCATACAACTTAATGGAGGATAAGTTAGTCATGAACTTATCACGGGAGTATCGAGACGACGGTAGAGGCCGAAAACAAAGAGGTCATGTTGCTCAAGCTGAAAGTAGCAACGAAATATCTGATGTCGTTAAAGAAGTCAGTTCTATGGCGGATAGGATTGATAAACGCATTGGAAGGATAGAGATAGACATGCACTTGGTCAAGAATAGATGTGAAGGATGCGGAGGACCTCACTACGCTAGTGAGTGCGATCGACAAGTGGAGGATGCCAACTACGCACATTATGGTTATCCTAATCGGGGAACGAATTGGAAAAACCGCGGAGGTAACTACAACCGGGGTGAAAATCGAGACAACGGACGGCAAAGAAACAATACGCGATCCCCACCACGACAAAGATACGATCCACCGAAGAACGAGGATGAAGATCAAAGCTTGAAGGATCTAATGAAATCGTTCATTCACACCCAAACCACGAAGAATGACACATTTAGTAATCAATTGAAAGTTTTAAATGACCACATCGAGCAAGGGCAGAGAAATCAGCAGAAAACAATGCAAGACTTGGAGAGAGGGTTCGATAGGATGAACGAGCGGAACTCAAATCGGCCACCAGGCCAATTACCCAGCAATACGCAACAAAATCCACGACCACAAAACCAAGGAAACACTTCCAACAATCAAGCACCGAAATATCAACCTCCTGGAAGAAACGAAGGAATGCCACCATGTCCAAAACACAAAGATGAACATGTAAATGAAATCACTACACGCTCGGGACATGCTTACGGAAGAGATCAAGAAGAAAACGGAGAGAAACTATCAGACAGGACACCACCCTCCACTACAGAACTAGTTGTGGATGATTTCGAGATCGAGGACGAGGAGGACAAGGCACCACCAGTTCAATCCAAGCCTAAAACACCCGAACCAGTGGAGGAAGTTCCAATAAAAGCTTATAAGCCACGTATCCCATATCCTCAACGATTAAGAAAGGCGAAAATGAAGGAGCAGTACGGTAAATTCTTTGATATGATTAAATCTGTTAATATTAATGTTCCTCTTGTTGATTTAATTTCAGGGATGCCAAACTATGCTAAATTCATCAAGGAGTTGGTCGCGGATAAGGGAAAGTCATCGGAGGAGCAAGCCGCTTTCTTAAACGCAGAATGTTCAGCTTTGGTAAAGAACACGATACCACCAAAGTTGGATGATCCAGGGAGTTTTCTTATCAAGTGTAACTTCAGTAATACTTACAGTTGCAGTGCATTGGCTGACTTAGGAGCTAGCATAGATTTGATGCCGAATTCATTATATGCTAAACTTTCCCAAGGAGTGTTAAAACCCACTAGGATGAGTATCCGACTAGCCGACCGATCATTTCAATATCCGTTAGGAATTGCTGAAAATATGCTAGTAAACGTAGGAAAATTCACCTTCCCTGTTGACTTTGTGATTCTAGAAATGGATGAAGATGTTACTGTTCCACTAATCCTTGGACGACCATTCTTAAACACAGCCGATGCAATTATTCGTGTGAAAAATGGGCAAATTTCTTTGGGGGTTGGGGAAGAAAGAATTGTCTTTACACTAGATAGAGCCATGACCCATTCTTATTCTACTGATGAAACTTGTTTTCGGATTGATGTGTTTGATGATTTAGATTGGCAGGAAATTCTCGAGATAGAAACTAGTTTGGAGGAGGAACTGAAGGACGAGAAGATCGAAGAAGTGGAGATTGAAGTTAAAGAGGAATTGAAGTTGGACCAGAGCATGTGGATAAAGTCTTCGATTGAAGAACCACCTACCGACTTGGAGCTAAAACAACTACCGATACATTTAGAGGATGCTTTTCTTGAAGGTACAAATTTATTACCAGTTGTTATTTCGTCATCACTTTCGGGTGACGAAAAAGCTCGCTTATTGACAGCCTTAAAGGTCATAAAAAGGCCTTTGCTTGGCGTATATCTGACATACCCGGAATTATACCTGAATTTTGCAAACATAAAATTAATTTTCTCAATAATATAAAACCCGTTGTCCAAAGACAACGGAGGCTAAATCCGAATATGACAGATGTCGTTAAGAAGGAATTTGTTAAGTTGTTGGATGCAGGATTTATTTACCCAATCTCAGATAGTCCATGGGTGAGCCCAATTCACTGTGTGCCAAAGAAAGGAGGTATGACCGTGGTAATGAATGACAAGAATGAACTGGTGCCAACGAGGACAGTCACAATATGGAGAGTTTGCATCGACTACCGCAAGCTAAACGAAGCCACCAGGAAGGACCATTTTCCACTACCGTTCAAGGACCAGATGATTGAAAGACTAGCCGGGAATGAGTTCTACTACTTCCTGCATGGATATTTGGGGTATTTTCAGATACCTATCGCTCTCGAAGATCAGGAGAAGACTACTTTCACATGCCCGTTCGGAACATACGCATATCGGAGAATGCCTTTTGGTCTATGCAACGCACCGGCTACTTTTCAACGGTGTATGCTAGCCATTTTTCAGGATATGGTGGAGAAGACAATGGAGGTGTTCATGGACGATTTTCAGTGTTTGGAGATTCCTTCGATGCATGTTTGAAGAATCTGGATCAGATGTTGAGAAGATGCGAGGAAGCAAACTTGGTCCTAAACTGGGAAAAATTTCACTTCATGGTTCGTGAGGGAATTGTACTGGGACACAAGATTTCAAAAGTTGGGATAGAGGTGGAAAAAGCAAAGATCGAGGTCATCAACAAAAGCTACCACCACCAACGAACGAGAAAGCAATTCGGAGTTTTTTGGGACATGTAGGATTCTACCGAAGGTTTATCAAGGATTTCTCGAAGATTACTCGTCCTATGACGAAACTATTAGAGAAGGAGGTAGCTTTCAATTTCTCGGAGGACTGTTTAAAGGCTTTCGAATTACTCAAGGAGAGGATCACCAATACACCCATCTTGGTAGCACCGGATTGGTCTCAACCCTTTGAAATAATGCGTGACGCCGGCAACTTTGCAGTGGGGGCTGTTTTGGGGCAACGGATCGACAAACATTTTCGACCCATCTACTTTTCCAGCAAGAAACTGAACGAAGCCCAACAAAATTACACCACTACGGAAAAGGAACTCTTGGCAGTAGTTTTTGCTTTTGATAAATTCCCCTCGTATTTAGTGTTGAACAAAACTATAGTTTTCACGGATCACTCTGCTTTAAAGTTTCTATTTTCTAAATTAGATGCTAAACCTAGACTAATTCGTTGGATATTATTGTTACATGAATTTGACCTCGAGATCAAGGACAAGAAGGGAGCTGAAAATGTAGCAGCAGATCATTTGAAGGAAGGGGAGATCGATGACGCATTTCCGGGAGAAATGTTAGCCTGTATCAGCAATAAGGACGACAATGCTCCATGGTTCAAAGATATTGCGAATTATCTAGCCGGAAAAATTGTCAATAAAAGCCTAACCTATCAACAGAAAAAGAAATTGATATCGGATGCCAAAATACTATTACTGGGATGCACCGTACTTGTTTCGTAGGTGTGCTGGTGGTGTCACAACCCGCTAAAGCGGAAACACGAGGTGCGAAGAGCAAAGAATCATTTCACGAGTTATAACAAAAGGTTAACGGTTCAAGTCATTAAAATATAAAGTTTGAAAAGTTCACATGTTCAAAAGATACAACCAAGATCCATAAAGTTTAAGACAATAACACATAATAAAATGTTTCATAAAAATTCCCAAAATAATAAAGGTCTTCTCCCGAATTACACTTCACATAATCATCTTGACCCGCCCGAGCAATGCACTTCATAACTTACGCTTAGTTTCCTGAAACATGAGATAAAGTGTCAACTACAAAACGTAGTGAGTGAGTTACAGTTTATAAGTTTTAGACAAAAGTTCCGACAAGTATATATAAGTATAAAGTTTTCTTAAAAGAAAGATAGTGGATAAAAGCGCTTAAAATATATATACTTTTAATGAAGATCCTAGTCCAATAGATCAACATTTAGAAAAGTCAAGTTGCACAAAGTAAGTATGTATATGCGTAATTAATTGTAACATATGATTTTTGAATTGTATCGACCACTTGGCATAATATAACGTAAGAGTTCACACTAAACCGATTAACTAGTCTGATCCTGCCCGGACCTCGCACTATCGACGAGGTTTGTCTGTTCTAGTAATATGTACTCAGGTAGCTAGCCTAAAGTAAGGAGTGACATCTCCTAAGTATTGATACCCATACTTACCAACGGTTTGAAGCTAATAGTGTGAAAATGTCTGAAAAACTGGGGCAACTTATGTAAGTTTTGTCTAAAAACTGATAGTAGGCTCTTACGGAGTTTATATTCTCATCAAGGGTTTCTCCAAGTACAATCAAACGATCATAGTTTAAGTCAAGATGTCAAATGTCCAAGGTGCCACATAGGGCGTCTAAAGATAGTTTTACGCATATAGGTAAGACCAATGTCAAATAGTTCAATAAGGTCATAGTTCATAAAAGTCATTGTACATAAAGTCATAGTTCATAAAAGTCATTGTACATATAGGACATAGTTCATAAAACAATTTAGATCTCATGTTTCCCCCCAAAAAGAGTACTTAAAATACAAAAGTAGAGGGGTGTAACTCACGGGTTGCGAAGATAGCGAAATCGGGAAACGGTCGGAAAAGAGAGCCGGGAATCACGGAAAGCCTAATAATACCAAGATTTTTTAAGCTTTATGATCTCATTATGTTATTAGACATAATATATAATAGATGAATTTTTGTTAAACTTTAAGTGTCAAGGTCCAATTTGTCCAATAATAGTCCGAAACGGTTATCGTTTTGTTTTAGTCCGAAAAGTGTCCAAAGTTGACGTTTTTTTTATCATGATACATACATTTTGGTCGCTGAAGTGGTTTGGATTTTCTAACGAAATTTGGGCAGCGCTTCCGCGCCCAAATTTCATGTCCAAAATCCAAAGTCACTTTCCCGCTCACAAATTACATATATCACATAATCATATTAAACGAGTTCATTTTAGTCCAAATAGTCCAACAAAAGGTCATGAATATTTATATTTTATTGTTCTCAGTCCCAAAATACTAGTCACGAAAAATCAGCGAGTGTACATAAGTTTAAAACGACCAAACGACGATTTTCCGGGAAGACAGCAGCTGGTGTGCGCCGCTGTGACCCACTAGGACGGCGCACAGGACGTTTTTGTGTCCCGCTACGTCGTCCCGGTCAACTGGGACGACGCACAACCCGCTGCGTTTTCCCGTTTTGTGTTTTTCTTGCAAAAACGTTTATTCCAACCGTAGATTTCGACATGCATTTAGTAGATATTTCATAAAATAGTATATTTGCAGTTTCTAAACCATTTTTAACCATAAAATCGTAGATCTAAATGTTATTTCGGTTAAAAATCGTTTTTGTCCAAAAAGTGGTATAAATCTTTGTAAAAACTTGTTTTTATGGTTTAGATCTTACATGCAAGATGTAAAAACAGTAAATAGAGATAAGAAAATGATTTCTACCGGATGAAAATGGTTGGATGATGTTTTAGACGGATTTAAGCTCCAAAAATCGGTAGAAAAGCTTTGAAACCGAAAAGATTTGTTCCTTTTTGCTTCCCTTGATGTTTAAACGATTTTTGATGGTTGAAAAGTGGGTTTTTGTGGCTGGAAATCACTGGAATTAGCGGTGTTCTTGAGAGGATTTGAGAGGAAAGTTAATGTGTGTGGGTGTTTTATGTTTATGTAAATGAAAAATGAAAAGAAAATGAAAGAAATAATAATGAGGGGGGTCTTCGGATTGCTACAAGTCAGTAATAATGGATAAAAGTCGTTTGTGATTGGTATTAAGTTTGTGTAAAACGAGACAAGGCTTAAAATTCAAAAACATTTCAGGCTGGCACCTCAAGGACGTCGCACAAGGGGGGTGTGCGGCGTCCTGGACCATTTTTGTAATAATTTTCTGATTTTTCGTTTTTGCGTTGTGTTTCGTTGGACCTTTTTCGTTAACTAAAAGTTATTAATTATGATACGTTATGAACTTAGGAAAGTTCCTTAGGTGTTTTCTTGGTATTAGGACTTACATAATTTGATTCCGAATGTGATTCCGACACTGACGTTGTTCCGGTAAAAGTACGGTTAAAGACAATGACAGACAATTAAAGAGATAAAGTGTGTAAAATGCACCTGAAGTTTGACGGTTGTCACATTCTCCCCGGGTTGAAAGAAATTTCGTCCCGAAATTTAGTTCGTCCCATCATGAAGAAGTGTTCTCGAACAGATGTGGATACTTCTGACGGATTTGGTCTTCACGTTCCCACGTGAATTCATGACCACGTCGGGAATTCCACCGAACTTTGACAATAGGAACACGACTTTGCCTGAGTTGTTTGACCTCGCGATCAACAACCTCAGGCGGTTCTTCAATGAAATTAAGTTTGTTATCGATCTTGACTTCGTCGAGAGGGATGACGATGGTCTCATCAGATAAGCACTTTTTCAAGTGCGAGACATGGAAAACATTATGAACGTTCGAAAGAGTCTGAGGGAGTTGGAGACGGTAAGCAACTGGACCGATACGCTCTATGACTTCGAATGGACCGGTGTACCTTGGGCTTAGTTTTCTGCGCTTTCCGAAGCGGACTACCCCCTTCCATGCGATATCTTGAGAAGCACTCTATCGTCAACTTGGAACTCAAGGGGTTTTCTCCGGTTGTCTGCGTAGCTCTTCTGCCGGGTACATGATGTTTTCAACCTTTCACGGATGGTGGTGATCTTGTCGATGGTCTCCTGGACGATGTCGAGCCTCGTAAGTTGTCGATCGCCAGCTTCTAGCCAACAAAGCGGTGACCGACACGTGCGTCCATATAAGGCCTCGAACAGTGCGCACTTGATGCAGGCATGGTAGCTGTTGTTATAGGAAAACTCGACCAAAGGGAGGTGAGCATCCCAACTTCCTCCAAAGTCAACTACACACGCTCTCAGCATATCTTCAAGCGTTTGGATCGTCCTCTCACTCTGACCATCGGTCTGAGGATGGTATGCAGTGCTGAGGTCTAGTCGCGTCCCTAGCGATTTCTGAAGGGCATTCCAAAAACGGGACGTGAATCGACTATCCCTATCGGAGATGATGGAGAGAGGTGTTCCGTGACGGGAGACGATCTCGTTGATGTAGATTTGAGCGAATTTCTCCATCGAGTGGTTTTCTCGTACCGGTAGGAAATGAGCAGATTTTGTCAAACGGTCCACGATGACCCAAATCTTGTCGTTACCATTTTCCGTACGGGGCAACTTGGTGATGAAGTCCATAGATATTTGCTCCCACTTCCACATGGGAATCTCTGGTTGTTGAAGTAGACCTGAGGGCTTTTGATATTCCGCCTTGACCTTCGAGCAAGTAAGGCACTTAGCTACATACAAGGCGATATCCTTCTTCATACCCGGCCACCAATAATATTCCTGGAGATCCTTATACAACTTGTCGGATCCCGGATGGATGGAATACCGAGATCGGTGGCCCTCGTCCAAAATGAGTTTGCGAAGCTCCTCGGATCTCGGAGTTCATGCTCGGCCCTTGAAGTAGTGGATTCCTTCGGATTTTGGTTCGTATTCCTTGAGTATATAAGAATGTCGTCTATGAATACGATCATGAATTTGTCCAGATATGGTCTACACGCCCTGTTCATTAGATCCATGAACACTGCCGGTGCGTTGGTCAGACCAAATGGCAGGACGAGGAATTCGTAATGACCGTAACGAGTTCGGAACCCGGTTTTAGGAATGTCGGTCTCACTGACACGAACCTGTTGATAACCTGGGCGGAGGTCGACCTTCGAGAAGTAAGTTGCATACTGCAACTGTTCGGATAGGTCGTCGCTCCTCGGGGGTGGGTATCGGTTCTTGACTGTCAGCTTGCACGATAATCGATAGGAATTAAATCGATGGGGAAAATTGTTACACCCCGCTATAGCGGAAACACGAGGTGCGAAGAGCTGGAATACCATTACACGGGTTATAACAAAAAGATAACGGTTCGAGTCATTGATTAAAATAAAAGTATTCACAATTCCAAAAGACAACCAAGTAGTTTAATGTTTCAATACAAACACATAATTAAAATTCCAAACAAATTCCCAAAATAATAAACAGGTCTTTTTCCCAATGAAAGTCTCACGCAACCATCCTGACCCGTCCATCCCATGCACTTCGTTCTTACACTTAATTTCCTGAAACATAAGATAAAGTGTCAACTACAATAAAGTAGTGAGTGAGTTACAGTATGAGTTTCTCGACAAAAAGTTTGAGTGAAGTATATATATAAGTAAAGAGTTTCATAAAGGAAAAAGAAGCGGAGCGGCGCTTAAATATATATATATATACTTTAAAAGTTTGATCAAACCCAAGTAGAACAATACTTGTAACATAATAGTAATTGCGGAGTCAATCGCTAAAAGAGTGTATATGCGTAAATAAATAAGTAAGTAAATTAAAATCTTGTATCAACCTCTTGGCATAATATAACGTAAGTTTACACTAAATCGATTAACTGGTCAGAACACGCCCCAAAGTTTCACTAGAGATGGAGTTCGTCTGAACTTAGTATTATGTACTTAGGTCGCGAACCACAAGTAAGGAGTGACCTCTCCTAAGTATCGATACCCATAGTTACTAACCGCTATTGCTAATAGTGTGTAATGAACTGAACTAAAAACGGGGCACTGCGTACTCTTTGTCTAAAAACTGATAGTAAGCACTTACGGAGTTTATATTCTCATTAAGGGTTGGTTTCGCATACAAGTAACCTTAATTTAGTTTAGCCAATTAACGGGGGCAAGCCAGTAAGCCAATAGGGGCAATAAAATGTTTTACGCATATGAGTTTCACAAAGTTTCCAAAACAGATCAATAGTTCATACAGTGTTTCAAGAGTTCATAACAGTTTCAAAATGTTCATAAAAGTTTCAAAAGTTCATAAAGTTTCCGAGACAATTAAATCTTATGTTTCCCCCAAAATTATGTAAAATACAACAAAGTATGGGGATGTAACTCACGGGTTGCGAAGATAAGTCTCGAGTAAATGAGAGGAGCGGAACCCGTCGGGAATCAAAGACGACCTAAACACCCAAGTTTTGTGTAAGTGTAAATTGTATGATTTAAGTTATGTTAAAGTTCCATTTTAACATTTTTAGTGTTAATTTTCTTATACTTTAAATTCTGTCCAAAATTTTCAATACGGAAAACTTATGTGTTACGACGTGTTCAATTACGTTTAATGTCCGATTAGTCCAATTATGTCCAAAAAGGGTCGATATCCAAAGTCAATATGTTTAAATCACAAAAATAATAAGTTACTGAGTTTCGGGTATATTTTACGGTGGAATTTTGGCAGCGCTTCCCCGCTATAAAAATTTAGTCCATTTTCAATATCACTTTCCCGCTTCAACAACCATTTCAAACCATTCAATTCGACAATACAATAGTTTTTATTCATAAAACTTAACCTAACAATATCTTTTATGAAATCAGGAAGTTTTCAAACATATATTATGTGGTAAGTTTAGTTGGTCACCATTCTTAACGTTTAAGTTGCAAAAACGACATTTTCGTGTACAGCAAGATCCAGACAGCGGCTGGAGATATTCATCCGCCGGCTGGACCTCTGCCGCTGGCTAAATATCTTCAGCCGCCGGCTGGAGGCCTTCGGCCAGTTTCATCTTTTCGATATTTTTTCGATTTTTAAGCCATTTCAGTGATAGATTTTGACATGCAAACGGTTATTAGTTAAATATATTCATTTTAGAGTCAAAATCACAGTTTCTTTTAGATCTTTTACATCAAAATGTGGATCTATGTGAAAAACCTGTTTTTAACTAAGAAAACGTTATAACTTTTATCAAAACAACTTTTTAGACTTTAGATCGTCCATGCAAGTAATAATTTATGAAATAATAGTAAAATAAAAGGGTTTTACCGGAGGAAAAAGTTAGGAGACGGTTTGGATGAGATAGAGCTTCAAAATGGTAGAAAACTTCTTCAAAAAACTCGTTTTTATGCTTCCTTCTTGTCACCCTTTACTTTGTGGACGATTTATGTGTTTGATGGTGATTTTTAGGTCTTTAGTTGCTGTAAAGATGGGAAAAATCACTGTTTTGTTTGGGAGTTCTTGAGAGCTTAGAGAGAAATGGAGGTGTGTGTGTGTTTTTAATTTTGAAAATGATAATGAAAATGAATAGAGAGAGTAAGAGGGTGGTAATGACTGACCTAGGCACTCCCCAAAGTCAGTCTCTTGGTCCAATCCCGGAGTTATTATGTTTGGCCAATCAAGATACATGCAAAAGTGAGTCATCATCCACTGGACAGCGGCTTTCAGCCGCCGGCTGGCCATATTTAGCCGCTGGCTGACAGCCGTCAGCCATCGGCTGGATGGATTTTCACAGCTTGGTGACGTTTTAAGTCTTCCGTTATTGTTAAGTGTGGACTAGAATTTTATTAGTTCCCGTTATGAACTTAGTCAAGTTCTTTGTATAATTTCTTGGTGCTAGGATTTATAAGTTGATTCCGACTTTGGTTCCGACACAATTGCAGTCACAATAAAGTACGAACAAGAACGATACGATCACGAGAAAATGCAACTAAGGACTTGTACCGACATAATAAATGAGAATCACCTGAATTTTGGACGGTTGTCACATTCTCCCCGGGTTGAAAGGAATTTCATCCCGAAATTGACTCGTCCCATCAGGTAGAAGTGTCTTTGAACAGATGTGGATACTTTTGACGAATTTGGTCCTCACGTTCCCATGTGAATTTATGACCACGTCTGGAGTTCCACCGAACCTTGACAATAGGAACACGACTTTGTCTGAGTTGTTTGATCTCGCGGTCCACAACCTCAAGCGGTTACTCGATAAAGTTGAGCTTGTTGTGGATCTTGACCTCGTCGAGTGGGATGACGATGGTCTCATCAGATAAGCACTTTTTCAAGTGCGAAACATGGAATACGTTGTGAACATTGGAAAGGATCTGCGGAAGTTGGAGTCGATATGCTACTGGGCCGATACGCTCGATAACTTCGAATGGTCCGGTATACCTTGGGCTTAGCTTGCCGCGCTTCCCGAAGCGAACTACCCCCTTTCATGGCGATATTTTGAGAAGCACGCGATCGCCAACTTGGAAATCGAGGGGTTTCCTTCGGTTATCGGCGTAGCTCTTCTGTCGGGTACGGGACGTCTTCAATCGTTCTCTGATAGTAGTAATCTTGTCGATGGTTTCCTGGACGATGTCGAGCCTTGTGAGTTGTCGATCGCCAGCTTCTAGCCAACAAAGCGGCGACCGGCACTTACGTCCGTATAAGGCCTCGAACGGAGCGCACTTGATGCTAAGCCTGGTAGCTGTTGTTGTAGGAAAACTCGACCAGAGGGAGGTGAGGATACCAACTTCCTCCGAAGTCAACTACGCATGCTCTTTGCATATCCTCAAGTGTTTGGATCGTCCTTTCGCTCTGACCATCGGTCTGAGAGTGGTAAGCGGTACTAAGGTCTAGTCGCGTCCCAAGCGATTTCTGAAGCGCGTTCCAAAAGCGGGACGTAAACCGACTATCCCTGTCAGAGATAATGGAGAGAGGTGTTCCGTGGCGAAAGATGATCTCGTTGATGTAGATTTGAGCGAATTTCTCCATCGAGTGATTCTCTCGTACTGGTAGGAAATGAGCAGACTTTGTCAATTGGTCCACAATTACCCAAATCGTGTCGTTACCCTTTGCCGTCCGGGGCAACTTGGTGATGAAATCCATGGCGATTTGTTCCCACTTCCACATAGGAATCTCTGGCTGTTGCAGTAGTCCTGAGGGCTTCTGGTATTCCGCCTTGACCTTCGAGCAAGTAAGACACTTGGCTACGTACAATGCGATATCCTTCTTCATGCCCGGCCACCAATAATATTCCCGAAGGTCCTTGTACAATTTGTTGGATCCTGGGTGGATGGAGTATCGGGAACGGTGGCCCTCGTCCAAAATTAGCTTACGAAGATCTTCAGATCTCGGAATCCAGGCTCCGCCCTTGAAGTAGTGGATTCCGTCGGATTTGAGTTCGAATTCCTTCTCAATATTGTGCAACGTCTCGTCCTTTAGGTTCTCGGGTTTCAACGCTTCTCGCTGAGCCTCGGCGATTTACGTTTGAAGATTTGTCTGAATCTGAATACCTAATGCTCTAACCCGAGATGGTCTTACCATTTCCTTCCGACTCAGGGCATCTGCTACTACGTTTGCCTTACCCGGGTGATATTTGATCTCGCAATCGTAGTCGCTCAGCAGTTCGATCCATCTCCGCTGTCTCATGTTGAGCATCTTCTGATCTAGAATGTGTTGAAGGCTTTTATGATCCGTGAAAACCGTGCACTTAGTACCATACAGATTATGTCTCCAGATCTTTAAAGCGAATACGACGTCTCCTAGCTCTAGGTCGTGTGTGGTGTAGTTCTGTTCGTGCACTTTCAGCTGCCTTGAAGCGTAGGCAATGACTTTATCCTTCTGCATAAGGACGCACCCAAGTCCTTGATGGGATGCATCCCTGAATACCAAGAAGTTATCCGTACCCTCCAGTAGGGACAAAATCGATGCGTGGCATAGCTGGTGTTTAAGTTTCTGGAAGGATTCCTCTTGTTTTGCACCCCAAACAAAATCCTTGTACTTCTGAGTGAGCTCGGTGAGTGGCTTAGCGATTTTCGAGAAATTCTCGATGAACCTTCGATAATAGCCGGCCAACCCTAGGAATTGACGAATTTCCGTAGGAGTCGTTGGGGCTTGACATTTCTCGATCGCTTCGATTTTTGCCGGGTCTACACGGATTCCTTCTTGGTAGACCACATGACCAAGGAAATGTACTTCCTGGAGCCAAAATTCACACTTCGAGAATTTGGCGTATAGTTTCTGATCTATGAGGAGTTCTAAGATAAGTTTCAGGTGTTTCGCGTGATCCTCTTTGTTTCTCGAGTAGATAAGGAAGTCGTCGATGAATACGATCACAAATTTGTCCAAATATGGTCTACACACCCTGTTCATCAAATCCATTAACACCGCTGGTGCGTTGGTCAGACCAAATGGCATGACGAGGAATTCGTAATGACCGTAACGAGTTCGGAAAGCAGTTTTAGGGATGTCGTTCTCACTGAATCGAACCTGATGATAACCCGAACGGAGGTCGATTTTCGAGAAATAAGTTGCCCCCTGCAACTGGTCGAACAGATCATCGATCCTCGGAAGTAGGTATTGGTTCTTGACGGTCATCTTGTTCAGTTCGCGGTAGTTGATGCACATCCGAACGGATCCGTCTTTCTTTTTAACGAAGAGTATTGGGGCTCCCCACGGGGACGAGCTTGGACGAATAAGACCGTGATCCAAGAGTTCTTGTAGCTGTTTCGATAGCTCTTGCATTTCCGGTGGGGCTAGACGATACGGTGTCTTAGCGACCGGTTCTGCGCCAGGAACTAGGTCTATCAGGAATTCCACTTGTCGATGCGGCGGTAGCCCGGGTAAATCTTCGGGAAAGACTTCAGGGTGATCCTTGACTACTGGGATATCTTGTACTCGGCTCTCCTTGGGTTTACGTTCGACAACGTGAGCGAGGAA
Organism: Senecio squalidus; assembly: GCA_910822075.1. Lineage (NCBI taxonomy): Eukaryota > Viridiplantae > Streptophyta > Magnoliopsida > Asterales > Asteraceae > Senecio > Senecio squalidus. Next base: position 40,516,828 of record CAJVGC010000582.1, on the reverse strand, counting down.
TGCGTCACATTCCTTCTCAAGGTACTTGCGCATCTTCATGGATGACACGATACGGATTTGTCGTCCGGGTTTATCTCCTTGAACAATTAGGGTTTCAGTGTTTGAGAGAGAAATACGAATGAGTTTGTCGAAACAGAAGATCTCGGCTCGGAAACGAGATAGCCAGCCCATTCCGACGATTACGTCAAAGCTTTTAAGCTCGATCGGCATTAAGTCAATGGGGAAGGTTTTATCGGATAGGCATATGGAACATCCTATGATTATATCCTTAGCTTCGAACTCTTGACCGTGAGCGTACTCTATGGTGAAGCTATCCTTAAGAACTTTAGATCCTAAGTTAATGAGGGGTCTTAATTCTAAGGATACAAAGCTTCTCTCAGCCCTCGAATCGAACAATACTGATGCATAATGGTTATTTACAGGGAACGTACCGTTCACCGCGTTTGGGTCCTGTCAGGCTTCTTCAGCTGTGAGTGCGAAGGCACGTCCTCGACCTCGCCCGCCTTGGTTTGGTTGGGCGTTCTGGAGTCTTGGACAGGCGTTCCGGAAGTGCTGATCACTCCCGCACTCGAAGCACACCGGCTTCTGACCTGGGACCATTACCTTCTCCGTACAATATCTAGCAAAGTGCCCTACCTTATGTCATTTTAAGGAAACCGGGCAGTTCCCGCGATGGTGGAAGTTGCAGTTGTTGCACTTGGGGTTCGTCCCCGTGTAGGCTCGGGCTCCAGTTGGTGGCGGTGATGGTGGTGCTACAGCAGTCACTGCGAAATTTCGGGTGGTCTTCTTCTTCTTGTTTCGGTCGCTTCTCCTGGGGGTTTGATCAGATTTTCTCTTCTCACCCGACTCCTTCGTGGAAGATGCAGGAGCGGTGAGGAGATTGCTGGTCAGGCGGTGAGCTAGGATGATGGCGCTCTGGAGAGTTTGAGGTTCAACTAAGATGACCATTCCCCGGATCTCAGGAACGAGACCGGAGACATAGCGGTCGATACGGTTTTCTTCAGGAGTTACCAGCCTCGGGACCAGACGGGCCAACTCGTGGAATCGGGTAGTGTACCCTTCGATGTCGTTTCCGATCATCGTGTGATCCCAGAGGTCCTCCTAGAGCTTCATAATTTCCCCTTTGGGGCAGTACTCCTCTATCATAAGGTTCTTGAATTGGTCGCATATGAGAGCATAGGCGGTTTCGCGTCCTCTGTTTCGGACTACGCTGTTCCACCAAGTCAGAGCCTTTCCGTGTAGTAGACAGGAGGCGTACTCCACCTTGGCAGCCTCAACACACTTGCTGATGTACAGAACTGACTCCATACTCTCAAACCAGGACACGAGTTCTACATCACCAGTTGTGCCGTGGAATTCCTTAGGCTTGCAGGCCATGAAACTTTTGTAGGTGCAGGCAGGGGGATTAGGGTTTTGGTGCTGGTTTTGATTGTTGTTCTGGTTCTGGTTATTGTTCTGATCTTGCTGTTGTTGTTGTTGTTGTTGCTGTTGCTGCTGGTGGTTGTTGTTGACGTTAGCGTTGACCCCGGCAGTGAATCTGAGCGATCATGTTAGGCATAGATGTGTTCAACTGAGCAACAACTCTCGGCAATCAAACTAGCATTGGAGCGTTTAGGAGGCATGATTCTGTTAACAGAAAAGAGGAATTCTTAGAACGCACGATTAGAATGCGATAATAATTTAGTTTAATGAACAATGAGAATGACAACGCCAGAGTAATATGAAAGAACAAATAGTACACGCATGATAATGATTCAAGAGATTCACACGACAAAGATTCACACGCAAGAGTAGTAATTCAACCATAATTCAAGATTCACACGACAATGACAAGTATAGATAATAAAGATAGAAATTTCATTCATTAATAAAAGCGTTGAATACATAGTTCAAAATGAGCAACGAAGTACGAGTACAATACATATGGAAATAAAACAGATATGGCTTGGAGTTGTGTACAATGGAAAATTACAACTCGAGCCTACAGTACAATAAATAAAAGAAGATAACTAGCGGCGTTTCTCGAGAAACATCTTGGCGACAATGACCGCCAACAGGGTCCCCATAATCAGACAAGCCCCAACTAGACGTTGCACTATTTGAGCTATGGCCTGAGCCGATGCGATGAATCGCATCGACTGTTCCGACAACCGGTGCGCGGCATCAGAGACCTCGCAGAGGAGAATCCCTTGCTGCTGGGCCTCCTCGGATAGTCACCTTACCTCGCGGTGGAGGTGCAAGAATGCGGCAGGAGGGGGAGGCTGTAGGGTAGGCGGCATCCTTTGCCTAGCTGCTTCAGCGTCACGGGCACGCTGCATCTTTTCACGCTCGAGCTGTCGCTACTACGTGTAGTGATCTAGCATGGTGGTGCGTGGAGCCTCGGGATGCGGGTGTCCGAACGGAAGGTGTGAAGGTGTGGGTCTGGATGGACCAGCCTGCTGTCCGGCCATCCTATCCGGCAAGCGGCCTGGGAGGATGATCTGTTTGCGGGCGGTCAGCCGGGTACGAGGCCCCTGATATTGGGGTGGTGCGGCAACGGGTACCGGTGGAGGGGGTGGTAGTACCGTCCTCGAGCTGGACCCGATACTGCTCGATATCGCCATGGAGGTGTCCTCCGTGGGATCGATGGTCTGATGGCGTTGGCTTTCCGAGGCGGTGTGGCCCTCAGAAGCCTCGTGGGATAATGCGGCCCGTGGTAGTGAACGGGACTGGGATCGCGATGGTGATCGTGAACGGGAAGAGTGAGACATGACGGATCTGCGAACAAGGAGTTTCGTAAGAACGGGGAAACAAAATAGTAAAGGAAATGTGTAATGAAATGCATGCACGGGTCAGTCACGTGAGAATCGGGAAATGATAAGCCCGGGAAACTTTGACTCAAAAACAGTTTAACGATAGAAATTACGTTCCTTCCTTTCATAATGCATTTTGAACTAGGCATGAATGATCAGGTCATGCATAGTTGAAAATAATCATGCAATCGCGAAATTAATTCACTAAGGTTTGAACCCATAAATGATTTTCCGAAAAAGCCTTGGTTATAGTTTGGTTTCGAAAATTTTTGAAAAATTTTTAAAACCGTTTTCACTATAACCTGTGCTCTGATACCAAGTCTGTCACACCCCGCTATAGCGGAAACACGAGGTGCGAAGAGCTGGAATACCATTACACGGGTTATAACAAAGAGATAACGGTTCGAGTCATTGATTAAAATAAAAGTGTTCACAATTCCAAAAGACAACCAAGTAGTTTAATGTTTCAATATAAACACATAATTAAAATTCCAAACAAATTCCCAAAATAATAAACAGGTCTTTTTCCCAATGAAAGTCTCACGCAACCATCCTGACCCGTCCATGCCATGCACTTCGTTCTTACACTTAATTTCCTGAAACATAAGATAAAGTGTCAACTACAATAAAGTAGTGAGTGAGTTACAGTTTGAGTTTCTCGACAAAAAGTTTGAGTGAAGTATATATATAAGTAAAGAGTTTCATAAAGGAAAAAGAAGCGGAGCGGCGCTTAAATATATATATACTTTAAAAGTTTGAACAAACACAAGTAGAAGAATACTTGTAACATAATAGTAATTGCGGAGTCAATCGCTAAAAGAGTGTATATGCGTAAATAAATAAGTAAGTAAATTAAAATCTTGTATCAACCTCTTGGCATAATATAACGTAAGTTTACACTAAATCGATTAACTGGTCAGAACACGCCCCAAAGTTTCACTAGAGATGGAGTTCGTCTGAATTTAGTATTATGTACTTAGGCCGCGAACCACAAGTAAGAAGTGACCTCTCCTAAGTATCGATACCCATAGTTACTAACCACTATTGCTAATAGTGTGTAATGAACTGAACTAAAAACGGGGCACTTCGTACTCTTTGTCTAAAAACTGATAGTAAGCACTTACGGAGTTTATATTCTCATTAAGGGTTGGTTTCGCATACAAGTAACCTTAATTTAGTTTAGCCAATTAACGGGGGCAAGCCAGTAAGCCAATAGGGGCAATAAAATGTTTTACGCATATGAGTTTCACAAAGTTTCCAAAACAGATCAATAGTTCATACAGTGTTTCAAGAGTTCATAACAGTTTCAAAATGTTCATAAAAGTTGCAAAAGTTCATAAAGTTTCCGAGACAATTAAATCTTATGTTTCCCCCAAAAAGTATGTAAAATACAACAAAGTATAGGGATGTAACTCACGGGTTGCGAAAATAAGTCTCGAGTAAATGAGAGGAGCGGAACGCGTCGGGAATCAAAGACGACCTAAACACCCAAGTTTTGTGTAAGTGTAAATTGAATGATTTAAGTTATGTTAAAGTTCCATTTTAACATTTTTAGTGTTAATTCCTTATACTTTAAACTCTGTCCAAAATTTTCAATACGGAAAACTTATGTGTTACGACGTGTTCAATTACGTTTAATGTCTGATTAGTCCAATTATGTCCAAAAAGGGTCGATGTCCAAAGTCAATATGTTTAAATCACAAAAATAATAAGTTACTGCGTTTCGGTTATATTTTACGATGAAATTTGGGCAGCGTTTCCGCGCTATAAAAATTTAATCCATTTTCAATATCACTTTCCCGCTTTAACAACCATTTCAAACCATTCAATTCGACAATACAATAGTTTTTATTCATAAAACTTAACCAAACAATATCTTTTATGAAATTAGTAAGTTTTCAAACATATATTATGTGGTAAGTTTAGTTCGTCACCATTCTTAACGTTTAAGTTGCAAAAACGACATTTTTGTGTACAACAAGATCCAGACAGCGGCTGGAGATATTCAGCCGCCGGCTGGATCTCAGCCGCTGGCTGAATATCTTCCGCCGCCGGTTGGAGGCCTTCGGCCAGTTTCATCTTTTCGATACTTTTTCGATTTTTAAGCCATTTCAGTGATAGATTTTGACATGCAAACGGTTATTAGTTAAATATGTTCATTTTAGAGTCAAAACCACAGTTTCTTTTAGATCTTTTACATCAAAATGTGGATCTATGTGAAAAACCCGTTTTTAAGTAAGAAAACGTTATAACTTTTATCAAAACAAATTTTTAGACTTTAGATCGTCCATGCAAGTAATAATTTATGAAATAACAGTAAAATAAAAGGTTTTTACCGGAGGAAAAAGTTAGGAGACGGTTTGGATGAGATAGAGCTTCAAAATGGTAGAAAAACTTCTTCAAAAAGCTCGTTTTTATGCTTCTTCTTGTTACCCTTTGCTTTGTGGACGATTTATGTGTTTGATGGTGATTTTAAAGTCTTGAGAGCTTAGAGAGAAATGGAGGTGTGTGTGTGTTTTTAATTTTGAAAATGATAATGAAAATGAATAGAGAGAGTAAGAGGGTGGTAATGACTGACCTAGGCACTCCCCAAATTCAGTCTCTTGGTCCAATCCCGAAGTTATTATGTTTGGCCAATAAAGATACATGCAAAAGTGAGTCATCATCCACTGGACAGCGGCTTTCAGCCGTCGGCTGGCCATATCCAGCCGCCGTTAAGCTTCAGCCGCTGGCTGACAGCCTTCAACCATCGGCTGGATGACTTTTCCCAGCTTAGTAACGTTTTAAGTTTTCCGTTATTGTTAAGTGTGGAATAGAATTTTATTAGTTCCCGTTATGAAATTAGTCAAGTTCTTTGTATAATTTCTTGGTGTTAGGATTTATAAGTTTATTCCGACTTTGGTTCCGACACAATTACAGGCACAATAAAGTACGAACAAGAACGATACGATCACGATAAAATGCAACTAAGGACTTGTACCGACATAATAAATGAGAATCACCTGAATTTTGGACGGTTGTCACAAAAATTTTGTCCGATAGGCATATAGAACATCCTAAGATTATATCCTTGGCTTCGAACTCTTAGCCGTTGGCATAATCGATAGTAAAACTATCCTTAAGAACTTTAGATCCTATATTAAAAAGGGGTCTAAATTCTAAGGACACAAAGCTTTTCTCGGCCCGTGAATCGAATAATTTAGAGGCATGGGGGTCATTGATAGAAGACGTACTCGTAACCGCGTTCGGGTCCTGCGGAGCTTCCTCGGCTGTGATTGCGAGAGTACTAAAATTTTTTGTGGTATGCGCTATGGGAAAAGTCCCACGAAGGTGTTGGTCGCTTCCACACTCGAGGCATAACAGCTTCTTAACTCGGTTGGTTGCTCTTCCTGGACAGTACGTCGAGAGGTGTCCCACCCTGTGGCATTTGTAGCACACCGGGGAGTTCCCAACATGGTGGAGGGTGCAGTTGGTGCACTTAGGGAGTGACCCAGTGTAAGTTCGGGTTCGGGGTGTGGTTTCTTATGATTTTTGTTCCTTGTTGGTTGATGATGAGCCTTCCTTTTCCTACTCTCCTTTCGCTGGACGCGGGCTGGAGGGAAAGGGAGGCTGTTGATTACAAAGTTCTCGTCCACTTCCAGTTTGATTGATATAGGAGGGAGAAGGGGTTTAATGCTTCCGAGGTCTTCACCTTCCTCTTGTTTGATGGTGGCTGGGAAGAGGTGGAGGTTATGGTCATGGTTTTTCTCCAGGTGGTTGTCGTTGGGGTTATCATCCCCGAAAATCCAGTCGTTGACCCCGGCGATGATCTGGGCGATCATTTCGGGCATAGCCGCGTTCAATTGGGTAGCAACTTGTTCGGCGATGAGGCTAGCATTTGAGCGTTTAGGAGGCATGATTCTGTAACAGAAAGAGAAAGGTTTAGATCGCACGAATAAGATGCGATAAGAGTTTAATTCCATGAACCATGACAATGACAACGCAAGAGTAATATGGGAGAACAATAGCACACGCACGATAATGATCCAAGAGATAGTAATATATGATTTGACAATAATGTAAAGATTCACACGACAAAGACAAGTATAGATAAAAAGGTAAAAACTTCCATTAATAATAATATCAAGTTTAATACATAGATCGGAATTAGGAAAGATAAAGTACGATACAATACAATGGAAATAATAGATAAATAGCTTAAGTCGTGTACAATGGAAAATTACGACTAAGCTTAGTACAGTACATAAGGAAATAACTAGTGGCGCCTCTCCAGAAACATCTTAGCGACAATGACCGCCAACAGGGTCCCCATGACCTGACATGCCCCAACGAGGCGCTGCACGGTCCGAGCTGTGGCCTGAGCCGATGCGATAACTCGCATCGACTGCTCGGACAGTCGGTGTGCGGCGTTGGAGACCTCACATAGAGGAAGACCTTGTTGTTGGGCCTCCTCGGATAGTCTCCGAACCTCGCGGTGCAGGTGGAGGAATGCGGCTGGTGGGGGAGGCTGAATAGTAGGCGGAATCCTCTGCCTGCCTTCCTCGGCATCGCGGGCACGCTGCATCTCCTCGCGCTCCAGTTGTCTCTCCCATCTATAATGGTCGAACATGCAAGGACGCGGAGCCTCAGGGTGCGGGTGACCGAATGGGAGGTGTGAAGGTGCGGGTCGGGATGGACCGGCCTGATGTCCGGCCATCCGATCCGGCAGGCGGCCCAGGAGGATGACCTGCTTTTGCGCGGTCAACCTAGTACGGGGCCCGTGATACTAGGGTGGTGCGGCAACGGGCGCCGGTGGAGGAGGTGGAAGCACATACCTCGGGATGGACCCGATACTGCTGGAGACTGCCAGCAATGTGTCCTCCGTTGGGTCAGTCGTCTGGTGACACTGACTCTCGGCCGCCGTGTGGCCCTCTGAAGCTTCACGCGATGGGGAAGCGGCTCGTGAAAAGGATCGTGACTAAGATCGGGAGTGTGACGACTGAGACATGACGTATCTGCGAATAGAGAGTTACATAAGTACGGGGGAAAACTAAAATAGGAAAACGTAAGTAAATGCATGCGCGGGTCAGTTATGTGAGAATCGGGAATCGACAAGACCAGGAATTTTTCGACTCAAAAACCGTTAACGATAGCAACTTCTTTCCGTTCTTGCATAATTCATTTTGAACTAGGCATGGTTGATCAAGTCATGCGTAGTTGAAAAAGATAATCATGCAATTGCGGAAAATAATATACTAAAGTTTGAACCCGAAAATGATTTTTCTGAAAAGCCTTGGTTATAGTTTTGGCTTCGAAAACTTTTGAAAAAAATTTTAAAACCATTTTCACTATAACCCGTGCTCTGATACCAAGTCTGTCACACCCCGCTAAAGCGGAAACACGAGGTGCGAAGAGCAAAGAATTTCACGAGTTATAACAAAAGGTTAACGGTTCAAGTCATTAAAATATAAAGTTTGAAAAGTTCACATGTTCAAAAGATACAACCAAGATCCATAAAGTTTAAGACAACAACACATAATAAAATGTTTCATAAAAATTCCCAAAATAATAAAGGTCTTCTCCCGAATTACACTTCACATAACCATCTTGACCCGCCTGAGCAATGCACTTCATAACATACGCTTAGTTTCCTGAAACATGAGATAAAGTCTCAACTACAAAACGTAGTGAGTGAGTTACAGTTTATAAGTTTTAGACAAAAGTTCCGACAAGTATATATAAGTATAAAGTTTTCTTAAAAGAAAGATAGCGGATAAAAGCGCTTAAAATATATATACTTTTAATGAAGATCCTAGTACAGTAGATCAACATTTAGAAAAGTCAAGTTTCACAAAGTAAGTATGTATATGCGTAATTAATTGTAACATATGATTTTTGAATTGTATCGACCACTTGGCATAATATAACGTAAGAGTTCACACTAAACCGATTAACTGGTCTGATCTTTCCCGGACCTCGCACTATCGACGAGGTTTGTCTGTTCTAGTAATATGTACTCAGGTAGCTAGACTAAAGTAAGGAGTGACCTCTCCTAAGTATCGATACCCATAATTACCAACGGCTTAAAGCTAATAGTGTGAAAATGTCTGAGAAACTGGGGCAACTTATGTAATTTTTGTCCAAAAACTGATAGTAGGCTCTTACGAAGTTTATATTCTCATCAAGGGTTTGTCCAAGTACAATCAATCGATCATAGTTTAAGTCAAGATGTCAAATGTCCAAGGTGCCACATAGGGCGACTAAAAATAGTTTTACGCATATAAGTAAGACCAATGTCAAATAGTTCAATAAGGTCATAGTTCATAAAAGTCATTGTACATAAAGTCATAGTTCATAAAAGTCATTGTACATATAGGACATAGTTCATAAAACAATTTAGATCTCATGTTTCCCCCCAAAAAGAATACTTGAAATACAAAAGTAGAGGGGTGTAACTCACGGGTTGCGAAGATAGCGAAATCGGGAAACGGTCGAAAAAGAGAGCCGGGAATCATGGAAAGCCTAATAATATCAAGATTGTTTAAGCGTTATGATCTCATTATGTTATTATACATAATATATAGTAGATTAATTTTTGTTAAACTTTAAGTGTCAAGGTCCAATTTTTCCAAAAATAGTCCGAAACGGTTATCGTTTTGTTTTAGTCCAAAAAGTGTCCAAAGTTAACGTTTTTATTATTATGATACATACATTTTGGTCGCTGAAGTGGTTTGGATTTTCTAACGAAATTTGGGCAGCGCTTCCGCGCCCAAATTTCATGTCCAAAATCCAAAGTCACTTTCCCGCTCACAAATTACATATATCACATAATCATATTAAGAGAGTTCATTTTAGTCCAAATAGTCGAACAATAAGGTCATGGATATGTATATTTTATTGTTCTCAGTCCCAAAATACTAGTCACGAAAAATCCGCGAGTGTACATATGTTTAAAACGACCAAACGACGATTTTCCGGGAAGACAACAGCTGGTGTGCGCCGCTGTGACCCACTGGGACGGCGCACAGGACGTTTTTGTGTCCCGATGCGTCGTCCTGGTCAACTAGGACGGCGCACAACCCGCTTCCTTTTCCCGTTTTGTGTTTTTCTTGCAAAAAACGTTTATTCCAACCGTAGATTTTGACATGCATTTAGTAGATACTTCATAAAATAGTATATTTATAGTTTCTAAACCATTTTTAACCATAAAATCGTAGATCTAAATGTTATTTCGGTTAAAAATCGTTTTGTCCAAAAAGTGGTATAAATCTTTGTAAAAATTTGTTTTTATGGTTTAGATCTTACATGCAAGATGTAAAAACAGTAAATAGAGATAAGAAAATGATTTCTACCGGATGAAAATGGTTGGATGATGTTTTAGACGGATTTGAGCTCCAAAAATCGGTAGAAAAGCTTTGAAACCGAAAAGATTTGTTCCTTCTTGTTTCCCTTGATGTTTAAACGATTTTTGATGGTTGAAAAGTGGGTTTTTGTGGCTGGAAATCACTGGAATTAGGGGTGTTCTTGAGAGGATTTGAGAGGAAAGTTTATGTGTGTGGGTGTTTTATGTTTATGTAAATGAAAAATGAAAAGAAAATGAAAGAAATAATAATGAGGGGGGTCTTCGGACTGCTACAAGTCAGTAATAATGGATAAAAGTCGTTTGTGATTGGTATTAAGTTTGTGTAAAACGAGACAAGGCTTAAAATTCAAAAAACTTTCGGACTGGCACCTCCAGGACGTCGCACAAGGGGGGTGTGCGGCGTCCTGGGCCATTTTTGTAATAATTTTCTGATTTTTCGTTTTTGCGGTGTGTTTTGTTGGACCTTTTTCGTTAACTAAAAGTTATTAATTTTGATACGTTATGAACTTAGGAAAGTTCTTTAGGTGTTTTCTTGGTATTAGGACTTACATAATTTGATTCCGAATGTGATTCCGACACTGACGCGTTTCCGGTAAACATACGGTTAAAGACAATGACAGACAATTAAAGAGACAAAGTGTGTAAAATGCACCTGAAGTTTGACGGTTGTCACAAGTGGATTGGTGCGAAGGTGTGTATACAAAAGAGAAATGTCACACCCCGCTAAAGAGGAAACACGAGGTGCGAAGAGTAACGATATCATTACACGAGTTATAATTAAAACATACGGTTTCAAGTCATTACGATAGAAAATAAGAGTTTACAAGTTGAAAATAACCAAGCGTTTAACGTATCGCATAACAGAAGTACATGATTAAGTGTTTAACAAAATTCCCAAATGATAAAATAGGTCTTTTCCCAATTCTTGATTTCACGTGACGTGCCTGACCCATCCATAGTATGTACTTCGTGTCCTTACATTTGGTTTCCTGAAAACATGAGAAAAAGTGTCAAACTACAAAACTAGCGAGTGAGTTACAGTTTTCTAGTTCTCGACAAAAAAAATGGTTTGAATCAAGTATAATAATACTTAAATAGTTGCGATAAGTAAAACGGTACTTAAATAGTTTGTAACAAGTATAACCATACTTAAAAGGTAGTTGCGAAGAGTATAAGAATACGCGCAAGATAAGTAAACTATTGATTGAAATCATGTATAACGACTACTTAGCATAATATAACTTAAGTGTTCACACTAAACCGATTAACCATACGCGAAGGCCCTTACCCCGCACTACTTACGAGGAGTCATTTATGATCGAGTAATATGTACTTAAGCTGCCGCCTAAGTAAGGAACGGTTATTTCCTAAGTATCGATACCGATAATTACTATACGGCTTAACGAAGCTAATAGCTTTGTGTTGCAAAATGGGCATTAATGTTATTTTAAAACTAGTAGTAGTCACTTAAGAATCATGTTATATATCCCTCAAGAGTCACGTTAGTTATACGATCAATTAATATTCAAACGAGTGCCGAGTGTGGCAATAAAATAAGTTACATACGAGTGCCGAGTGTGGCAATAAAATAGTTTCATACAAGTGTCGAGTGTGGAAATAAAATAGTTTCGTACGAGTGCCGAGTGTGGCGATAAAATCTTTTTGGTTCTCATGTTTCCCCCAAAAGAATTATTTAAAAACAGTAAATAAAAGTGGGGTTGTAACTCACGGATTGCAAAGAGTAATACGAATATGAAATAAGCGGTCGGAACGTGTCGGGAATCACGAAAATCCTAAAGGAATACCAAGATATCGTATAAGTATAGTTATTCATGTGTTCAAATGTCATTTTGTATCAGTTAGAGTCTTTACAGCTTGTACAGGACTAATACGTGACAAAACCGGGCTTAAAATTGCGTTTTACAGCGAATTCGGTAAGGTTTCGGGGTCTGATGACAGTTTCGCAACGAAACTGTCAGTTACGCTGCGAAACTTAGTTTCGCTGGCAACAGTTTCGCTAGCGAAACTGACGGGCTGTTTCGGTAAAAACTCGTTTTCGGCGTCGTAAACTCATTTTTGACGGTAAAATTTGATATGTACTTGTAGGTCTTTCAAAAACACAATAAAATTAGCAGTTTATAGTCAATTTTAAGCCACGAAAGTTAGGTTTTATCATTGACCCGTTTGTATGTAAATGGGTTAAAAATCTCAAATCTTTGAAAAATGCATTTTTAATGGTTTAATCATACATGCAATAAGTTTAATCAATAAAAACAGAAGGTTTAAGTAAGTTTTACCGAAAGAAAGGATGGATGGAGGTTTAAAGCTTCGTAGAGGTGATTTTAGCTTCAAAACCCGTTGAGACTTCTTGTAAAACCCGTTTTAAATGTATCCTTTTGATATCCTTGATATGTGGAGGATTTTAATGGTGTAAAATGGTTGTTTTCTCACTGATTTTTGGCTGTAATTGCTTATGTATGTGTGTTTGTGTTTGAGTTTTTGAAACAAAGTAAGCAAAAGAAGAAAATAAAGAAAAAATGGAGCTATTTATAGCCAAAACTGGATTTCTGGTGGTTTTTGGGGTCCAATAAGAGCCCGACACGTGGACAAAAGCAGAAATCCGTTGACCAATGAAAATTCATGCAAACGTGGGAATCAGTGTAACAGTTTCGCTAGCGAAACTGTCAGTTACACTCAGTTACACTCAGTTTCGCTGGCAGTTTCATTGCCAGCAAAACTGGCAGTTACACTGTGAGTCGAAAATCGTTTTTGTTGTCGTTAAGTATTTTTGTCACACCCCGCCATTGGAGGAAACGCAGGGTGCAACACGATTGGCGATCGTCATGACACAACAGTAATATAAAGAATATAATCTATATGAAATAATAAATAATGTATTGTTATGACGTCTCCATACTCAAGGTATAAACCTTAGTACACGAAAATCGTCACACACTATAAGAAGAATATTCAAATGTAAATAATCGACGAATGAAAGAATACTTGGGCATGCAAGCCCGAAATGAAAACCAAAATTATAAGTATTTAATGTCCACAATGCAAAGATATCCTGAGGTCATCTAGAGTCCGACTCCTACACCCAAGTCCTATGCCTGCTCAATAACTGAAAGTAAAGCTGAAAACGTCAACATAAAGTTGAGCGACTACATCGAGCAGTAATAAAAGTAATTAATCGCATAGTACAAATAAGTAAAGAAGTATTGTGTAACTAATGAAATTTAAAGTAGTAGGAAAACAATTCATCTCATAGTATAGTATAAAAAGCACATCACAAACATTCAATATAATCAGAACATAGCAAGTGCACCTCATAGAGAGTGTGCAGTATCGGTATGAAACTCATACCTATAATCAATCGTAATAGTAAATGCACCTCATAAGAGCGTGCGGTATCGGTATGCTAACGCATACCGATAATCCATCGTATAGTAAGTGATCCTCATAAGAGCGTAGGGTATCGGTATGACAACGCATACCGATAATCCATCGTAATAGTAAGTGTACCTCATAAGAGCGTACGGTATCAGTATGACAACGCATACCGATAATCCATCGTAATATATCGAAGCAAGTATTGAACAACCGTTTGTGTTGTTTTTAGAAAATCGCATTAGCTTTTTATTACACAATGTAGAGTTTCGAAATATCGTAAATTTCCATAAACAGAGTATTCTATTTATGGTAAGTTTCTAAAAATGGAAATATTTCCAAAAATAGGAAGTAGTACATCATACTCGTAAATCTTTTTATTTCAAGTCATTTAGATTGCTTTACTTTCCCCCGATTTAAAACATTGAAAACAGTAGTAAGTAAAAGGGGCGATGACTCACCTTATCAAGTGAGCGTATGTAAGCGGTACTGTGTGTATATGATGTAGTAAGTTGGTCACAACTAGAGTCATCACTATCATTGAGCTCCCCTAGATTAAAATATAAGCGTATAAGAACAAAATTAAAGGTTAACGACTTTGAATCAAATGACAAACTTTTCAGCGAACACATAGGTTCACTCAAAGTGAGATAACTATGGTTCTAGAAGAAATTAGACGTTGACGGAAACATATTTGAAAACTAGACACCGAGAGCTACGTTTTAGAATAAGACATCATTATAAAAGAGTTCTTTACGAATAAGATATGACTAAAACAAATCTGGGTACCTAAACTGTCCAAAAACGTTATTTTTAAAGATGTTGAGTTTATTACCTTAAAGTGTCGTATAATTTAGGTGTAGACAAGATAAATTTTTTTATTAATTTTTAAGCTTGTTATTAACTTAGTGTAATATCAATTAATAATTATTATGGTTGTATAAGTGGTTACACGAAATAGATTAATGAACCTAGACATATTACTCAAAATAATCAGATTAGACCCCTAGCTGATATTTTACATTTTTAGGAAAATATATAAAGAGTTAGAAAATGAATCTTACGTTTTTGAAAACTAGACTCCGAGACTTACAACTTATATTCAGGTCACAGAGCCTAATTCTCAGTTCAAGATAAAGAAAAATATGCATGAATACAGATTACAAAGGAAGGGACCCAAAAATGTCCAAATACAAGATTGCCGGTAAATTAAAATAATACGAAAAGATACGAATAAAGAAATTCAACCACGCGTGTTGGTGCAAGAATGCTATGACTGGATGTTCTATTGTGTTTTGTTTATATCACTGTATTGATTTGTATAGTTTTAGCTTAGTGGGCTGCTCACGGACTTGCATGTCCGTGAGGCCCAGTAGAGTCCAAGCCCAAACTGGCTGAACATGTTACTCTATAAATAGAGGTGTTCAGATCAGTTTAGGGTTGTTGGTTTTCATAGAGAATTCGGATTAATGCTTTTGGATTGTAACAGTGTTTTGTTAATCATAGTATTAAGAATTCGGTAATTGTGTTTTATGGTTTATTGCTTTCGATTATAACTTGTGTGTTTTATCGATTACGAGATTCCGCCTCGTTATTGGTATAGTTTAATCCTGTAGATCGGACCACTGGGACCTACAATTGGTATCAGAGCAAACGCATTGTTTTCTCTCTATCGAGATTTGGTTCAGGGTTAAATTCGGGTTTTAATCGATTATGGAAATTAGGGTTCTTAGAACATCTTCAGCGGCTGTTTGTGAGAATTAGGGTGTTTGTCTTCGGCGGCGGTATTTACGGATTAGGGTTTTTCTGCTTGTTCGTGGATTTAGCTCGTGGATTAAGTTCGGGGATTTAATTCGTGAATACATCTTCGTGGATACATCTTCGTAAGTACTTCTTCGTGGATACATCTTCGTGGATACATCTTCGTCGGTTCTTCTTCGTGGATACTTCTTCGTGGATACATCTTCGTGAATACATCTTCGTGGATACATCTTCGTCGGTTCTTCTTCGTGGACACACTTTCGTGGATACTTCTTCTTGGATACATCTTCGTGGGTACATCTTCGTGGATACTTCTTCGTGGATACTTCTTCGTGAGTACATCTTCGTTAGTGGATCTTCCAAGTCTGCGAACACCATCTTCGTGTTCAACTTCACCGAACAACATCTTCGTGTTAAACACTCTTCTTCGCCGAACAACCTCTTCGTGACGAACACTCTTCTTCGTTAAACAACATCTTTGTGACCTTACATCTTCGCCAAACATCTTCGTGACGAACACTCTTCTTCGTCAAACAACATCTTCGTGACCTTACTACTTCGCCAAACATCTTCGTGACCTCACATCTTCGCTGATATCTTTTAAAATGGATTCAAGACAATCAACTAACACCCCTCCTAAGTTAATCAACTCTTCACAGTATTTCGAATGGGCCGATAAATTCGAATCCTTTTGTCGGTATAATGACATACAAATGTGGATATTATGTGTCGACACAAAATACACACATCCAACACAGGCTGCAAGTGGTGGAAATGTTCCTGTTTCAATCTCTTCCTTCACAGCTGAGCATAGAAGAGTATTTGATGCTGAAAACCGAGCATGGGCAAGTCTGAAAATGGCTCTGCCTATTGAAACGATACACATATGTCAGGATCACAAAACTGCTTTTGAACTTTGGAAAGCAATCGAGATTCAGTACGTTGGAGTGCTGCTCAACAAAGAAGTAGAGGAAGTGTTCTTAAACGACAATTCAATACGTTCAGAGCAGGTATAAATGAAAGTTTTGAAGACACTGTCAATAGATTTCACAATCTGCTATCTGACCTTGCCAGAGCTCGCATAACTGTTGGAGATGAAAAGGTAGAACGATTTTTGGATGCATTACCCAAGCGTTGGGAAGTGTACGTAAACTTAATAAAAGATGAATACTATCAGGTAAAAGAAGACAATATCAAAATAACTCTACCACAGGTAATTGAGAGATTTAGAGGATATGAACAAACACGTTTAACTATCGATGCTGTTGCAGATCAAACACCCTATGGGCAACCCTCAACATCTAATGCCTCTGTAAATGCAACTGCGTTCATATCTGAAAATGGTCAAGCAACTTCTGACACTCATTCCTCTACTGATACCACTACAACTGCAGCAGTACCAAATGCTGCCAATACTCATCAAAGAATGCCAATGAGCGTTAAATCAGCAGAAGAAAGTTTAGAAATCTTATCATGTTTTTTGTCTGGTTACGGTAATCAAGTTCAAGGTAAAATCACTCATCCAGGATTGTGGGATGAAGATTTTAGTCAAGTCGATCAGGATGACCTAGAGGAAATGGACTTACAATGGCAAACAACCATGATTACTAATAGGATCAAGCGATTTATGACTAGAACAGGACGCAGTCCTAGAACCGGAAAAGCAGGCTTTGATAAATCCAAGGTGCGCTGTTTCAATTGTCAAGGTCATGGCCATTTCGCTAAAGAATGTCAACAGCCTAAGGTTGAATATACTCAAAGCCAAGACAAAACCAAGACCACCTCTTCGCAACCACAACGCAGCTTAGCGTCACAGGCCATGATAGTCCAACACGATGATCGAACATATGATTGGCAAATTTGTACTGATGAAAGAAATCAAGCTCTCATGGCATCTATCGAACAAATTCGCAGTGAAGTCAGTAACACAGAAGAAGCATCAGGTACTGACAGTGATTTAAGCTCCAGCGAAGAATATACTGAAGAGGTTGAAGATATTCAAGACACCTCTAAAGTTTGCAGCTGTACCATCGATCTATCCAACGAGAACCTTGTTGCTAAAATGGCTGACCTCGACTCGGACAAGACAAAGGTACTTCTTGACTCTCAATCTATGAAGGATTTTTGCAAATCTTATACGGTTTTAACTCTCCAAAACGATAACCTGACTAGATTAGTATCCAATTTGGAATCTCAGCAAACTGAATTCACACAAACCATCTCGAATTTAACTTATCAAAAGGATGAATTTCCAAAGAAATATTATAAAACTGAGACGGATCGAACGGAACTTTTATCGAATGTCGGTCTTTTGACACAAAAAATTGACATACTATATGAATGTATCGAAACTGAAAAGAAAAAGTTTGCTGAAAAATTCCAAGAGTTAAACCTTTGTGAAATACAACTAACTGAGCAGGAAAGGAAGTTCGAGCAATTCCGTACTTCTTCAAGTACTTTGAACTCCATCTTGAGTCGTTAGCGTACAAGTGGAAAGTCTGAAGGTCTAGGATAACGAAACACCACCTCCGTATAACAACAACTTTAGTTTCTTCAAGAACGGGCCTCCACAACCTGAGAATTGTGAATCTTCAAGCTCTATGAATCAGGAAAATAAGGCAAATCAAGAGAAACAAGCCACAAGTGCTCCACCTCAAACCTCAACATGTGAACCTTTACAAAAAACATTCATCTCAAGTAACAATATTAAATCTAAGCAAAGTACATCCTCTGATGCTGAACCTGATCAATCAAATAAGATGGAAACTTTAAACTGTTTCAAATGTCGTGAACGTGGACACGTGGCCTCCGTTTGCACTAACAAGCGAAAAGAAACTCAAGCTAAACCCACTCCCACGCAGTCAGCTAAATCCACTCCCACGAAACCAGGTCAAATTCTACGAAACCCACATCACGAATGTCCCGCTTCAAATTCACGATATTATGGGCACAGTAAACCAAGCACGGGACATTTTTCTCAACGTCCACACCAGCGGCCACAACAACCTTTTGTTCCATCTTATCGCCAACACCATTATGATCAACGCTCCCACAGTCCTCCACAATATCACCATCATAATCATTACCCAAGTCCTCCACAACACCGTCATGGAAATTACAATCATAGTCCTCCACGTCCTCATTATGAACCACGTCATTACACTAATCCCCGTTATAGTTCCCCACCAATGAGTCATAGAGTTCCTTACAACTCTAACAGTCATTACTCTACACGTCACACATCTCCGATCTCTCACCAAAATAAGGGAATTTACAAAAGAGTCACATATGTGACTGAGAACGGTCAATCCAGGTCTGTTATGGCCTGGGTTCCCCATGAAAACTAATAATTTTATCGTGTGTGCAGGAATCGGGTCACCGACTCGTCAACAACTGGTACGTTGACAGTGGCTGTTCCAGGCACATGACAGGAGAACGAAGTCTTCTTAACAACTTCGAATCTGGAAAGAAAGGTCGAGTAAATTTTGCTGGAGAAAAGGGTGGAGAAATAACTGGAATTGGATCAGTTACAAACGGAAAAATCACACTGAAGGATGTATTTTATGTCAGGCAGCTAGAACACAATTTGCTCAGTGTCTCTCAAATCTGCAACAATGATAATCCCGTGTACTTTACCAAGAAGGAGGTTTTGATTCTCAAATCCGAAATTGATATTCCTGAGGATCTGATACTGATGCGTGCACCAAGAACGAAAAGCACGTACATTATGGATATGAACAACACTGAACTCACCACCGATTCAACATGTCTATTGTCCAAGTCAACTAGTGAAGAAGCCATGATTTGGCACAGAAAGATGACACATTTACACTTTCGGAAAATGAATGAGATCACAAAGAAAGAGCTAGTCCTTGGAGTTCCACTCAAACGTTTTGAGTATGAAGATAAATGCATTCCATGCAAACTCAGAAAGCAACACAAGCAACATCACAAGTCCAAGGCCATCAACACAATCGAGACACCATTCGAGCTAATGCACACTGATCTTTTCGGTCCTATTGTACAAAGAAGCTTCGGAGGAAAATACTACTGTCTAGTGATCACCAATGATTACTCTCGCTACTCTTGGGTCTACTTTTTAGTCACTAAGAGTGAAACAGCTGGCACGCTAATCAACTTCTTTGACATGCTCAAAAACGTATACAAAGCCAATGTCAAGCGTCTGCGCAGCGATAACGGGACAGAATTCAAAAATTCCACGATGACCTTCTATTGTCTTGCAAATGGAATAGTTCAACAACACAGCGCTCCATATGAACCACAACAAAACGGTGTCGCTGAGAGGAAAAACAGAACCTTGATAGAGGCTGCACGTACCATGTTAGCTGACTCACTTCTCCCCGTTACATTCTGGGGGAGGCAGTGAATACGGCTTGTTACGTCCTTAATCGAGTGTTGACGGTGAAACGGTTTAATAAAATGAGTTATGAACTGCTTAATAGTCGTAAGCCTAATCTTGCTGGATTGGAACCCTTTGGGGCTCCTTGCACCGTTTTGAAAACAAATTATACCACCAAGTTCGCACCCAAAGCCGTCCATGGATACTTTCTTGGATATGTTGAGGGTTGCGCAAACAAAAGAGTTTATCTCAAACCTTCACGTACAGTGGAAATTGTTTTTAACTTGGAAATAACTAGCTACACTTTTGAAAAACAAAACGGTCCAGCTATCGCTTTCGACTATGATGCTTTATTTAAATCATTTAACTTTTCTCCTAGTGTCACTCATACAGGAACAGAGAACCCGAGCTTCTCTTCTGATGATGAAGATACAGTCTTTCCTCGTACTCATGTCATTCAAGAAATTGTTACTGAACCTGCTGACACCGATGATCAAGCAGATGATTAAGACGTTGTAGCAGAACCACTCGTCGACGAAGAACCAGACGATGATCAAGAAAATGTGGCAGAACCACATACTGCAACCTCTCAAGACGATGCGACAGAACCGCAAGTTGTGTCTCGAATGCACCAGGCTCACTCCTTCGAAAATATTATTGGCGATCCCAACGCACCTATTCAAACTCGATCGCAGCTAGAGGATTTACAAGGCATGTATGCCTTTGTCACAACTTCCGAAGATTTCAACAACTGTCGATATCTTTGCTTTGTTTCTCAAGACGTCCCTGCCAACATTCATATGGCCGTTAAGGACGCAAACTGGGTCCACGCCTGTCAAGAAGAATTAGCTCAGTTTGAGAAACTAGGGGTATGGGTACTTGTGATTTTGCCCAATGACGCCTATGCTATAGGTACTAAATGAGTTTTCCGATGCAAACGGGATGACCGTGGAATCATCACTCGAAACAAAGCTCGATTAGTGGTACAAGGTTTTTATCAGGAAGAAGGCTTGGATTTTCAGGATGTCTTCGCCCCAGTCGCCCGCCTCGAGGCTGTTCGTCTCTTCTTAGCCTATGCCTCTCACATGGGATTTACCGTTTACCAACTTGATGTTAAAAGTGCTTTCCTATATGTTAAAATCGACGACACCGTATATGTTCACCAACCCCCCGGCTTCGAAGACCCACAACACCCTGATAAGGTTTACAAGCTCAACAAAGCTTTATACGGTCTTCATCAAGCCCCTCGTCTGTGGTATGGAACATTATCAACTTTTCTCTTAGAATCCGGTTTCAAGAGAGGTCGTATCGATAGCACCCTATTTATCAAAGATTCCCCCAAGGCTAAACTATTGGTTCAAGTCTACGTGGATGATATTATCTTCGGTTCCACTGATAATCAGATGTGTAAGGACTTTGAAAGGCTAATGAAAGACAAATTCGAGATGAGCTCTATGGGTGAACTCAAGTTATTTCTAGGATTACAGGTCGAGCAACTACCCGACGGGATGTTTGTTCATCAATCCAACTATGTCACTGAAATGCTAAAGAAATTCAACATGACCGACGCCAAGACTATTGCTACTCCCATTCCTCAGCAGCACAATCTGGAACCAAACGCACAAAACGATCTTGACATGGATCCCACTGTTTATCGCGGCATTATACGCTCATTAATGTATCTTACTGCATTTTGTCCTGACATAATGTCTGCTGTATGTTTATGTGCCAGGTTTCAAGCTTGTCCTAAGATGTCTCACCACTCAGCTGTAAAGAGGATTCTTCGCTACCTTAAAGGCCGACCGCGGCTGGGTCTCTGGTATCCCAAAGGAAGCGACCTCTTCCTCGAAGCATTCACGGACTCGGATTTGGGTGGATGTAATATCGATCGAAAGTCAACCTCCGGTGGTTGTCAATTTTTGGGAGGACGCCTCGTGTCTTGGCAATGCAAGAAACAGACAACTGTTTCCGTCTCATCCTGTGAAGCCGAATATATCGCTGCGGGTAGCTGTGTATCACAGGTTCTCTGGATACAACAACAGATGTTGGATTACGGTTTATCCTATACCTCTACTCCTATTAATATAGATAATGAGGCTGCTGTTTCTGTTATTAAAAATCCTGTTAAACATAGCAAACCCCGTCACATAGATTTTAAGCACCACTTTATTAGAGACTATTATGAAAAGAAACTCATAGATATCATTCGTGTCTCTTCCGACAACAACCTGACCGATCTCTTCACTAAAGCTTTTGACAAATCCCGCTTTGAATCACTCATTCACCGTATTGGACTTCGAAATTTAGATTAACCAACGTTTCCGTAAAAAAAAAAAAAAAAAAAAAAAAAAAAAAAAAAAAAAAAATTAGTTACCTCTTGAAATCTGCAATTCGAGATGAAGATAACTCTTGCTTATGACTCTTAGTCTTAGATCGGGTTTTTGCTAATTACATGCAAGTGTAATTTTCTTCGTATTTTAATTTAAATTCCATTGTCTTGTGGCCCTTCGTCTCATTATTGAATTCAGTTGTGTGGTTTGCTGTCTTAGAGCTCTATAGTTTCTAACCATTAAACGACTTGAGTTTGTTGATTGCAATAAAGGTTGAGAATGGATTCCTGCTACGAAGTCATGTGATACACTAACAGTTGGGAGACACTTTTATCAAATTTTAAAAATTTTATTGGTGTGTTAATAAGTGTTTGAATTCACATTAGCGGCATTTGGAACTTGAGTCAGTACACACACGGGGTGCCTTGATCACCTAGCCACCTAAGGTCTTAATAGATCTGGGATCGGTTGGTAGAAAGCTCGTTAAAGGGTTCCATAGAAAGTCGCAGAATTCTAATATCTTGAAAAGGCTTCATAGAAGCTCAGTCATAGACTTGCACAATTAAACCAATGCGTTAAATTGTTTTAAGTAAATTTGATACAAGTTATCTTTAATGTTAGCCTCATATGTTGCCCTCGTCAAGGTTGGTAACCATTCCATACCACTTTGTACCATGGAAAGATTCACAAATACCTTGCGCATCTCACACCCTTGTCGAATGGTTATTAACTTATGAGTGCTTTAAGCCTAAATCTAAGATAGTTTACTTGTAGTAAAACACAACTTTTTGGTGTGAGGCTGAATGGTTAAATTGGACAAACTACACAAACATGGATTTAAATTAAACTATCTTTGGAACCCCGATAAGCAATCTGATCGAATTATACATGTATACTACCATTGTTAGCTTCGTTAACGATTGCTACTGTTTTCTTAAGTTCTTCTGTTTTGTTACTTTATTTTTGTAATTTCCTTTTTATTTAACAACGTTGGTTACACAATTTCATTAACTCCATCGGGCCCAAAAATCCAGGCCCAACCTTACCAGGCCCATAGGCCCACTCTTGGCCTATAAATATTCCAAAGTGAAATCACTTTTTCACTTTTCACTTTTCAACTTTTACACTTTCTCGGTGATCGGAATTTTTTCTTTTTTTACTCACGAAGTTCTTCATTCGGTTGACTATTCCCCTATGTAACTTCCTTTGTTCGTTGATCTTCATACTTATTCGTCTAAATCTGCTATATATTGCTTGCTATGTTCGTGTTATATGTGTTAATCTTCAAAAACTGAGTCCTTTAAGTTCATAATGATTGATAACCTTGTTCGTGTTCTTGATATGTTCATGTTATATGTGTTAATCTTCAAAAACTGGGTTTTTTAAGTTCATACTGATTGATAAACTTGTTCGTGTTCTTGATGTGTTCGTCTCTAAATGCACTATTTTTCTCTAATGATCTTCTTCGTTGTTGTTAGTGCTTGATTAATCTATATGAACATCTTCGCCCTCATTAGTGCCCAGACCTATAAATGCCTTAGGATTTTTCTCTAAAGGGTTGGACGAACACTCGTGTTCGTCCCCATCAGACGAACACACATGTTCGTCCTCAGTAGACGAAGACATATGTTCGTCCCCAATAGACAAAGACACATGTTCGTCCTCAATAGACGAAGACACATTCGTCCCCTCAGACGAACACACTTGCTCGTCACTAGACGAACACACGTGCTCGTTCCCATCTTCGTGATCCTCGACGTCCATATGTGTTCGTCATCTAGGACATACTTGCTCACTGTCTTCGCCGAACACACGTGTTCGTCATACATGGATTATGTGCTTATCTGTTACACGAACATGCTTCTTGACCTGGACGAACACCTTGTTCGTCACCATACTGTGTTTCTCTGTTACACGAACATACATGCTCACCAACTTTCATTTTCGGCGTACATACATGTTCGTGACTATCGTATCTAACACGTTCATGTCTACAGATTTTACAGATGGAGAGACAATTTGATAAACGGCATAATCAGGCAGTCAGTTTCGCTTTAGACGATCCTTCGGCAGTTCCCTTTCGAGAGTCAATTATCTTCTTACAACACTCACGGATGGCCTTCATACTCAGTGAAGATCCCCCCCCCCCCCATTAATATCCCGTTGGTTCAGCAGTTCCTCACCAACCTTACCCATGTAGATCTTCTCCATCCGGTTACTGCAAAGCCCCAGGATGGTTTACGCACCGTCGTTAACAATCAGGAAATTATATTCAGCAGTACCACCCTACGGGAAATTTTTCACCTTGGCCGCAGCTCATCTGAAAGTGCACCTTCATCCTTTGGCAACCGCTTTCGTAGCCGAAAATTGCCACTACTGGGTTACGCCGGGCCATTTCCTACTGTCTCTTTTCCTAAGGGCAAATTCCTCGGCCCATGGCGGTATCTGGTCCACGTGTTTGTATCGGTGTTTAAGTTTTCCAAGACATCTCATGACAATATTGACAATCTACTGCTATCGATGATGCTCAGTCTGGTCCTCAACAAACCCTATCCCGTGGCTGAGTATGTATTTCAAATGTTTCAAAATGATCTGAAAGTGACCAAGCCAAATACACTCATGATGTACCCGCGCTTCGTCATGATCATCTTACGGCACTTCATCCATGCCCTTCCTATTCAGAATCTCCCGACGAGGGTTAATCAGATCGGTTGTCCAAAGCTGTTTCACACATGCCAAAAGATTCATCCTCGACCTGCGCACGAGGCTCAACCCACGGATCAACCTCTTTTCGGGGCTATAGTTGATCTGAATTTTGCTGATACAGACGTTGATGAGGATGCTCATGTCCTATCTAGCGAGCCACGTACTGCTTCTACTGGTCCTCCAGCGCCCAGCAGGCCAAAGTCTCGACCGAAGCGCAAGGCAAAGATTCTCGTCGCTGTGGACTCCACCTCCAGCGATACTACGTACAGGGAGATTGACAATTATCATGAGAGTCCTCCGCTCTCTGTCATTCACGAGCAGCCACCTCTTACTCCACCTGGGAGTCATCAGTCTATTGCTACCGAGGTTCTAGTACCTTCTCCTGCACCTAATACTGAAGCTGTCGCTACTCCTACTCAGGTTAATGATGCGGCTACTGAGGAGCTTAACTTTGATACCAACGAAGCTACTTATTCGTTTCATCCATCCAACCGTGGGAAACGCCCCTTCATTGGCGGCGATGAGTCTGGGTCTTCTACCGCAACTGAGCGCCCGCACAAGAAACGGGCCGCGGCGACTGCACCCCCTACACCTAATCTTAATGACTTACATTCACTTGTTTTGCAGCTTTCTTCACAGGTTGCCACTCTTTTGCAGTCTGACGCTGAAATATCACTTCGCATTTCCTCTCTTGAAGACCAAGTTCAGTTGCTCTCGAAGCGTCTATCTGCTCAGGGGGAGGAAACGTGCAAAACATCCACTGTCAGACAGCAACGAAGAGATGATCCCGATGATCAAGATGTTGCACGCCAAAGAGAGCAGATCGCCTCTACTTCTCGAGCATTGGTTATCTATCGTTCTGCAGATCAGGGGGAGCAACCACATCATCAAAAAAAAAGGTGGAAACAATCAACAACATGAGCTCGGGGAAAGCACTGATGATACATGGCTGTTTGATGATAACGCAGAAGAAAATCAGGACGAACAAGATGAGTATGTTTTTCAGTCACCAGCGACTACAGAGGAAGCAAATGTAGAAGAACAGGGGGAAAGCATTACGAAACCAAGCCTTGAGGAACGACAAGGGTGGTTTCGAAAGCTCGATCCAAAGAAGCTTAGAAAGTTTTTCATCAGAGAACGTCAGCCACATTTGGGCATAATTAGCTGGTCATTTGATTCTGAATTGCAGGTTTTCATAATCAAGAGATTTGACGGTGTTCAGTACCTGAGCAGAGAACGGGAGAACTTTAACTCATTCCCAAAGTCAGAACTTATCTGTTTGTCCAAGCTTGATCTGATAAACCGAGAAAAAGATGAGTATGCAAGTTGGGTCGAAAGAGTGATTAAAGACGAAGGAAAAAACGGGGTATTCAAGGAATTCACTCCAGCAATAGGAAAGATCATGATTTCTAGAAAGAAGATCGATCCTGAAACTGGCAGATCTGCAAGAAGAATGCAATATCCTCCTATCGCCTGCATGACAAAGATCCCGATGAAGAATTTCGGTAGAGATATTCTTGGAGATTTGCATATTTGGGCTGTAGATTCCGCAACCGGCGAGGCCGTGATGTATAAGGAAGATGATGAAGTCAAGGACGGTATGACAGAGATTCTGAGAGTCATTGACGCTACTCAACTGGCAAATCTAACGGAAAAAGACCTGAAGATGTTGAAGAAGAATCACATCGTCTCTCTAGCAGGCTGGGAAGATATTGGTAGAGATTACCAAAGGATTGTTGACGGTTGTTTAAATTTGCAGGTTAATGATGATAGTGATATATTGATCAAAGAATAGAAGCATCAGTCAAGGGGGAGGTTGTTGGTGCAAGAATGCTATGACTGGATGTTCTATTGTGTTTTGTTTATATCACTGTATTGATTTGTATAGTTTTAGCTTAGTGGGCTGCTCACGGACTTGCATGTCCGTGAGGCCCAGTAGAGTCCAAGCCCAAACTGGCTGAACATGTTACTCTATAAATAGAGGTGTTCAGATCAGTTTAGGGTTGTTGGTTTTCATAGAGAATTCGGATTAATGCTTTTGGATTGTAACAGTGTTTTGTTAATCAAAGTATTAAAAATTCGGTAATTGTGTTTTATGGTTTATTGCTTTCGATTATAACTTGTGTGTTTTATCGATTACGAGATTCTGCCTCGTTATTGGTATAGTTTAATCCTGTAGATCGGACCACTGAGACCTACAACGCGGTTATATACGAGATATAAAAACAACCACGCAATTAAAATATCTGAAATAAAGAATAAATGGCAAAACAATCGCCACCAAAAACCCATATGCAAAGGAAGTAAGAAAGATTGATTACCGTTAGTCGTAACGGTTATGCTATCGGAAGTCGATTACCATTACGACTTGAAATCGATTGAATAACGACATGAGGGCTGTAATAACACAAGGATGTCCAAAATTAGAATCATCAATAAACTTATGTGTTAATACGGTTTCAACTCAAATTGATAAAGAACAATTAACGATAAAATAACTCGGTTTTGCAACTAATTAGAAAATGAAATGGTGAACGATTAAAGGCACGAAAATAAACCTTTTAAAGATGAACTTGGGGACTCTAACCCGCTGCCTAAAATCAGATTCTACGGAACGGAAACAATCCACAAAAACAGTCCGGAATTTTACAACTACAAACAACGATAAATTAGAGTATTTCTATAATGATTTTGATAAGCAACTTACGCAAATCAACGATTTGAATATAATGAATCATAAAACGAAAAATAGAGTATTAGGACCTGAATATGAAGATGAATAGATCAGATTGTTAACGGAAATGAAATCACTTCTTGATGCTTGAAACTCGAGGCTGCGATATCAACAAATTACAAACCGATGAACTTCTAGATAGAACTCGCCCAAAACAGATTTCCAAACAATTCACTACATACCTTGACCACTTTCTTTGCTGAAACACGATTATGATGAAGAATTCAGGGAGGCTCTCTTGTGTGGACTTTGCTGGAAAACATACATATTCAGAAAGTTATACTCGGGTTTGTATAGGGGCGGTGGTGGTGATGATTGGCAGCAACAACAGGTCGTTTATGGAGGCTGTAAACAAGACATATTAGGGTTTTCTCGGCTATAATCAAAACAAGAACAAAAAATACGATTACCTTGGCAAGATAAATGATTACTTCGATGGAGATGGAGATGAAAGGGATAAATAATCTCGATGGTGAGGGACTGGAAACCTCCTCGGCAGCAGCAAGAAGAAGGCACGGCGGCTGGACAGATTTTATGGTTAGGGTTTCGGTTTCAAAATCTTCCATGAACACAATACAATTACTTGGTGAATATGAAAATGAAGGAGACGAATTGAGGATGAGGGGGGCTGCCAAATCACAACGGTGCGGGAAGGGTTTGTGAAAGAGTCGATGGTTTGCAAGAGGGAGGGTGGCGGCATTAGGCAATTAGGGTTTTAGGTTTAGGATAGTTTTAGGTTTAGGTTTAGTCGACTAGTAATGCTGGTTTCTTTTCTTTAGCCGAAAATGGATCCAAAGAAGTAGTGTGTTGGATTTATTCGATGGTTACTTGGATTATTAGCAAAGCTTAATGGGTTAAATGAAAGTCCAATGGATGTGGGTTTATGATGGGGTTTAACACGAATACGGGTTAGACTAGATTTCAATAATTTTGTACTATAATAATAATACGAAATAGAATAAGAAATATGACGCAAGATGGATAAAAGCATCTAAATATAGAAAGTTCACATACTCGCTACATATAGCTAATTGTGACCCCGCAACTCGCTTATCTTTCAAAAGATGAACGTAGACGTTAAACAGACTGGCTTACAGTGAATTCCCGAAACAAAGAACCTTTGAGTATGCACCTTACGTGTAATTATCGAACCCGAATACGAAATTCATTTGTAACGATCAATAACTATAGTAAAGTGATAAAGTATCTAAAGTACTAACTTAACCGATAAGTTATCTAGGAGCTCGACTAGTGGGAAACTAATTACCGTGCACCTAACTAAAACAGTAGCAACATATAGGGTATACACACATGTCACAAGTAATCATTATACATAAAAGTAAATGTAAAGCTCTTTTTATAAAAAAAATTTGTAAACCCGGTAAGAGCATACGGCATACTAGACTAATCTGAGTCGGAAAAGTGACGTCTAGTTTAGGGATGAACTTAGGCAAGTTCATTATGCGTTTTCTTGGTATTATGGTCCATTTATAGGTTCCGATATTGATTCCGACACAGACACGTTCACAACAACAGTACGGTTAAGAACAAAGACACATTCTAAAAGATATAGAGTACAAAGTTTCACCTGAAATTTAGACGGTTGTCACAAGAAATTCGGAGGATTTTGGACGAATGTCATCATGGACCCACCGGAGGACACTATGGACCGACGGTAACTGGGAAAAAGGTTTTTGATGCAGGGTTCTACTGGCCAACAATTTTCAAGGAGGCCTATACACTTGTGAGCACTTGTGACGCGTGTCAACGCCAGGGAAATATCACAAAGCGAGACGAAATTCCACAGCAAGGGATTCAAGTTTGTGAGGTTTTCGATATTTGGGGCATCGATTTTATGGGACCATTCAAACCCTCAAATATAATTATTTATATCCTAGTTGTTGTAGATTAAGTTTCCAAATGGGTTGAAGCTAAAGAATTACCTACTAACAACGCTAACGTGGTTGTTGATTTTCTTAAAAATTTGTTTTGCAGGTTTGGAGTGCCGAAGGCTTTAATCAACGATCGAGGGAGCCACTTCGCAAACGCTCAGTTAGCAAAAGTGTTGAAAAGATATGGAGTAAATCACCGGTTTTCTACTTCTTATCATCCTCAAACGAGAGGCCAAGTGGAAAATACAAACCTAGAAATCAAGCGGATTTTGGAAAAGACAGTCAACAATAATCCGAACATATGGTCAAGGAAGCTGGAAGACGCATTATAGGCATTCATGACAGCGTATAAAATGCCAATTGGAACCACCCCGTATCAACTACTCTACGGGAAAACATGTCACCTTCCGGTCGAAATCGAGCATAAGGCGTACTGGGCTTTGAAGAACTGCAACATTGATATGGATTTAGCGGGAGATATGCGGTTCTAACAGCTCCACGAAATGGACGAGTTACGGTTAAAGGCCTACGAGAGTTCACGACTTTACAAGGAAAGAACGAAGGAATTCAACGACCGTAAAATCCGTCGTAAAGAATTCAAGGAGGGCGATAAAGTGCTTCTTTTTCAATCGAAGTACAAATTCAAGGCTCCAAAATTACGAACAAAGTGGACGGGTCCATACGCCGTGAAACGAGCATTTGCCTCAGGATACGTCGAGCTATGGAAGGAGAAAGGAGAAATTATACCACGAAGAGGACGATGAAAACGGACTGATGATCGAGGATGGCTTTTATGCCATCAACACCTGATCACGAGGCGTATCGAGTCAAGCTAACGACTCATTCGAAAAATTAGCGCTTCTCGGGAGGCAACCCGGGTTTGTTTTTATTTTTTCGTAGTTAATTTTTCATTCATTTTTCTTTTTCTTTTTTATTTCTTATTTAGAATAGGTATTTTTAACAGTCTCTTTTGTAGTTTCAATTATTTAGGTACGAAGAAAACTAACGAAAAAACAAAAAAAATAATATGGAAAACTAAAAATAAAAAAGAGAGTCAGACTTTTGTAATTTTTGTAAAGTTATTGTTTACCATTTTCCTCTATTAGACTTTAAAAATAGTCTACTATTTTTACTATTTTTATTCCGCCGTAATTTGTAATTTTTATTTTTATTTTTTATTTTTCTTTTGTGGTTTTAATATTTGTTTTTAGTTTTTCTCTTTTAGTTTTTTATAGATTTGAAGTAAGTTCGGCAACCAGTTTTGGGACTAGCATTCAGATCAGCAAAGCATTTTCACAAGAAATATTCGATATCTACAACCGGGTTCTATTTTCTTCTTTTCTTATTTTTGTATATTATTTTTCTTTTTAGATTATATTTTTGTAATTTCCCTTTAGTTTTGAGTCATTAACAAATTAGGGAAAATGTGTTACTTAATTTTTGGAGGTTCATCGGGAAATTCAAAATTTTATTTTTCGACCCTTAGCTTAGTTTCCATCGTGTTAGATTGTGTTATTTTGTACAGTTTCTGAGTCAGAAAATAGAAAAAAAACATAAAAAATCGAAAAATTGAAAAAAAATAATATAAAAAATATATAGCGTGTCTAGTCGGTAATACCTTAAACTTTAAGCATACCCAAGCGCATTTAATACCCTACTCGAGAAAATAGTGAGATTTTTGAGCCTTTGAAAGCATTCATTTTTAATGCTACTTTTTCGTTTCTTTGAGTGTGCCGATGGTTGATGACTTTAGAACTTGACATTGTTATACATTTCGAGACCACATATGAGCAATTGCATTAGGGTAACTTAGTGTGATTTGGTACAATGATAGGGGCAATTAGGATTAACCCCTTTGTGTAGCCTTTTTCGTTTCTTATATATATATTTTTCGCCTAACCCTTTTAACACTTATTTTCAGTGTTAGAAACTCTAGTTAAACCACTTTGCGCCTAAACATTTTCGTTTCTAAACACTAATATATATTTTGTGCACTCGCCTTATTTTCGTTTCACTTTTTAGATTAGATCCGAACTTAGTTTTTGATTGCTATTGTATATGATGTTGGAAAATTAGAGTTTATTGAGGCATAAAAAGTTATATTGAAGCCTTTGTATTATTTTGTATTTGGAAGAAAGTTAGAAAAATAAAGTTAACCTTTTGAGCATGTGTACTTACCAAAAGAAATATATTATTGTAAGAAATATAGCAAAAAAAACCGAATTAAAAAACGATAAAAAAATAAAAAATATTAAGGGAAAAATGTATGGCTAGAAAGTGGATCCCTAGATCTCTAGAGAATTGGAGATCCCTTTTGAACCTCACCCTATATATATATATATATATATATATATATATATATATATATATATATATATATATATATATATATATATATATATATATATAAAAGGCTTCAAATAAGAACCATTAAATATTTAGTAATCATAATAATCACTTTTCAACCAATCATTTAAATATTAATTTTAAATTAATAGTTAACTTTAAATTTACACATTTAGAGTATAATTAGGTTTTAAGAAAAACTAATTGCACTATTAGAACAAACATTTAATTTTCTTTCCATAGAGCACCCACTTGATATTTTTAACAACTGGTTTTTTTTTTTTTTTTTGTGGGTTTTGGTATATACACTAGTGTATATACTAATTGGCCAAAAACACATTTGAACCATATATTCACAGATGAATACATATGGATACACAAATGAATACACTTCTATTCACCGGTGTATGAAGTAGTTCGTGACCTACATTCTAACCATATATTCATCGGTGAATACATATGTATACACAAATGTATAAGATGGTATTCATCAGTGTATATATATAGTTTTTGAAAAATTCAAAATATGTAGTATATACACCAGTGAATATATAAAAAAAAGGAATCGTCAAAATGAAAAAAATTTATATTTTTCTAAAAGAGAATTAAATTCTCGTTCTAACAGTACATGTTTTATTTCTTAAAAGTTTATAATTAAAAAGATATTTACTTTTGAAAATCAAGTGGTTTTTGTTAAATAAATGGTTAAAAAGTAGTTTTTATGATTCCTAAATATTTGAGTGGTTCTCATTTGAAACCAAATATATATATGATTCAATTTAGGATTTTTTACACCTTCAAAACATTTTATATAAGTCTTTTTTATTTTGAAAATCATAATTGTATTTGTTCTAAACAAAACCAAACATATATTTGAATGGGTCTCTAAAAATATTCAATATTTGAATGATATATATATATATATATATATATATATATATATATATATATATATATATATATATATATATATATATATATATATATATGGGAATATATTAGCTACACATATGTATAGCCAATTAGCTACACCAAAAGCCTTATTATTGTCACTAAGGGATACTTGGTGGTTATTTTCGTAGATACTCAATACTGATTAATTGAATGACTAAAAACAAACCGCCAATACCATATCAAATCAGAATTCACTTTAAGTTTTACCGCCATATTATGTTAACCATTGGCTAATAATTTTCTTCGTACGATTTTTTTCGATCTAATTCTCATGGAATGGTATGTTGCTGTAAAGCAAAGTTAAAGATTTTTTTGATAGGTTTTAACTTTTGTGTTATTATTGGCACATGAAATAAATGGTTGTGAACTCCGAGTCATTTTACTATTTAATTTACATAAAATAACCCTTAATTGTCATTTAAAACAACAAAAGGGTGGTAATGAGGTTTATTGTGTAGCTAATTTAGCTACATCAAGGTGTAGCTAATATATCCCATATATATATATATATATATATATATATATATATATATATATATATATATATATATATATATATATATATATATATATATATATATATATATATATATATATATATATATATATGTAGTATCTACATCAGTGAATAAAAAAAAAGAATCGTCAAAAATTAAAAAGTTTATATTTTGTAAAAATAAATTAAATTATTTCGTAAAAGTTTATAATTTAAATGATATTTACTTTTAAAAATGAAGTGGATTTTGTTAAATTAGTGGTTAAAAAGTGGTTCCTACGGTTCCTAAATATTTAGGTGGTTCTCATTTGAAACCATATATATATATATATATATATATATATATATATATATATATATATATATATATATATATATATATATATATAGGTGGGTTCAAATAGGAACCATTTAATATTTATGAACCATTTTTTAACCACTAATTTAAAATCTACTTTAAATGTGAAAAGAAAAAAAATCGAAAAAACAGAAAAGCGAAAAAAAAATTAGTTGCAGAATTAAAAGAAATAGTGTATATTGAGTTATGTATTATATACTGTACGATATTTGTACATTCGGAGAAAAAAAAAATAAGGTTTGAGAAAATTGAGCAATTCGGTTCGTTAAAGATTTTAGGAGTTCGGATTTAATCTAAGTTTTTGTATATTTTATTTTTCCCCTTGTACACTCCATTATACATTATTCACATGCCTTTACCTGTATATTACAACCCGAATAAAAGTCCCGGTTTAGTTGTACCTAGACTCTATTGGTGGAGATTTGATTCTTTATCAAGCCTATGATAGAATATTCACCATGACTGAGCAGTTGAGCGATTCTACAGAACACGTTACACACCTTTTAGACTAGTTTGAGAGATTGTGTGATTTACTTCCCATAAAAGTCGTGAGGTTTTTGGTTATGTTAAATTAATTTGGCTTTGATATTTGTTTTAACACAGTTTTTGCTTAAGGGCAAACAAAAGGGTAAGTTTGGGGGGATTTGATATCGCATATTTATATAGTTATTTATATGCGATATTTGGTCGTTTTTCGTATTAAACATGATGGATAAGATAGGTTTTTGCATTTAATTGTGTGGAAAGTTATTTTTTTATTCATTTTACAGGTTTATATGATCGGGGAGTGGATATTGGACGAATAAATGAGCGTAAACAATGAAAATACACAAAATGGTGAAGTCTATCAGATGGTGCGCAACAGAAAATTAGTATTAGCAATAATACTTATTCAAGTCAATGTTGGAAACTAGTTGGTGTCTAATAGAGATGGTCGAAAGTTTTGGAATAATTATGTATAAAGATTAATACGGAGGAATGATACGTGAAATTAATAAAAGGAAGTCACACGTGGGACACATGATATAATGAAAAGTAGAAAGAATTAATTTTCACCATCTTAAGTATCGAGCGAAAAATGGGATATATTATTCCATATTTAATGGAGAAGTGGGAATTAATTAATAAAAAAAAAAGGAAGGAGGAGACGTAATGGGCCATAAGGCCATACTGCCATTTTACCAATAAAACTTGGTGGACAAGTTTTTGGGTTAAATATAAATTCGAGGAGCCAGGGCACTTGGAGGTAGTTTTTTGGAAACAAATATTTATTTGTTTTGGTTACAGCAAAAAAAAGAAATAATAGAAGAAGGCAAAGTAGGACTTCAGGGCTGAATAAAAGAAAAAAAAGAAAGTGCACAGCGTCACCCTCATTGAATTTTCACAGTTTTGAAGTTCGACTCGAATACGATTTCTATCTAATTTTTGCCTATAAATACAACCCCAAAACATCCAGAAAAATCATCAATTAATATTTTCAAGTATCTGGAGCTGGAGTTTACGTTTGGAGGCAAGGATTGAAGTTAGGAATTCGGTTTTCGTTCAACGTCGGTCACAACAAGTTTGCAAGTTCTTAGTTTGTTTTTCTTTCTCTTTTTCAGACTATATTCCAGTATGTTTTCTATTATTATTTTGTTTGATGTTTTGAACTCAATAATGCGTAGCTAAACACTTTTTACGCTTGTTTGATTAATGGATCTTGTTCGAAGTTTATGTTGTAAATCCTTATTTGTCTAAGTTTTAATATATTATAATAAAGTTGTTTATATACAAATTAATTAATCAACATTCTAGGTATTCGAGAGGAATCTAGATAGGTTAAATAAATTGTATGAAATAATCAATCGGTCTTTAATTGGTTTAAAATTGTTAGGATTCGAGAGGACCTAACAATAACAACTTAGATAATTAAACTTTAACGAGTAAGTCTATTTGTTAAGATTCGAGAGGACTTAATATTTAGAAAAGTTATCCGAGAGGAAACTTTATAAGGTTAAATCACTAAATACCGGCTTGTTAATTAATGCTTAATTATTAATAATTATAACTGTATTCGAGAGGAACATTATAGTTAGAGATAGTTAAATTTAGTAAAATATTCGAGAGGAGTTTTGCTATATATTAGAAGTTTAATATACAATAAATTTCGTAAACTGAAATGGAAAATAAGTGAAGTGTCAAACAAGTGTATTTTCTCCAATATTTGATAAATCTCAAGTACTTTTTCTCAGTCGATTTTTATAATCACCTTTTTACAAATCACTTTGCAATATTAATCAAGTCTTTCTTCACGATAAAAACCCACAAACAAACCAGTACTATTAATTCGAAAATTTAAAACCAAATTAGTCCCTGAGTTCGAACATTTACTTGCTTTAAACTATATTACATACAAATAGGTCCACTGCCTATAAGTGTGTAATTACGTGAAATAGTAGGTTAATTTTTAAGACTAGATTTTACACATCAAATTCGTATACACAAGTGTATAAGATGGTATTCATCAGTGTATAAACACAGTTTTTAAAAAATTCAAAATTTGTAGTATATACACCAATGAATAAAAAAAAAAGTCGTCAAAATTTGAATAGTTTATATTTTTCTTAAAATAAAATAAATACTCGTTCTAACGGTATATTTTTTATTTCGTAAAAGTTTATAATTTAAAAGATATTTACTTTTGAAAATGCAGTGGGTTTTGTTAAATTAGTGGTTAAAAAATGGTTCCTACGGTTCCTAAATATTTAGGTGGTTCTCATTTGAAACCAAATATATATATATATATATATATATATATATATATATATATATATATATATATATATATATATATATATATATATATATATATATACATACAGGGCCGGCCCTGGGGGTGGGCAAGGTGGTCGGTCGCCCAGGGCATCACAGATTTGGGGGCATCACTTCGGTGTCGAGTATTATTTTTTATTATATTTT
The DNA here is from genome assembly GCA_910822075.1 of Senecio squalidus. Lineage (NCBI taxonomy): Eukaryota > Viridiplantae > Streptophyta > Magnoliopsida > Asterales > Asteraceae > Senecio > Senecio squalidus. The sequence goes on along the minus strand of CAJVGC010000582.1, from coordinate 40,480,409 downwards.
GATTCCTTAAAAAATAGACATGAATGTATGGTTGAATGTCATATATCTGTATTACTATTTGAATTAAGATAAAATTGAGTTAGTTCAATTCAATATGTTTCAAGTTTGTGGCGGCCATGGAAGTGTTGAAGAGGGGAGGTTGAAGATGATATTTATGTTATTTTCAAATTACACCTTGAGGTTTTTAAACTTTACAAATTTTGTCCAATATTATTATTTTGTTTAAAGGTAAATTTAAAAGGTTTGTAAAATTGACAATTTCAACCCATATTTCAAGAAGGTATTTACAAATACTTAAATATATTTTTAAATGACGGATTATTTAACTTATGTATTTTGTGAATGGGAGTGCAAACTTATTGATGTGATTATAGAATCAAAATGTGTTGCCACCATTTTATAAGTATCATAATCACTATTTATGAACTAAAATTTATTATTTGCACCAAACGAACTTTATATAAAAAAAAGTGGAAATCAACCCTTTAGTTATCACAAATGTGAACTATTCTATTAATTTACAAAACGATATAGATATGGTTAATATATTAAAAATCTAAATTATTTTATACATTTTTTATTTCATTTTATGATAATTTAAAGTTGGATTACCTGTTATGAATTGTTTGACATATTTGTCATCCAATAATATTTTGATTTATTTCGATTATGTTAGTATGTACACCTAGTTGATGTAAAGGAACTAAACGTGATACTTTGATGATTAATAATGTTGGTTTTGATATTTTAATAAACTTTTTTCGTATGTTTAATTAAAATTGCATCAATATAAGTTATGTATATTTAATATGTAATGTTGTTTTGGATTTAATGTAGTGACATTTAACTTATTTAATAAAATCGTTGTGTGAATGACCTGATTAGACTAAGTTCCAAACGTCTAAAATATATTGAGTTGTTTGTTTATAACATTAAGGGGGGCATTTTTTGATCATTTTCGTCCAGGACATATATTGAGTTGTTTGATTATATAAATTTTTCTGCATTATTTGTTTTATTAAAAGAAACTTATAATATGATACAAATTTAAGGGGCATAATTTTCTCATCCCGCCCGGGGTAGCAAAAATCATTGGACCGGCCCTGTATATATATATATATATATATATATATATATATATATATATATATATATATATATATATATATATATATATATATATATATATATATATATATATATATATATATATATATATATATGGGTAAATGTTAGCTACATCATAATGTAGCCAACCCCCTGCATTTTGGGGATAAAAAACCCCCGAATTAAATGCTTCTAAAATTAATTAATTAATACTTGCCTTTTATTTCAAAAAAAATAATGCATAATTACATTGATAATGTAGCTATGTTAGCTACATGCTAATGTAGCCAAGTTATACCATATATATATATATATATATATGACTCAATTTAGGATTTTTTTACACCTTCAAAACATTTTATATGAGTCTTTTTTATTTTTAAAATCATAATTGTGTTTGTTGTAAACAAAACCAAACATATATTTGGATGGTCTCTAAAATATTTAATATATATATATATATATATATATATATATATATATATATATATATATATATATATATATATATATATATATAGGGTGAGGTTCAAAAAGGATCTCCAATTTTCTAAAGATCTAGGGATCCACTTCCTAGCCACTCATTTTTCCTTTAATATTTTTTTATTTTTTTTTTCATTTTTTAATTCGGTTTTTTTTTTTGCTATGTTTTACTTAACTTTTTTTTTTTTTCAAAATCACATGTGATTTTTTTGTAAAAAGTTGAAATCACATGTGATTTTCAAAAACCAATATTTATAAATTTTAAAATCACACGTGAATTTTTTTTTTGTCGAAAATCAGATGTGATTTTCAAAAACAAAAATTTATAAATTTTAAAGTCACACTTGAAAAATTTGTTTCTCGAAAATCAAATGTGATTTTATAAGCAAAATAGTTTGTAGGTTAAAAATCACATGTGATTTTGTTAAAAAATAATCAATAATTTTTTAAAATCAAACGTGATTTTACCCATAAAAGATTTGTAGATTGAAAATCACATGTGATTTTTAAAAGTAAGGTTGAAAATCAAATGTGATTTTCGGAAGAAAAAAAAAACAAAAAAGTAAATAAAAAGGTAAAAGAAAAAAGAAAATTTTTTTTTTTGAAAAAAAGTAAAAAAAAAAAAAAACAAAGATATAAGGAAAAATGGGTGGCTAGAAAGTGGATCCCTAGATCTCTAAAAAATTAGAGATCTCTTTTGAACCCCAATCTATATATATATATATATATATATATATATATATATATATATATATATATATATATATATATATATATATATATATGAATTTTATATTGTTAGGTGGCTTTAAATTTCATAAAAGTGAATTGCATAAATCCTAATGTTGATTCAAATGAAATGTTTCGTTTTGGTGAATGTATCATTTTTGTAGAAGAACTTATATGGAGATATCGTTTCCAACAAGGTTAAAATGTATTTTAGTACCCAAACTTGGTTAATTGGCACCCAAACTTGGTCAACCGAAAGTTTTATTACCCTCAACTATTAAGGATACATAATTTGAGAAAAAAAGGATTAAATTAGACCCTGACTTAGTCATGAGATAAAAGATGTGACTGAGATCAGCTATATATATAACTGAAGGATTAAGCCATTAACTACTTCAGAAAACATTTACATTTTTAAACCCAAATGTTCATATGATGTATCACTATTCGAATAAATTGTGTATCTCAAATTCATGACTTAGACCACTCCCATTATTAACACCGAAAAGTGGTATTATGGGTGTCACGTCACCATAAAACCAACATAACATAACACCATTAAACCCCCTATTCATAATACCAAAATCTGGGACCCACCACCTTTTTTATTTTTCATTATCTTTCCTTTTCTCATATTATTTTTAATACATTACTAATAAAAATAAACTTAGATTAATATTAAAAAAAAAAAACAATACATAAAAATAAATAAAAAAAACCATTACATAAAAAAAAATACATAAAAATAAATAAAAAAACAATACATAAAAAACTAATCCTCCTCTTCGGCTTCTAATTCGGCGCGTATTTTGTCCTTCTGCTTTTCGATACGAACCTGGTCTTGTGGCGCCAAATCATCGGTTGGCATACGAAGAAATTCCATTTTCCGAAGACGGATTCTGAGTTTGATCTCCTCTTTTTTCGCAAGCCTAAGCTCGCGAATTTCGGTGACAACGTCTTCGTTAAACTCGTCCCGTTTTGAAGTAACATCGGAGGAGGAGGAGGAACGTGTGCTCTTAGATGGTCGTGGCCTTCCTAAAGGTCGTGGAACTTGATCATGGCCAAAGAAGTCCGGTTCTGCATCGTCGTCGAGGTTGATCGGGTCAATGGGTTTAGGATTAGCAAACTTTGGCGAAAGATGCAAAACTTCTCATGCAGCGTGATGACGAAATGGGCGTAGATTTTCGGCTTCGAACATGCTTAACGCCGTTGTGTAGACGGCTTTGTCATCCTCGCCGCTCGATCGATCTCGTTCGGCACGGTCATGACATGCTATGAACAATTTTATATTTTTGCTCATAGCCCTCCATTTTGAACTTAGCTGATTTTTTGTAAAAGGTTCCCGCAAACCTTCGTTGAAAATAGCCATCACACGGAACCAAAAAGTTATACCATCTTGGTCGGTTCCTTTTTTCCGATCCTCCGAAACATGAATCCAATTCTCCGCCAAGCGCCTCTCTTGGACTTGTGACCACTGAACCTTAGACGATGGAGTGGCTTCAGGTTCATCCGTAGCTATTTTCTTACCCTTGTCTATTCTCTTACGAGAATCACTAGGTTCAGCTACTTGTGGTTGAAACGCTTCAGACGGTTTGAATGGTTGTGGTTGGGGTTGATAGAATGATTGGGGTTCGGGTTGATGGAATGATTGGGGTTGATGGTATGATTGAGGTTGGGGTTGATGGTATGATTGTTGTTGGGGTTGAGAGAACGATTGTTGTTGTTGTCGTTGTTGGAATAATTGGAATTGTTGGAATTGTTGCCACTCGGTCATGGCTTGTTGATGGGGTGGTGTGTTGGTGTTTCCGGCGAGTAGTGAAGTAAAACCACCGGGTTGGGTTTGGAAATTTGCGAAGCCCGGTGAGTTAGGCGAATTGGGATCGCATGACGGAAACTCGTTGTATTGAGACATTTTTTTGGGGGGTTTTGTGGATAGAATGAATATGATTGTAGAGAGAAAGAAATGGTTTGGTGTAAATATTTTTTGTTTGGGATTGGGTATTTATAGGAAAAAAAAAAAAAAAATTTTTTTAAAAAAACCTAACCGTTGAACGGTAGGAAAAAAAAACCAAAAATTCATTTTTTTTATACTTACAACGATCACAATTGAAGAAAAAAAAAGGAACAACGCGGCGTTGTTCAGGCAACACCGCCACCACAACGCCGCCTCGACGCCGTGCTCCCAGCCATTAACGGCGTTAAACGCGGCCATAACGCGGGGATAACCCCACGACTGCGTGCAGTCTTATCTATATCTATCACTTATATCAATTATTTTTAAAATGATAAACCAAAAAATATTGACTTGATTCATTCTATAAATAAAATTGGACCAATAAAAAACTTGATAAATCATGTGTCAGTTTGAATAATTCAAAGAGGACTATATTGATCATGAGAAAGAATATTTAGTTGGTAAAACGATAAACTAAGAAGGCTAAATAAGCAATAAATTACAGAAAAGACTAAGTAAGCAATAAATCGTGGAGAAAGTTCTTTGGTTCTTTTAATTACTATAGGTAGGAAAGACACTCCGATTTCTTATGTCAAAATGGTTTAGCACTTTTCATTTTTTGTATTGATCATGGCTAAGAAGGAAAACCGGAAAGGTTTAAATCCAACAATTTGCAAAAGTTCAAAAAGTACAATGATGTAAAAGCAAAATATTGTCTCCATATCACAAAATGAATAGACAAAATACACAACATATCGTAATGAATTGACTATATTGCATTAGCCAACAACATATGCTTCATGGTTGGTTTCTTACGCTTTCTACTAACTCCCTTTTTTCCATTGTAGTTTATGATTTATCAAGAATACATGTCTTTCCACTATGAGTGTCATAGTTGCGAATTTCACAATGGATGTCTATTCCATGACGAGAGAGTTTTGTTTTCGATTTTTTCATCTAAAATGTCCTTATCTTTCTTGTTTTTCTTAGTCTACCTAACATTATTTAGAGAAGTGGATTCAATTCTCCACCACCACTATTTGGTCAAAACGTTTCACTTCCGACAACTCAATGGGATAACTCTATGCTAAAATAAATTCACCTTTCGCATAACAGTTGTCTAGGTAATCAAATGGGTCTTTGTTTCTACTCTTTATAGTTGCAATTGCATGAGGGCATGGAATACCCGAAAGCCAATACTGTGCAACTACAGGCTCTCTTATCAAGATGGACACAATGTAGTGAAGGATCATATATATACCTGATTCCGCTCTCTTTTCATATTAATTTAATCGAAATCTTTATATTCCGTCAAACTCCACCTCACAGGAATTCCACCATAGTGTAACCTAATTGTCAGTATTGAATCATCATTCCCTTCTTAATTTCTTTTTGTCCTTTTTGTCCTTTTTTTCTTTTTGTTTTTTATTTTTAACGACATTTACTTATCAAAATGAAACCACTATGAACAATTAAACAATGGTTTCCAAATTGGCATAATACTATGAGCATCTTCTATGATAACCTTATAAAAAGGTTTATAAAATAATGAAGAGGTTTAAGCTTTAAGTATACATAGTAAAAAAAAGTTTATAATAATATGTCTTTGAAGAGGAAACCACTATGAACAATTAAACAATGGTTTCCAAATTGGCATAAAACTATGAGCATCTTCTATGATAACCTTATAAAAAGGTTTATAAAATAATGAAGAGGTTTAAGCTTTAAGTATACATAGTAAAAAAAAAGTTTATAATAATATGTCTTTGAAGAGTTCTATGTTTATAAACCTCTTCAAAATCATCATGAGTATGAATTCCATTTAATGGTAATTAAAATTGCTTTCATTCTTAAACCTTTAAAAAGTTTTGTCATAATTGAGTTTGTTTTATAAGATGAAAAGCCTCATTATTTAATGACTAGTTTGGTACCCGCACGATGCATCGACGACAAAAAAGTGATATTTCATATAATTATGCTAATAGACACATGACAACAAAAAATAAATATGAAAAATGATAAATAACATGAAACAATATTCAAACTACAATCAAAATATAGGAACCGGTATACAATCCATACAAAAACAAAACAAAACTAATCTCTAATACATTTCTATTTTATTCATCACGTAAAATTTCTCGATAGACAACATTTGAGGTGTATACTTCGTCCCGTTTAAAATCTTTGACAGTTCACTAACACATTTGTATTTGTGCCTCGATATATATCTTAACAACACCAAATAGATCTAGTTGTCCATGAGAAAAAACGGATCCTAGTAGATAAACACCGACGTGCATAGTTGTCTGACCATGCGCAATATTGATTGTCTTTGCAAAGTTAAGTTGAACCGGAAATTGTTTTGCTTCAGTTAGAATGAGAACATGTCGTGTTCAGACAGACAAAGAGGGATTTTTGGCAAGAGTATCTTTTTCCATTATGTTAACCAACAACGATTTCTACATCACTAACACTATGTTGGAAACCTTTGCATAACAATCGTGTTCCATTATAGAAACCATTTGATGGATCTAAATTCCTTTATAGTTTCTTATCATACGAAATTTTCATGTCATCGGGTATGCGAATATAGTTCCCGTCAATCGGCTTTTCATCTTCGTCACAGACTCTTAAAAGAAAATTTCAAAACCACATATAAGTATGTGCTCTCATATTTAAATTCAAACACATCTTTTTAATCAAACACCATAGAGGCGACATTCACGAACTCTAGTCTACAATTTGTGCTCGAGTTCCACGTTTAGTGACCAACAACACCTCTCACTAATCACGACCCAAACCATTATCTTTCCTCTAAACGGGTACTATGTCTAGCATTGTTCGATCTACCGTCTCCATTGTCTTCCTTTTAGCCATCGATGTTTCATCCTATATGATTATTTCTGATGTTTAACATTGAATTTTATTAAAATTGAGGGGAAGTTGTTGCTAGTGCAATAGACCACGTGAATGAACCTCGGAAAGCAAAGAATTGTACATTTCGTATTACTTTATATATTAAACCAAAAATAAATATGTTGTATTAAATAAATTTACATCCAAATTGTTTTCGTATTAAATCATAAAAACTTTTGTATTAAGTGACGTACATAAAATAATTGTATCTTTAACATACTTTTAGTCTATATAAGCCATTTATTTAAAAATTGATTACTTATTTAGAAACGATTTAGATATTACTAGTTGAAATAAAAAAAACGTAAATTAGTATTGTTGGATCTGATCAGTCTAGAGAGAGAAACTTAATCTAGAGAGAGAAAATATATTTTGCATTAAGCTCCAAGGGTTACCATTAATCACACCCCACACTCCTATTTATAGGAATAGGAGTGTGGGGACTTAACAAAGACTTACTAGATATTACAATTAAGCCCCTAATAACAAATACAATTACAATGTTATGAATATTCTATTCCTAACAATTCATCCTTATTTGTAGTTGTTCAAATTATGTAGTCTTTGTCTTGATGTATCTTCATTGTTGTTATCTTGAGCGCGTAGATGTTTGATTTGATCTTCAACTGCAACTTTGGATTTCATTAGAGTAGCTTTTAAATATTTGAATCGCGGAAAGCACACTTTGAAAGTTGACTTGAAGAATCTTTCATTTCAAACGAATGTTGAATGAAGACATGTAGTCTTTGACGTTTCCTTTGATTGTTTGAACCATAAAGTGGAACGCTCCCCCTTAATTGAGTAGTTTTACTTTATCGTTCAACTGTAGAAGCTTGATTGGATTTCTTTGTTTGAGGCTTCTTTTGATTGAATAATCATTTCCAAATTCTTTGAAGTTTTGATCTTTCATTTAGCGCCCCCTCAACACATACTTGTAATCAAAAATCCGAAAGTTGATTTATTCCTTCGTTGTAGCATGATGATGAACATTCTTCTTTACTTGCATGTTTCTCATGTTCTCGCATCTATTTATTCTTGAACGCTCACTCTTTTCACAATTCCTTATTCGCACGTTCTTCTCCAATCTTTCCTTTTGTTACCCCTTTTTCCCATTTCTTCATTTACTCACGTTCTTCCCCTTGATACACCATTTACACACGATTTTCCCTTTGTTACACGTTTTTCCACCTCATGATAATTATGACGCGTTGTAATCATCATGTAAACGTGTATTACGTTGTGACAAAACGAGACATACCGATGAAATATCCGATGATATTCCATTATTGAATATATCTTTAAATTCCCGTGTGTTGTATGCGAAACCTTGACCTGCAAAACTTGGCTTCGTTGAAAAACTTGTATGTTTGAAGAAAATCTTTTTGTTCCGAAGTCTTGAACTTTGAATTCTTGATCGTAAGCTCAAATAGTATCCATGTTCGTGAAAATGGGAAAGTAACTACGAGATCACTTAGATTGCTCGTTAACACAACAAACAAAATCACAAAAGAAGTCGATTGTGTGACCTACGTTCAATGTTGGAAAAGTGTTAGCATTGGTAGGATTTCCTTTTGATCATTTTGAAATACCAAGATCGTTGGAATCACTACAAATGTTCCGAGCTATATCACAAAGATATGCTTTTTGAAAATTCGTCCCTGTCCTAGAAATGTTTTTAACATTTTGGCGTTAGACTCAATAGTGCATGAAATGAAGTCGAGAAATGGTGTTGGTTTTCTCTTGTTTCAATATCAACATTCTTCGAGTGAGAATATGATAGAAATGTGCTAATTCTCCGTGTATATTGAAACAAATTATTGTAAAGAATTTGAGTGGTGAAGAGGTATATGTGCATTGCATCACTGGGTCCATGATGTCTTTTTCAATATCGAAAATCAACACATGAAATTCGGTAGAAACTTGGCTACCCCGGAGATTTAAATGTTGAAGAAACGGTCTCTCGTTCTTTTAACCGTATCACACACTCCTCACTCAACCTCTCATAATTTTCAACTCCACCCTCATTTTGGAATTTTGAAAACGATGTTTTTGTTGATTTTGCACCTTTAATCTCCAATCCCAGACCTAAAGAGCCCTCATATTCGAAAGTGATTCCTTGGGTAAGTCCCTTCGGCTCTGGTTGGACTATAGGAAAAAGATATATTTTTGAAAACCGCTCAAGGTGCATCAACATTTTGCCAAATTTTGAGAAACATTTCCAAAGTGACTTGGAAGTTTGCAACATTTTCGAAAAGACGCTCCCCCTCAACATATGCATGACAAAAATGTTAATGATTATGGGAAGTCTTTTTCGAAAATACATTTGATGTGTTCATGAAAGAATATTGCATTTTGATTTTTTTTTTTTTAAATTTGTTTCGTTGAAGCTCATTTGAAAGATTTAAGAGGTAGTTAGAAAAATGATTTTATGAACTCCCCCTCAACTATAGATTCTCCATGTTCGATCAAGCAAGTGTTTTGAAAAACTAGTTGAAATAAGAATTACCGCTACTAAATTCTCTCTAAAAGATGAAATAGTTCTAGTCGAGATTCAAAATCCGCTATTAAATCATCTTTTTCGATTGAATCTAGTTCTGGTCGAGTAAATGAAATTTGCTAGTTTACAATTTTGAAAAGATTTGTCATTTCGAAAACACTTGTTAATTTCAAAAATACTATCAAACACAAAGATAATACTTTGAATATGTTAGTTCTAGTCGAGATTGAAAATCCGCTACTATTCACATTCATCATATAAAACTTGTATTAAGATAAATAAATTCGTAATTTTCCGGTTTTAGAACGGGTTTCAATTTGAAATAATTGAAAGCCTAAACAAACTCAAAATATCATATAAGATAATGATACCCAAAAGTGATAGTTCTAGTCGAGATTTAAAAAATCCGAATACTAAACACTTCAAAATATTACGTCTCTCAAGTGATCAATTAAGTTTGTAATTTTGTTAAAAAATATTTTTCTGAAGGCGTCGTGTTCCAATCCTTCTTGATATCTCGTGTAAGCACTCCATGAAGTTTGAGTTCGAAACTGAGTTGTTCCGGAGTCAATGTGATAACCTACGTTTATGCACAATCAAAACGAACTTCTTTTGGTACCCATTGCATTTTGGGTCCTTTTTGGTTAGCTTTGTTCGAAAACCATTGATAAGTTGTATTGATTATGTGCAAAGAATATGAATTCCATTTCTCCGGTAAACACACATTTGAGGTAGTTGATTTTGCAATTGGTGTGTTTATTTAAAAATTGGTGGATATTTTGGAATCCATTTCCGTTTATGAGTTGGTGAAGGAGTTCTTAGGAAAAAACCATTTGATGAGTGTACCGTATTTGATGCATTTGATGGTACATTTGGAAACAGTTGTTTCTTTGATGTGAATGAATTCATTGAATTTCGTTGTTTAAGTTTAGAAACAAAACTATTCACTTTTTGCACCGATTATTTAAAATATGATGGTGCAAATTCAAATAACTCGGGTATTGAATAAGTGAAAGATTTTGGTTCCTTCATGTTCATTTGAGGACAAAGTGCATCCTTTTCAACGTGTTTGCTTGAGAAGATTTTGGATTTCAATCTCGAAGTTTTCAAAGGTGTTGTAAAAGTTCAATTTGTTTGTGATTTCGGATAATATTTTTGATTCTTTTTCGGAAAAGAATTAGTACTCGGAGAAACCACTTTTGAAAATGTTTTGGAAGATTTACCGTTGTTAACCTTCAATGGAACTTTAACTTCCTTTTTCGAATATGAAGATTTTTCATTTGAAGTTGAAGATTAATCAAGTGATGCTTTTTCAAAATACTCAATTTTCTCTAAAAAGTTACGTTTTTCATTAACAAAGTAGTTAGTTTGACATTCCAACTCTTGTTCAAGTTTCGAAAATTGTTTTTCTAAAATAAGAGTTAGAACGTATACTTTTTGAAAAAGAACTTGTTCCAAAACATCATCGGAATGAAGTTCCTTTTCGTCATAATTTGGAAAGTAATTATCCGAAAGAGGAATTTTCCTAGTTTTGTAACTCTCATTTATTGATTTGTAATCAAAAGAGAATTGCGTTTTATTTAAAAGTGGTCGTTTTGTATCCTCTTGTTCTTCAATTTCTTTTGATGATCTAATGAAAGCAATGGTAACATTTGCTTTTCCAAAACATTTTGTGTCGTAAAGACCGGGAGCATGATACATAGCTTTCTTTAGATATTTTGGATTATCATGACCCAAACCTTCTCGTGGGTTGAAAAATCGAAACTCTTTCGGTTTGTTTGGAAAAATGAGTTGATTCGTTTGTTCTCTCAAACCATTTTGCTTTATGTTTTAAACTTCAAGTGCTTGTGACTTTAAAGATTTAATTTCCGTTTTATAATCTTCAATTTGTTTTCTTAAAAGCCTAAGATTATCGTTAGCACTTAGTCTCTCATTTCTTCATTATTTAACTCGGTGATTAAATCCATTCTTTTAAATCTTTCATTCATTCGGTCTTTTTTAAGATTCTCGAGTTCCAATAAAACACTTTGATTATATTTCCACTTCGGATTATTCTTGATGATTTCAGTTCGGACCCTCCAGGAACTGAAATCATCTTTATTCAAGCACAGAAGAATCCATAGCTTCATCCATACCTTTTCTTGGCCCAACAGATTTGAATATTAAACACACTTTTTGATCATATTTCCCCTTACAAGAAGTTGCTAACTCTTTAAACTCTTCGAGTTTAGAATTGGTAAGGTTTAAAGCTTGAAGTGGAGATATCAAAATTTGGATTTCATTTGATTGCTTAGACTTCTCATTTAAAAGATTAGCCTTTTCGTTTGAAAACCCTAAAACCAATTCGGGGTTAGTTTGCAACTTCTTTTCCAACTCAATGATTGTAGTTTCTACTTTCAAAGATGATGATTGTACCTCACTAGCGTTGGCTTGACATGGTGAGAAGTTTGAACCCCGCACCGTTGACAAAAAGTCTCGTGTACGTGTAGCAATGTTTCGCATTTGTTCCAATCTAACATGACCATTACAATTTGAAGGAGACAATTTATTTTCCATTTCATCACACAACTTCTCTAGCTCCTCTACTTTTGTCCAATCTTGATCCGGAGAACAATAAAATTTAAGCCCTTAGTCGTTGTCGATTGTGAAATTCAAAAAATTTCCTAAAATGTCTTTCTTCATGATATACAATTTGATGGCGAAAATCCCTTAAAAGTTGATAGAAAATTTCTCAATTCTGAAAATTTGAAGAAAAAGCTGGATAACCTTGACCTGTGGTATCTCACGCTTGTACAATCGTTTTCCCGAAACTTGATGAACCAATCTCTTAGAATAACACCGTTGAATTCGCTTGTCAATTTCGATTCCGGAAATATAAATCTCGTATTTTTCCGATGCTTGAATCTCGTCAAAATTCTTCGCGTAAGCTTTACGTGAAAACTGTTAGAAAAAATAAAATTCGCTCTCTTGAAAAAAAATCTTATTTTTCGATTTCGTCTCTAATGTCAAAACATGGTATCGCGAAACTTCATTTTTTTTTGTAGATTTTTCGGAATCCTTGCTTTCAAAAACTAATCATGATATTTTGTGCTCGTTGTAAACACCTCCCCGTGTTCGAATGACTTAGTCGAATCCTCTCTTATTCGTGTGTTGAAATGGTGGTCGAACTATCTTATTCTTGTATGTTGAAATGTTGTTCGAACTATCTTATTCGTGTATGCACAAAATCCATTCGAATTCTCTATTCGTGTGTGTTCAAAACTTGGTCGAATCAAGACTTAGTGAATTTTCAAACCAAAATCAAGTTCGTGTGTTGATATGAATAACCGAGCAAATCACCGTGTTCGATCAAACCAAAATTAAGTACGTGTCCAGATTGTCTATTCGTTCCAACACTTGATCTAATTTCTGATTTTGAAGCTTAGTCTAATATACCTATTTGAATACTCCCTTATTCGAATCAACGTGGTCGAATGACAAAATGTTTACACGAATTACAATTCGAATGGATTTTCTACTATCACGAACTAACACCCAATTTCCGTAAATATCACACGAACTCAAAATCAACATGCTCGAACTCCATTCCTATTCGTCTTAGTTGATTTTTTAGTCGAATCTATCTAGTCGAATGCTAAATTTTTTGTACACGAATATCCGAATCTCACACGAATTACCAATTCGATTCAATTTTTAACTAACAAAAATTAACTTCCTATACGTGTATGTACAATATCCATTCGAATCTCTTAGTCGAACCACCCAAATCTGGTCGAATGAAGTGTTTTCGAGCACCCTGCTCTGGTTCCAATTGTTGAGTCTGATCAGTGTAGAGAGAAAAACTTAATCTAAAGAGAGAAAGTATATTTAGCATTAAGCTCCAAGTATTACCATTAATCACACCCCACACTACTAATTTATAGGAGTATGGAGACTTAACAAAGACTTACTAGATATTACAATTAAGCCTCTAATAATAAATACAAATACAATGTTATAAATATTCTATTCCTAACAAGTATAATATAGTTTGATTATTAATTTAAAACTAATAGTAAAATACACTTTGCTAGAATAACTCTTTCAATATTGTTCACTATTATTTATTTAAAATTTAAACACATTACATCTAAATGAAAAGTTTCTATTTTTTAATTTTAAAATTTAAATTTCTTCAAAACTTTTTGGAAGCCCATCCAAAACATAGTCCTACCTAGCCATCTAGAATTAGAGTTTGTAAAACTATAAATTCAATAATAAAAATATTGATTAGCACATAAAATATAAAGAACATTTTACTAAAATAAACATATGACTATTTAAATCATCAAAGTTGCGACAAAATTATTGCGACAATTTTTGTCTTTTAGCTGGCAACTATGAAGCGCAGTAAAATCTAGACAAGTTTTTGAACTTTAATCTCAATATAGTGCTAGAATTAATTATGACTTTAATTGTGATTATATATATGCCATAACAAATTGGGTAGTGATTTATACAATTGACCTTTTGCTTTATGCATTGAAATTAAGTGAATGGACACATATGCCCTCCCCCTTCTATCGAGGTTTAATCTCACACACTTGTGTTTCTTTCTCTTTCACACACTTTTATATTATCTCTCTATAACAAACTCATAACTCCTTCATCATTAATAAATGTTTATATTCTCTCTCACATTCAAACAAATTTCACCGTCTACTAGTTACCAAAATCAAACCATCAATTCGCAAAACAAATATGCTGCTATCTTTCTTGTTTAAGGACCAGATTCAAAACTGAAAATCCCGTCAAAACTTGAGACCAACAGACAATCCAATCTTAATAGCGGGCATAACCTTTTCATCCAAAATGTTCATGATTTTGCTGGGTTAAAACAACTTGATCTTAGTGATGAAAAGTTTGCTTAAAATTTGGTTGTTAAAATAATATGAAACTTTCTCATTAAAACCTGATTAATATATGTAAAAATTATTTACAAGATCTATAGTTGGTGTTGTTTTTTAATGCGACCATATATAATTCCATTATTTTTTTTTACGTATTCTTTAGTTTTGAAACGAGATATCAGTCTAGAAACTCATCTATTTTCGATTTACTGATGTTTTAAATTTTATTTTGTATATTGAATTCAATGTGTTTGTTGGTTTTGAGGAAGAGAATATAAAATAGTGTGTGAGAACGGAAACTTGCATTGTGTATGGGAGAGAGAAAATGTGATGTGTGTGAAAGAGAAAAGCTCATTGTGTGTATAAACGTCAAACACTTAAGGTTTGTAAAAGTGAAGGGTATTATTGCATTTTCATGTTAAATCTCAGTGTATCAAGTAAAAGCTAAAGTGTAAATATCACCTCCCTAACAAATTAACAATGTCTTTTACTTCTTGATACTCCCATTCACACTTAGCATTTGTCCATACATTTTAATTCCACACTTTTCATGAATTCTCACTACAAATATGTATGTCATTTAGCAAAATCGTGACACTTTACTTGACAAATCGCCGCGAGATTTTGGTCGAGATTTTGATGATTACTTGGGTAAATTGAATGTTAGGAGATTGTTTTGGTAATTCTTTAAAAAATGAATGGCATACCATCAATTTTATATGGTGGTGAACTTGGTTTTAAAAGGCGATAGACGCTTCGAGGCGATAAGGGTCAAAATACAAATGCGCCAGGCGCTAGGCGTTTAAGCGCCAACCTTACGTATTCCATTTTCTACCAAGAAAGTGATTAAAACATGCTTATAAATCACTTATACATAACAAAACTACATAAAATACTTCATATCTTCACTTATTTCCTTTAAATATATCTCTTTATTCACCAAATGAGTTTAAAATGGCCTATTAAAACACTAATAAAACACTCTCATATTGAAAATAAACTTTGTTATCAATTAAAACACGAGGCGCTTAAAACTATAAGGCGCATTTCTCGCTTAGGTGCCAAATAAGCACGAATTGTCATCGCCTCAAGTACAAGGAGCG
The DNA here is from genome assembly GCA_910822075.1 of Senecio squalidus. Lineage (NCBI taxonomy): Eukaryota > Viridiplantae > Streptophyta > Magnoliopsida > Asterales > Asteraceae > Senecio > Senecio squalidus. The sequence goes on along the minus strand of CAJVGC010000582.1, from coordinate 40,464,728 downwards.
CACGAGTGGCAAAAGGCGTTTCATTCATCGCCTAGCGCCTAGACGTGCCTTTTTAAACTAAGGTGGTGAACAAGATTGTAAGTAGCTAAATAAGCAATTATTATCACTGCATAAGACAAGAAACACATAAAAAGCTCATGATATTTAAATAACAACATATATCTTATATTCATAAATTACTAGTTAAACCTTTTTAATGTGTTTAATAGGTAACTAATATAATTGAACCATATTAGTCAAATAATAAAGTTTAGTGTAAATTTTTAAATTTATTGATATAAGGGTAAATTAGTAATTTATATGGATAAATTAATAATTCAATTTTACTTAAAATTTTTATCTTTAAGTAAAACCTCAAATATTTTATAATATAGTATAGATAATACATGATATGGATAAAATATAACTTTTTGAAAAGCTTTATAATCATGGATGCCGTAAATTATAACAAAAGAAATTAAATACCATTATAAACAATTAAATAATGGTTTCCAAACTTGTATAATACCAAATTACAACAAAATTTTTTTAAATAAATACGATAATATTAAAAACCATTATAAACTATCATAAAATATTCAATGCCTATAATGAAATTAAAAGAAAAGTTCAAACTGATTCGAGTTAAGCATTATAGAGTTAATCATTATAGACAATTACATAAAAGTGAGACCTAATTATTTAATAGGATTGAATATACGTTTCTTAATTTTGACGTTTATCTCTTTGTTTCTATCTAGTCATGTTGTGATTCCGGCCTCCACAAGTGTATACGTGTGTAATTGATTTAACGTGATAAAAGTAATGACCTAATTTCTTCCGTTAAACATTCAACAAACTCGGTCATATATTTATTACATAACTGACTCAAGATATAAACCAATTTGTTGGGTTATAGTGTGTTACTACTGGTGAAGAGGGTTTATACCGGTCATTATGTGGGTTACTACTGGTGACTATTATTACTGGTGAAGATGGTTTCTACTGGTCATCAGTCAGTCAAGATTACTACTGGTATACACTATTACTACTGCTACTACATGGAGTGCATAAAGTTTCTACTGGTTTGTTACTACTGTTTAGTTGATAATGTTAGAGTATTGTTAGCAGATAATTATGGAATAGATTTAGATAATTATCAAGTAGATTCGATTGAGTTGTAACCCAATTTTGTTTTGGGTTTGTTAGCCTCAAGGTCTATAAATATAGATCCTTATATCGTTGTAAATATACGTCTATTCAGATACGTTTATTCTAATAGATTGAGACTGTTGGTGAAATTCTTGTGTTCTTCATTGTTTAACGTTTATTCATTCTCATTCATATAAACTGTTAATCATTGATCCTTGTTAATATCAAAGTGTTGATCCGCTGCAACTTCTTTGAAAGATCTTGATCTAACTGTTTGTTTCATACAAACCTAGTTCGACAGATCCTAACAAGTGGTATTAGAGCCAGGTTGCTCTAGATCTAAGATCTACAAGACGTTTAAACAAGTTTTTCACAGTCAAACCGAAGATGTCTGATCTCAATGAAGGCGTTCAAGCCAATAGGGTTCTTGTACTCACATCATCAAACTATAATATGTGGAAGAGTCGTATGTATCAATACATGCTTCAAAGCAATTATTCCATGTGGCAAATGGTGAAGAATGGTGCCAAATCTGTTCCACTACCTGGACCAGATCTCAAATGTAAAGCAGCAGAAGGTTCATCTCAAATAGTTACTGAGCAAGAAAGAAGAGACATCCATAACGAATGTCACGCTTTGAGTACCTTACTTATAGCTATTCCTAATGAATATCAACATCAATTTAAAAACTTTACTGATCGTAAACTGTTATGGAAGGCTTTGGAGAAACGATTTGGAGGAACAAAAAGCACTAGGAGGAATCAAAAGGATGTGTTAAAGCAACAGTTTGAGAACTTCACGTCTGTGAATGGTGATACTTTATCTCAAAATCTTTATAGATTCAACAAACTGATTGGTGACCTATCTAGCATGGGAGTAAACACTGCGCAAGACATCAATAGGAAATATCTCAGAGCTTTATTAGAAGAATGGACGATGTACACTGTCAGCTACAGACAAGGAAACACACTTGACACTATGGAGATTGATGAGCTATATAATGAGCTACATGTGTTTGAACCTGAAGTTAAAAGACCAACAAGCTATTCAACCCCAAATGCTGCTTTTGTTACTAGTACATGTACTCCATCTGAAACTTGTTTTATATCTAAAGAATTAAAAGGAAATCAGAATGATGAAGGTGTCAGGGAAGCTTTATTCGCTAGTCATGAAAATTTTGGGCTAGTAATTGAAGACTTGGAGCAAGTGAATGCTGATGACCTAGAGGAGATGGATCTAAAGTGGCAGTTTGCTATGCTAAGTGTGAGAACAAGGAGGTTCATTCAAAGGACTGGAAGGAACAACTTTGCAGTTAGAATAGGTGACAATATTGGTTTTGTTAAAAGTAAAGTGAGATGCTATGACTGCAAGAAACTTGGACACTTTGATAGGGAATGTCCAAACAAGATGATAATCAAAATCAGCCAACTCAGCACAACTCAGCAGGTTCAGGCAACAATTATCAAGGAAGATCATCCAACTCGACTGCTTTGGTTACTCAGGATGGATTAGGGTTTTGACTGGAGCTTTCAAGTCAATGAAGAAATCACAAATCAAGCTCTCATGGATGACATTGTTAAAGATGACATTCCAACAGAGGTATTAACTGAACTTTGTACTCCTGCAGGCTTAAAAGAAGTTAGTGATTATAGAGAACATATTAAACTTGTTTGTGAGTCATTACATAAATTAGAAGAAAGGAGAAAAGAATTGTCAAAAATAATTGCTAGTTTTGAATAACAAGTGAAAGCTTATGGAATGAAACAAAATATCAAGAGGAATTAGCAATTATTAAATGGGAAAGGGATAATGCACTAGCTAAGGTGATTAAAGCAGAAGAATAAGTTCAGGAAATTAAGATTGAAAATGATCAAATTAAGCTTAGTATTAAGAAGTATGAATATGCTTCAAAAACTGTTGATCAAATTCTTAAATCACAAGTGCATGGTAACACCAAAAATGGAATTGGGTATAACAGTGTGTCACCACCATATAACAAAAATTATATTCCTCTTAATGTAGATTCTAGTGAAGAACTTAGTGAGGAAGAAATTAAAGTCAATACACATGCTAATGCAGACCCTATGAAAAGTAAAATTTTTTTAACAAAAAGTAGAGTCAATGAGAAAGTTAAAGAACAAACTGCCCAACAAGAGAAAAACGGTGATTCTGATTCTAGTCAAGGTCCCACTTTTCATCAAATACTCAAAAACATACCGCATGTTTATAAAGAAAGAAACTGGCATTACATTGGTCAAATTCAACACATCAAAACATGCAACTGCATGTGTAAACAGGGACATGCATTACCTGTGAGGGGTAATGTGAGGAACTGGAATCAAAAGGTTACTCATCAAAGAGCTCAAAACGTTTTCAAAAGATGTGCCGTGTGTGGAAAGTCAAATCATTTATCTGAAGACTGTTTTTAAAACAAAAGAAATAACCGTAATGGAATTGGACTTAATAGAAACAGATCTAACAGATCAAACATGAACACACCTCCTAGATTTGGTAGGACTGCATAAAAGTTTGTGAGGAACAGGAATGTGCAAGAAAAGAATCAAAAAACAAAATTCAAAGAAAATAATACTGCCAGTAGAAACTACATGCGAGTCACCGGTAGTAACTCTGACAGTAGTAACTCTTTAAATGCACAGACAAGGAAACCTGCATATCATCTTAAACGATTTGATTATGTAAATGAAAAAGGTAAACCCAAGACTACTTTTGCTTGGGTTCCTAAAAGAAACTAACCTCTTATTCATGTGCAGAGCAAGCCAGGTATGAAGAAAGAAGATACATGGCCTGTAGACAGTAGCTGCTCTAGGCACATGACAGGCAACAAGCTGAAGCTTCAAGATTTTGTTAAATATGATGGAGGATATGTTCCATTTGGAGGAAATGCAAGAGGTGGTAGGATTACAAGAATAGGAACAATCAGTAATGGTACAGTTATGTTTGAAAATGTTTTCTTTGTTAAAGAATTAAATTATAATTAGGTGAGTGTCTCTCAAGTTTGTGATAAAGAGAACATAGTGCTTTTTACTAAAACTAAATGTATCATTCTTGATCCTAAGTTTGAGGTAGTTGATGAAAGTATGATTCTACTAAGAACACATAGGAAAGAGAATGTTTACCGTTTAGACATGGGAAATAATGATTCCGAAACTAAAGAAAATTATTTTATTTCACAAGCTTCAATTGATGAATCATCATTATGGCACAGAAGAATGTTCCATATGAATTTCAAAAATATGAACAAATTGGTTAAAAATGGTTTGGTAAGATGTTTACCCCAAAAGGAATTTACATGCAATGATCCCTGTGTTGCATGTCTCGAGGGTAAACAACATAAGTCTTCTCACAAAATCAAAGATATAAATTCAAATCTGTCAAGTCTGCACTTACTGCACATGGACCTCTTTGGTCCAACACATATTATGAGTCTAGGAAAGAAGTATTATTGTTTAGTTATTACTAATGACTTCACAAAGTACACATTGGTGTCTTTTTGGATCAAAAGATGAAACAAGTGATATTTTAAGATCTTTCATAACAAGAATTGAGAACAAGACTGAGAAGAGAGTGAAGATCATTCGCCGTGACAATGGAACTGAGTTCAAGAATCAAGAAAAGGATGACTTCTGCACAACAAAGGGAATTGAAAGACAATACAATGCTCCTATAACTCCTCGACAAAAGGGAGTAGCAGAGAGAAGAAACAGAACCCTTATCGAAGCAGCAAGATCGATGCTAGCATATTCCAAACTTCCTATCACATTCTGGGCAGAAGCTGTGAATACTGCCTGCTATGTCAAGAACAGGGTACTAATTGTCGAAGCACATACAAAGGCCCCTTATGAGCTCTTTCATGAGAGAAAGTCATTCATAAACTTCTTCAAACCATTTGGGTGTCCTTGTAGCATTTTGAATACCAAAGAACATTTGGGGAAGTTTGACAGCAAAATCAATGAAGGATTCCTTGTAGCTTACTCCACTCAAAGCAAAGCATTCAGAGTTTACAATATCAAGAACAAGATTGTGGAAGAAAGCACGAATGTGACGTTCAACGAAAAGACACTCAATGTTTCCGGAGAAGGCCCATATTGGTTATTTAATATTGATGAACTAACCAAATCGTTAAATTCTAATTTTATAGGTCAACGGGAAAGAGAATCTGGAAATGGAGTTAAAACTGGTACATCGGTTCCTACTGGTAACACAGTTAATACTGGTAACATAGTTAAAATTGATACATCGGTTCCTACTGGTAACCCAGTTAAAACTGGTACATCATTTCCTACTAGTACATCAGTTCCTACTGATAACACAGTTAAAACTGGTACATGAGTTAAATATTACTGGTGATGCTGTTAAGACTGGTCCATCAATTACTACTGTCCCATCTGAACAGAAGGACAAATTCATCTATTTTCCATACGTCTCAATTGATCCACCTGGAGTTTTTCAGCCCACATCCACAGATAATGAAAACATCAATGACATGAATAGAGATGTTGATGGTGGTGGATCAAGCAGTAATAAAGACGAAGAGATACAACTGTCAGATGACGAGGAAATCATTACCAGTAGTAATCCAGAAGATAGAACACAATCTCCAAAATCTGAAACAAATGAATTGCTAGAACAGAATGACACAAATTTGACTGAAGAAATACATGAAGATCAGTATCACACACAACGGATTAATAAGAATCATCCATTGGAACAAATTATTGGTGACTTGAACTCTATAGTCCAAACTAGGAAAAAGTTACATCAAAGTTTAGATGAGTGTCTATTTGTGTGTTTTCTCTCCCAATTAACTTCAAAGAAGATCGAACATGCTATTAAAGACCCCATCTGGATTGAAGCGATGCAGAAGGAATTACTACAGTTCAAGCTCCAAGAAGTTTGGACACTCGTTGTACTTCCCAGGGGAAAGAGAGTAATCGGTACAAAATGGATCTTCAAGAACAAGACTAATGAAAGAGGAATTCTGATCAAGAACAAAGCATGTTTGGTGGCTCAAGGTTACACCCAGGAAGAAGGAGTTGACTATGATCAGGTTTTTGCACCATTAGCAAGAATGGAAGCCATACGAATTGTTCTGGCTTTTGCCTCATTTAAAGGTTTTACGGTGTACAAATGGACGTAAAGAGTTCCTTTCTATATGACAAGATTGAAGAGGAGGTTTATGAGTGTCAACCTCCAGTATTTGAAGACCCTGAGCATCCAGACATGGTATTTAGATTGGATAAAGTATCATATGGTCTACATCTAGCTCTTAGAGCTTGGTATGATACATTATCCGTCTACCTTCTTAATCATCAATTCAAGAGAGGTGCCATTGACAAAACTTTGTTTATCAAGACAGTAGGAAATGACATAATGCTGGTACATATCTATGTGAATGATATCATTTTTGGATCTACCAATGAGAAATTGTGTAAAGACTTTGAGCAAATCATGCATAAGAAATTCAAGATGAGCTCCGTGGGAGAACTGACCTTCTTCCTAGGAATACAAGTGAAGCAGAATCCTACTGGTATTTTCATTCATTAAGCAAAGTATGTCAAAGATATATTGGAGAACTTTGGATTTCAAGATGCAAAGAGTGCTAGTACACCAGTAGAAACCCACAAGCACTTGGAGGCTGATCTTGAGGAGGAGGATGTGGATGAGCATTTATACAAGTCGATGATTGGATCCTTGATGTACTTACATTCTTCAAGACCTGAGATAATGTTCAGTGTGTGTGTGTGTGTGCACGCTATCAGACTCGTCCTAAGGTGTCACATCTGACATCCGTGATGAGAATTTTCATGTATTTGAAGGGCAATCCAAATCTGGGATTATGGTATCCAAAAGATTTTCCATTTGAGCTTATTTCCTACACAGACAGTGATTATGGAGGAGAGAATCTGGACAGAAAATCCACATCAGGGGGATGTCAGTTCTTTAGATCTCGACTGATTTCCTGGCAATGCAAGAAACAGACAAATGTGTCTACCTCCTCCACAGAAGCTGAATATGTAGCTGCTTCAAGCTGCTGTGCACAGGTGCTTTGGATTCAGAATCAAATGATGGACTATGGTACCTCTTTCTTACACACTCTTATTTTTATTGATAATAAGAGTACCATAAGGATAGTCAATAATCCGGTCAAACACTCCAAAACCAAACACATCGAAATTCGTTTTCATTTTATAAGAGACTGCAATGAAAAGAAACTTATTCATGTCGTCAAAGTTCATACGGATAATCAATTTGCGGATCTTTTCACAAAATCTTTTGATGTGGGAAAATTTACATTCTTGATCAATAGTATCGGAATGATTAATTCTGTTTAAATCTACTTGTTAAAATGATGAATTTTATCAATCATGCCATATCTTTAGTGTTTGAAAAGTTAATACTGGTAGTTTTTACTGTTAAGAATTAATACTGGTAGCTATTACTGGTAGAGATAATACTGGTGGTCATCACTGGTAGCATTAATACTGGTGGTTATTACTGGCGTGGTTAATACTGGTAGCATTAATACTGGTAGTTCCTACTGGTGACAGTTACTACTGGTACATGTTTTAAAACAGTTACGACTAATGTTATCTACTGGTGGCAGTTACTACTGGCAGTCGCTATTACTAGCGGGAGTTTCTAGTGCCTTTGGAAAGGTGTTTGATGTTTCTACTGCAGGGACTGTTTAGTATATATTGCGAAGTCATTCAAGATTATTTACTTTCATTCAAATTAGAATTTTCGCTCTCTCCAAAATGAAAAACCTTCCCTTAAGAAACCTTCTTGACTTCCACGAACCCTAATCGATCATCGACGACAGTTGTCCAACCCTAAAATCATTAATCAATCCGACGGCGAATCAACAACTCACCTTTGGAGTCTCTCACAACATTGTCGCCGATTTAGACCTTCATAAAGAAGCCACTGATTTTCATCCCATTATTACTTTCCTTCGCCAATCATATATTCGTTATGCTTTAACAATAAACCCGGAGGTTTATGAAAAGCAAATTAGGGATTTTTGGAATACGACTGTTCTTGATAAGGTGAACGGTCAAGAATGTATTAGGACTCTAACAAACAAACGGGAGGTGATTGTGACGGAGTCCATCATTCGCTCCCATCTTGAACTTCAAGATGACATTGGTATTACTTCCCTTCCTAACAATGAGCTCTTTGGGATTTTTGAAAGAATGGGGTATGAAGGAAGTTTGTCAAAATTCACTTTTAAAAAGGCACTTCTTTCTCCCCAATGGAGATACCTTGTTCATGCTTTACAAAGCGTATCTCTAAAAACTGATACACCTGGAATGAGTTTAACACAACAATAGCTACTGCTATGGTGTGTTTAGCTACAGGAAGCGTGTTCAATTTTCCACACATGATTTTTAATGACCTAAAGTGGAATATTGCTCACCCTGAAAACAAATTTTTAATGTAACCAAGATTTTTGAAAATTATTTTGGGTAAAGAGCTTGGTGACCTTTCCACTAATAGTAAAGTCCTCCTCATGGATTCTCATTCAAAGAAAACATTTTCTCATATGTGGAGGCAAGTAAATCAATTTTTTGGTAAAGTGACTCCATTATTTTATACAATGGTGGTTGTCCCAACCTCTTCAAGTGAACGACCAAGTAACGCGCTTGAGTCCCAACCCACACCTTCTGCTTCAACTTCTATTCTTGTTACAGAACAAACAACAGATGCTTCTGCTGCACCTTTCATCACACCTAAAAATATTCCTCTGAAGGAGTATGCCCGCAAGTCTAAGAGGGTTCCTTCACCTCTTTGACCAAAATCAAGAACAACTAAACCTGTTTCTAAACCTGTTAAATCAGTTTCTACTGATTCCACTCAAAAGGGTACAACTGAGCCCTCACCCAATCTCCCAACGAAGGTGGTCCATAGGGGGGAAACCATGTTGAAATGGCTCATACTACTGCTATACCACCTCGTGGTGCAAAGGACAATATGACTGGCAATAAGACCCAATCAACGACAACTCTTAATGATGATGATTCCTGGTAATCATTGTCAAGAGGACCCAGGTGCTAAAAAACCAAGGGGGAGGGTGATGCTTATGCTAGGCAGGAGGCACCCTCTAAATCATCCTAGGAACCGTCTGATGTTGGTACTCAATAGTGGGGAGGATAGTTTTTCTTACTCTAATTTGGAATTGACGGAAATGTGCCTCAAGTTTACTGAAAAGGTGGATACTCAAGCAGGGGAGATAAAGAAATTAAAAAAATTGGTGTCCAAATTTTTGAAGGAGGTGAAGCACTACAGGTTGTCTATGAAGAAGCCCGTGAAGGTGGCAAAGAAGGGTGGTGCACGTTCTAAAGCTTCCAAATTGCCCACTCCATCTAGGTCAGGCTCGAGTTCCTCAGATATGGATGATAAGAATGCTGCCAATAAGGGGGAGAATGTGGAAAAGGCAGCTGACAAAGAAGTAGAAAAAGAGGAGCATCAAGAGGTTGAACAAGGGATAGAAAAGGAAGTTCATGTGAATGTTGAACAGGAGACTAAGAAAGAAGCTGAAAAGGAAGTTGAGAAAGAATTAGAAAGGGAAGTTGATAGAGAGGTTAAAGTTTCTACAGATGCACCTGAAACTGATACATTCCCTGAATGGACTGATGATGCCTGAAACTGATACATTCCCTGAATGGACTGATGATGAGGATAGAGAAATAAGGGTGGTCACTATTGATATTATTGAAGATGAAGGTGAAAAGCAGCAGGAGAAGGTAACAGAAACAGAACAGAAAGTTTATACTGATGTGTAAAATCTAGTTTAATAAACTTGACCTACTTGTAGACTTAATTACACACTTATAGGCAGTGGAGCTATTTGTATATTCTAGAACTTAGAATAGTTGTTATGGTTTCTAACGTTATGAAATTGACATTTACCCATTTCCCTATAAATAGGTGAGGGGGGAAGCAATAAACTGACTTTTGGCATTATTCTAATTCTTACATTTGGTATCAGAGCGGGATACTCTCAAAAGTACCCGTTCATTCGACTGGAAATAGACCATTAGACTTCAAAAACAACATACACGAACTCATATTGTATTCGTGTAAGAAGGATTTAGAGTCTAATAGTCTAGTCGTGTACCATTAGACTCCAACTTTAACACACACGAACATCTAGTACATTCGTGTAAGGTAAAAACCTAGTCTAAGTGGTTAATTCGTGTAAGGTGTTTAGTCAGTCTAATAACATTGCTATTCGACTAGGAATTTTATTTGTGTGTACACGAATGTACTGGATGTACGTGAGAATTAAACACAAGTCTTCACACGAATTATATTTGTGTGTACACAAATAGAAAGACACGAACTGTAGTTGTGTGTACACGAATACAAGAACACGAACCCATTTCAGTCACATTAGAACAGAAACTAAAAACTTTTACAAAGAGTATAAAACGATCAACAAGAATTAAGAAAATGACGTCAAGAGATCAAATGTCCATTGGATCAGAAACGAGATCTCCAGTCCTTTTCAGTGGTGACTATGAACAATGGAAAGCACGGTTTTTGGATTTCATTGAACGACAAGACTTGGGTGAGCACATGCTAGAGATCATCAAGAATGGCCCAGTGAAAATAATGGTAAAGATTGCCAATGAAGACGAAACTGAAAGTGAGACTACAACTGCGAAGTTGTTCACTCAAATTGCGAACGAGGAAAAGGATTATCACAAAGCAAATCGACTAGCGAGATCACACATCATGAATGCAATCCCAAACGACATCTTCATGAACATCGATAGCCACAGAACTGCAAAAGAAATGTTTGATGAACTAACCAAGCAACTTCAGGGAAGTAAAGCGGGTCAAAGTATTAAGAAAATAGGGGCCATGCATAAGTTTGAAGAGTTTCGAGCACAGGATGGAGAAATGCTTGAACAAACCTATAATCGTTTTTGTGGATTACTCAATGAATTGAGGAAAAATGGATTCGTAAAGACTCATCTCGTAGCCAACGTGAAGTTCATGAACACACTGAAGCCTGTTTGGAAACGATTTACCTCAAACTTAAAGCAGAATATCAACATTCAGACAACTCCAGTCCATGATGTGTTTGAATGTCTAATGGAAAATGAGGAGGAAGTCCTGGAACTCATAGAAGAAACAAAGTCTAAGGCAAAGAAAGAAAGCGATCCGTTAGCACTCGTGTTGAATAAAATCGATGAAATGTCTAAGAAATCATCAAAGAATGAGAAACCGTCTCAATCTAAAGCACTCCTCCACAAAGTTCAGTCATCCTCCAAGTACTCGGTGTCATTCCCAGATGATGAAGTGGAAGGAAGTCTTACTGCAAACTCTGATGAATATTCTGAGGAGGAAATATCACAAATGATTGCTCTACTATCCAACATGGTTCAGAAGAAGAAATTTGGAAGATCCAATGGTCAGCGATATCAATCTTCCCAGAGATCACAAAACAACAACAATTACCGTGGTCGATCATCATACAACCACCCCCCCCCCCCAAGCTCCACACAACCAAGGTCAACAGTCTGTTCCTCAAATCACTCAAGACGAAGCAAACAAGGAAATGGCAAAGGAAAAGAGCACTGTGATATGCTTCAAATGCATGGAGCCAGGACATTTTGCTAGAGATTGTAAGATGAAAGTAGTGAAGATATCCGAATACTCCCGTAAGAAGATGTTGTATGAGAAGAGAAAGGAATCCGGACGAGAAAAGGGGCAAGCATTCATGACTGAAGATGCACACTGGATGAGTGACTCAGACAATGAAGAACAAGCAAGTGCACACTTTTCCCACATGCCACTGATGGCAGATGCAGATTTCCATGAATCCGATGAAGATGAGGTATATCAATACATCTATGATCCAGTTAAAATGGAAACTTGCATTTTTCAAATGAAACTTATTGAAAAAAAACTTCGTGCCAAACGTAAAATCATTAAAGATCTTGAAATTAAAACCTCGAAACTTATTGAGAAAAATAACAAATATGTTTCGGAATTTTCAAGTATGAAAAGCAATATTAAACAACTATCAGACGAAGTTTTGGCTCAAAAGATGAATGAGAAAATTGCAAACGAAAGTGTGTGTGAAGCAACTATCAAATGTCAACAACTGATAAATGATAGTAGCTTCCACCAGAGTGAAGTTGAACTTATTTCCAAAGAAAACTTGGAACTATGCTCAAAACTGAAAAACTTGGAACTTGAATTTGTCAAACGAGGCCGAACGGACCAAACAATTCATTTAAACCAGACCGAAACCATAAAAGTTTTACATAAAAAGGGTGGTCTAGGTTTTGATGAAGACACTTTTGTCGAAAATCCAAAATTTCTCAAACAAGCCATATCAAAATGTTGCTCTCTCTATGACTTCGATTTCATCAAATTAGGAGCAAATCTTGATAGGCTTATTTTTGTAAATGCATCAAATACGGAACTTTCTGAAGAAAAATCATGTGAGGACACAAAGCGAAAAAGGGGAACTAAGTGTCAAATGGGTTTTGAATATTATGGGACAAATAAAAAGTATTTCGAACAGGACTCACGTAATACATACCAACCTCACAAAAACACTGGGAACCTAAATAATTTAATAACCACGTTTTCCAATGATCAAAATGTAAGTATGCAACCTTCGAAAGTGTTATACTATACACCTACGTTGATTCTAGAACAACATCTGGAAGAACTGCAAACTTACATCTTTGATATCACAATTATCCACGAATTGAAAAACATATGCCTCTTGGCACAATTAGATGGTCACTTTGAAAGTAATGAGAAGATGAGTATGAACAATAACCTTAAGAGCTTGAGAAAGGAAACCTGTGTGAGAAAACAAATGAACAAACTCAATTTTCCAAACAAACCAAAAGAGTTTCGATTTTTCAAACCTCAAGAAGGACTAGGCCATGATAACCCAAAGTATCTGAAGAAAGCCATGTATCATGCTCCCGGTCTTTATGACACCAAATCCATGGGCGAAGCAAATGTTACAATGTCTTTCATCAGATCATCAAAGGAGATTGAAGATCTTGAAGACACAAAACGACCATTTTTCAATACAACCCAAATAGCGTTTGATTACAAATCATTAAACGAAAGTTACCTAACTAGGAAAATTCCTCTGTCCAACGATAACTTTCCAAGTTATACAGACAAGGAACTTCTTTTCGATGATGTTATGGAACAGGTTGTCTCTCAAAAAGTATATGTCCCAACGCTCATCTTAGAAAAACAATTTTCAAGACATGAACGAGAATTGGAATGTCGTACTACCTACTTTTGAGAATGAAAAACGGAATTTTTTGAAACAAATTACATTTTTTGAAAAGGCTTTAATCGATAAATTGGAATATGGGAAATTATGGGAACGGTTCTGCATTTTACAAGAACATGTCAAATCAATCTCAAATGCTTCAACGTCCTCGAATGCTCACATCCCCAAATCTCAATTTGATCAAAAGGTCATGTTTTACAAAAAGGCATTGAGTGACAAAGAACAAACTATTGATTCATTGCAAAAACGCATTGATTTACTAAGTGTATCTAAACCTGTTATTTCTAATGATAAAGCTTTTAATCATACATTTCCAACGATTCCGCATACGGAAAAATCATTGGACCATGGCCCACTTAAAAGTTCTATCAAAACGAAGAATTCAGTAAAGAAAAACTTACCCAGTAAATCTTCCAAACGAGTCATGTTTCAAGATCCAACACCTAAACGAGATATTAACAAGTTAGCCACAAAACCTATTTTTAACTCCAAAGACATGGATGAATGGTTTGATTCTGATGAAACCTTTTATACCTCTTTTGATCATTTTTTCAAACAATCTGCGCACGTAACTCCTAAAACTGTACAGCCGTCTAAGGTTGTCCCTTCGAAAACTGTCAGTGTCAACGTTGCAAAACAACAAAACACAAAAATGCAAAGCATCTCGAAAACCCAAAAGAAATACTAACCATTTTAACAATGTTTCAGTGCCAGGGAAAGGGAAATTAACGGGAGTTTGGGTGCCAAAGCATAAAAAGAGTGAAGTCAAGACCAAAGCCAGGAAGACGAATCAAGAGTAAAAACATTTTGCTTTTGATAAAGTTTGTAATAAACAGGGATTTGAAAACAATTTGTCGTTTGTTAATTCGGGATTTGTAAAACAATGTTTGGATACTATGTTTGATTTTGGTTTTCAATATGATGAAACTGTTGATGATTCTTATCGTCCTGTGATTGCTAACAAAAAGGGACCCATTTTTAAGTGGGTACCTAAATCTGTGTAATTTGTTTGGTATTGTGCAGGCACGTCATGTGTGGTATTTGGATTCAGGGTGTTCCAAACACATGACCGGGAGACAGGCGTTATTGTCTAATTTAGTGAAGAAATATATGGGCACAGTTCGTTTTGGGAATGATCATTTTGGTACCATTGAAGGAACTGGTGATTTGAAATACGACGACATCACAATCAAGGATGTTGCGTATGTTCGGGATTTGCATCACAATTTATTTAGCATTGGACAGTTTTGTGATAAAGATCTTGAAGTCAACTTTCGAAAAATAACTTGCGCAGTTCGTGACTATGAGGGCAAGAATATGATCACCGGAACGCGAAAGACCAACCTCTACACGATTAATATGCTGCAGTTCAAACCAGACAGAACCTTGTGCCTCTTGTCTCAGGCTGAATCTCAAGACACATGGTTATGGCACCGAAGACTCTCCCATCTGAATTTCAACAACATCACGAAACTTGCAGTTAAAGGTTTAGTCACCGGACTTCCCAAACTCAAGTTTGTCAAGGACCAATTGTGTGATACATGTGAAAAAGGGAAGTTAACAAAAGCATCACACTAATCAAAGCAAGTCTGGGATACCACACATGTCCTTCAACTAATCCACATGGATTTGTGCGGACCAATGCAAGTGGAGAGTCGGAGCAAGAAGAAGTATGTTCTTGTCATTGTCAACGATTTTTCTCGATTCACCTGGGTGTACTTTCTTCATTCAAAATCAGAAACTCCAGATATTCTGATTTTCTTCATCAAGAACAAGCAACTACATTCTGAGCACTGTGTGAAGACTATTTGGTCTGACAATGGCACTGAGTTCAAAAATAGTACTCTCAATGAGTTTTTAGACAAAGTGGGTGTCACACATCAATACTCAGCAGCTCGAACTCCAAAACAAAATGGCGTTGTTGAAAGGCGTAATCGAACACTGGTGGAAGCTGCACGTACCATGCTTTCCTACTCCAAATTACCTCTTTCCTTCAGGGCTGAGGCAATTTCCACTGCTTGCTTCACGCAAAATCGTTCCACAATCAACAATAGATTTCTGACAACTCCCTATGAATTGATCAGTGGTCGTCCACCAAATCTGAAATATCTACATGTCTTTCGATGCAAATGTTTTGTGCTGAATGACAAAGAACAATTGCGGAAATTTGATGACAAGGCAGATGAGGCAGTATGTGTGGGCTATTCTTCAGAATCCAAGGCATATCGGGTGTACAATGTTCGGACTAGGGTAATTGTGGGAAGTGTGAATGTATCTTTTGATGAATTCGGCACAATGACCTCAGACTTCTTCACCTCGACACCATAAGTAGACACTCCTAACCACCCTATCCGATCATTTTTTTGGTGCTTTACATTACTATGATGAAGACTCTCGCCGACCCACAATCTCATCCACACCACTGGCACCACCTGCACCACCTTTTGTGAATGACCAACCCACATCCTCCAACAATACTTCAGATCCCTCTGATGAACAACCAGGAACCTCCACTACCCACACCGCAAACTCTAATGAGGCATCCTCCACCACTGTTACTCCATCTTCTTCACAGGTTGATGTTCCAGAATCAGTAACTGCTCCAAGCACTAATACGTCAGAACCAACTACACCACAATCTAATCCAATTCCTACCCCAACTTCTACACCATTCTCTACACCTCTTCCGAACAATCAACTTGCCAATCCCCCACCAAAAATAACTGACCGTGTCAAGTTGTGGACGAGAAATCATCCTATCGCTCAAATCCTCGGTAGTGTAAACGATCGAGTTCGAACCCGGAAAGCAACTGCAAATGAGTGTCTGTTCTCCATATTCTTAAGTTCATTTGAACCCAAAAACACCAAGGAAGCCTTCACCGACCCCAATTGGATAAAATCCGTGCAAGAGGAGTTGAATCAGTTCCAGCGCTTAGATGTGTGGGAAAAAGTCCCTCGCCCCACGAATCGATCAATTGTCGGGGTCAGGTGGCTTCACAAAAATGAGAAGGATGAAAATGGCACTGTGGTCGGAAACAAATCTCGACTTGTCGCCAAGGGGTATTCTCATCAAGAAGGTATTGATTATGACGAAACGTTTGCACCTGTTGCTCGAATCGAAGCCATTCGCATGTTCCTTGCCTATGCTGCCACAAAGAACTTTACTGTGTATCAAATGGACGTCAAAACTGCATTTCTCAATAGCGACATCAAGGAAGAAGTTTACGTTGAACAACCTGAAGGTTTTGTTGATCCACATCGTCCAAATGATGTTTACAAATTAAAGAAAGCACTGTACGGGTTGAAACAAGCGCCTCGTGCCTGGTATGACAAACTTTCATCTATTCTTTTAGATGCCGGTTTCACTAGAGTATCCATCGACACTACCCTTTTTAGTCGTAAAAAGGGTACCGATGCACTCTTTGTGCAAATTTATGTCGATGACATCATTTTTTGGTCAACCAGTCAACATTTATGTAAACAGTCCTGTGCTCTAATGTCCAAACGATTTGAAATGAGCATGATGGGTGAAATGTCCTTCTTTTTGGGATTACAGGTCAAACAACTACCAGATGGCATTTTTATAAATCAATCAAAATATATTTTTGAAATGCTTAAAAAGTACAAAATGTCCGATTGTTCTCCAATGGCCACACCAATGGTTCCTCGAGTAAACTTACATGATGATCGCACGGGATTATCTACTGATGTAACAATGTACCGAGGAATGATTGGTTCCTTAATGTACTTGACCTCGAGTCGTCCTGATATTATGTTTGCAACCTGTATGTGTGCTCGATATCAATCAAACCCAAAAGTATCTCACTTATTGGCTGTCAAACGTATTTTTCGATACTTAAAAGGTACTCCATATTTGGGTTTGTGGTATCTAAAAAAACACTGGTTTTGATTTTATTGCTTATTCTGAGGCGGACCATGGAGGTTGTAATTTAGACAGGAAAAGCAAGTCGGGAGGTGCTCATTTTCTTGGAAACAAACTGATCAGTTGGACCTCCAAGAAGCAGAATTGCGTTTCCATTTCCACAGCTGAGGCAGAATACGTAGCCGATGCAATATGTCTCTCCCAAGTTCTTTGGATCCGCACACAACTCAGGGACTATGGATATGAAGTGGAAACCATTCCAATCTATTGTGATTCAACAAGTGCAATTTCGATATCTGCAAACCGAGTTCAACATTCCCGTACTAAACATATCGATATTCGGTATCATTTTCTGAAGGATAACATTGAAAAAGGAATCATTGAGTTACACTTTGTCGAAACAGATTTCAAATTGCCGACATTTTCACAAAAGCCTTGGACGAAAAACGTTTTAAATTTCTTATCTCCAAGCTCGGCATGTTAAACTTAAATGTTTGAATCTTCTTTGTATTGTCGTAATTAGTTAGGTTTCTTGTTATTTTTTCTTTGTTTCATTTTTGTGCGTATATGTTTAGTTACGATTTCGAGGGGCAATCATAGTTTGAGGGGGAATTCTTATTTAAGGGGGAATTCCGTGTTAAGGGGGAATCACAATTTGAGGGGGAATACTTGCCATGTAAAAAGATGAAATTGTTTTGTCAATATGTCATTCTTTTCAATATTGAGGATAGATAATGAAAATTTGAATATGGGTATCCATGGATAACCCAATGGGCTTTCGGATCCTATATAAGGTCAAAACCGTTTTATTTTTCATAATTCATTCACTTTTTACTCTTCTACTCTCTGGGCAAAAATGATTTTCTGAGGTAATCCAACGAATTTCCGGATCAAACACTGGTGGTTCACGAAGAACACAGGTTATTAGGTAATTTTTTCTTTGTTTTGTTCTTCGTGTTCTTATAATTTTCTTTGAAATTTTTTTCTAATCTACCTAAATCGTTCCAATATTATGTGTTTATGTGTTGATTATTGTGTATGTTTGTCTATTTTGATCCATTTTTTCATTATGTAATCAATCGTTTTAAGGTTTGTCTATGATTATGTGTGTAAGTTTGATCCGTGTTTACACCAAGTACCCACACGAATCCATAATCAACCCACACGAACAGGTTTGTTCGACTTCATAATCAACATACACGACCAGCATGGAACCAAAACCCTAATCTCCGTGAAAGTTGTTAAGTGTTCATTCGATCCCACAATCATCATACACAAATAGGTTTAGACGGATGAATGTTTAACACACGCGAACAAAATCTGAGGCAATTGGCTACGTGTTCATTCGATCGTAAAACAAACCTACACGAACAGGTTTAGACGGCTAGGGTTTCATCATTAAACGACTAGGTCTTGACCTAAGGTTGCACCGGAACACGAATAGGGTACATCAAAAACATCCTTAATCGTCTCGGACACGAAAAGGATCCCAGCCACGCTTAGGTCACCACCTAGGATACCCGGATACAACCAGGGACACGACTAGGGTTTCTCGCGCCTCGTCGGTTAAATCCTCCTAATTATTGGCCCGGATAGATTATACTTGGACACGACTAGGAATTCTCGGATACACCTAGCCACGACTCGGACACGAATAGAATATCTCGGACACACCCTGGACCATCTCGGAACACGAATAGGACACCTTCGCCTAGGACACCTACTCGGGCACGACTAGGGCACCTCGGACACACCTAGGGTTACTCGGACTTTTTTAGGGGTTATTTTTATAAGTCTTGGCCCAGATAGTTTTCCCTTGGACACGACTCGGATATTTCGCCTACCTACCCGGATACACTCAGGACCACGACTAGGTTACTTGGCCACTTCGTGAGATTTTCCTAAGTCCTGGCCCCAATAAGGTTTCACTTGGCCCGGATAGTGTACGCGACTAGAACCCCGGACACGGATAGATATTACCTTGACACGAACAGATTGTCTCGGACAGTTTCTCGGGCAGTTTCTCGGATACAACATTGTTACCCGGACACGACTAGGTAGTCTCGGACACCATCCCGGACACCCAGTGTTTTTAGGCCCGATTAGTTATCCAGTTGCCCCGGTTCGCCCTGCCTAGTTATCTAGTCGCCCCGGTTCACCCGACTCGATCTCTATTGCTCGTTGACTATTCCGAGCTTAAATGCGTACTTCACTTGGTTCCCGATGACGAACAGGATCACTCGATTTTGAGCTCAATAAAAACAAAAAAAAAAAACAAAAAAAAAAAAAAAAAAAAAAAAATAAAAAAATGTTATTCTAACGGTTTTTTTTTTTTTTTTGGTTGAAGATTAGATGGCGCGAACTAAGAAAACATCTCGACCCAACTCAAACGCCCCATCAGTTCATCACATGGAAGGTTACAAAGGTCCGATTGCACGATGAATGTTCTCACCAGCTTTCCCTACTCAGGAAATGGTTCACCCGACTCGTTTATGGCTAGATATGAAACCTAACAACACCACCATTGATCTTGAGGCAAATGAATGCCCGTACCCCATAATCCTCTCAATCATCAAATATCACCCCTGGAAAAACTTCATTGTGAGTCATCCACAGGTTCCACGGGTATACTTGCAGCAGTTATGGCATAACATGAGATATCAGGCGGCCGATAACTCTGATTCTGAGGACCTGATCGAGGAAATGATAGTTTGTGATCTTCAATCCTACAGAGTCGAATTAACAGTTGAGACACTCAGGGAATTTATGGATCTACCAACTTATGTTGAATACGAGGAAATACCAAAACATGATGCAGACCTTTTCACATGGATTTATGAATTGGGCTATCAAGGGGAATTACTTTCTCTCAAAATGAATTGGGATTTACTACCGCAACCATGTCAATTTTTGTTACAACTGTTGGTACACAACCTCACGCCCAAAACTCGTGGCAAGGATTATGCGAATCGAATAACCGTTATCATGTGGATCACATTCATCTTTAACAAGAAATTTGATGTTGCTCGCCTCATCTTTGATGACCTTCGTGACTTAATCGCACATAAAACCAAGTATTTTGAGCAGGAACAAAGGAAGATTGCGGTCGAACAATCTCTACCTACAAAAGCCCTCAAACGCAACAAGAAGGAGATTCCGAAGCCGTATATTCCTTACCAACGCTTCCTTCAGATGATTGTTCGAGTCATCCTAAAGCATGTCCCGGCTGACCTGAACAAACGGATTGGTGATCACATTTATGGTTCATACTTCACTCCTGTCTTTCGTCCACGACATAATCAAACATCCGAAGAAGGTATGCCTATTCCTGATCACTTACTTTCGCACATACCACATGATGATGTTCATTTGACAGCCTATAGGAATCCGAACACTCGTACGGAACGATCAGAGCCGATTGTTCCTTCCCCACGAGAACTAGCGCCTTCGAGTAGTGAGAGTCTAGGTTTAGGTAAGAGTGAGGAGGATGCTGATCATCAGGATTCCGAATCCAGTTCTGATGATGATAATGATACAGAAGTAGGGGGTGATGGTAAAAATGTGGTTGTACAGGCACCAGTACACACTCGCTCAGTACTTGTACTAGCGAGTCCTTCAGGCGCATACGAGGGTGGAGTTGAAAAAATGGTGAGTAAGGGTGAGGGTAAAAAATATGGGGATAAATAGAAAAAAGTTAAAACCTCATCCGAGCCTAGGACTAGACACCGGGGCACCACATCCACTACACTTAGTCGTATGTCGACAGAGCGTATTGAAACAGACATCGACTCTCCATCGATGCAACCGGCGTACACCCCTCATATCCACTCGTCATCCCCACTGGATAATGTTTCACACAGCACGGGAAAAAGCCCACATCTACTAACGTCCCCTCCTTCGAAGCCGGATGTTATTGAAAAAGGGAGTCAATACTCCCGACTCCCGCCTTCGGTCGTACACGAGTCTGGTCCCTCACAAGTTCATTTTTCACAGGTTCCTCTCGGATCTAGTAGTCTTCGTGACACTAGCGGAACGGTTGTAGGACGTTCGCAAGTCGAACGCTTCCGAGGATCGACCGGAAATCCTGCCTTCGTTAACATTATGCCAACGGTCGCTGCAGGTTCGTCTCGACGTGACTTTGTGTCACAGACAGATACGGCAACGGGCAATCTCAGTGATCCCAGTTTACCCCAATGGATGCTTGATGTTACCCGTACACCCGTCCATTATCATGATCCGAGCGGAAAAGGAAAACAGGTGGTCACGGAAATGGATCTCAACACTCGAGTCAACCTCCACTATGATATTGTCGCACAACGACAGCAGAGTGCCCAGGCTCCAATTATCTCATCACCTCCACCTGTTATCCCTCCCCTGCCCCTGTTACATCATCACCAGCTGACTCTGCAGTCCCTTTCAAACTGCGGATGAAGCGAACCCTGGACACCAAAGCTGAGAAATCTCAAACCCCAGAACCGTCCCCACATACCAAACCTGAAAGGTTATCTTCCGATGCGGTTAAAGAGCTCTTACACACAATACACAGGGATGTACTTGAAACAGCCCTTCTCGAGCGCATTCTCTATAATGAACCACATCCTGCTCGAGATACTATGATTTTGTAGGCTCTTGCACTAGACAACGATTTTCACCCGACCAGCATGGAGGAACTGTTTGAGAATCAACAAAGAGAGCTCACCGCTATTCTAGAATAATACAGAGGGTTACAGGCAAACTGTCGGGTTGAGGCGCAGGGAACTAAACGGCGACATTCGGACGATGACCCTGATAATCATCCGACTGAGGGGGAAAAGAAGCGCCGATCAAAGAAACATAAAAATGTTGAAGAGTCAAGCGACAGGGTCTTAAATGCTGATACAAGTGCAGGGGAAACAAAAGCAAAGAAAGACACAAGCAAGGAGAAGAAAAATCGGCAAATGGAGCAGTTATACCATGAGGGAATGGTTCTCGTTTAGGATGAAAAGCTAGAGGATGCATACAACAGTGTGGTACGTGCCCGTAAAAGAGAACTAAGAGATTATGACGATGAAGCCAACTGGTATCCTCCTAAATACGATTGGGATAACCGACTCAAACAGAGTGATGTAAGAGAATGTTATGAAGAGATGATTCGTAAGGAGAACATGAAGCTGCAAAAAGAACATACTGAACTCTACAAGTATGCTCTAACACATGATTTTGGAGAACCAAAGTTCAATGACATTGATCTCGAAGAACATAAAACAATCCATAAAAGAATTAATCAACCTTTCATGGAAGATCAAATTCGGGATTTCTATGTCAACACTCCAAGAAAGATCAAGGAAACTCGACTTCATGGATACACCAAGTTTGAAAAGGAGCTCTGGTTTAAATTTAAACACATCATTCACGAAAAACAGCAAGAACCGGAAAAGGTATACTCAGTCCTCTCAATCTCAAATGCCCGAACAATCGAATCAAAATTTCACAACGGGCTTGAGTATACCACGTTCCAAGTTGCCCGAACCAATGGGAAGGTATACGATTTCTCTGAAGCTGACTTCACCAACCTAAACCCAAATGATATAGAATATCGGTTCATGTCTATGAAGCGATGGGCAAACAAAACAAGAATCGAGAGACTCGCTGAGTCTCGAATAAAACGCTTCATGGAAATGAAGGTGAAAGAAGCTTCATACCAAGTCTTTCAGATTGCTCTTGAAGGTGGGAGGGGTAAAGTAAATTTTACGGCTCCATGCTTCATGATTGAGAAGTTCAATCTCAATCACATCAGGAAATGGGCTATAGTGAATATCGGGAACAAAGGAATTGTGTACACAAGTCCTCACTGGAATGGTAATGTTGTTATATTCTTTGATGAAACTCATCACTTCTCTACAGGAACCCTCAGACTAATCAAAAAGGAGATTGATGCAATCATCGAGAACGGGGATGCCCAGAAAATTGAAGTGTTTTAAGAAGCTAACAAGTGGAGAGGTGAAAGACGAGAATACGAGCTTGGAAGGGATGCAATTGAAAAGTGCCTAGAAAACAGAAAATTCATACAAAGGTACGAAATGTGTTTGAAGATCAGAGAAAACAAGTACTCCATCTATGCGACAATAAAAGCAAGACGAAAGCATGAAATGCAGCAGAAACAAGATGAGTGCGCAAAACTGTATTTAGAATTCGAAGACAAACAAGCTCAAGAAGATTAAAAGACTGGAAGCTTAGATGTGATTTTTGCATTGTAATTTAATATTTTGAACTTATGTTTTTAAGAAACCATACCAAAGGGGGAAATTGTAGAACTTAGAATAGTTGTTATGGTTTCTAACGTTATGTAATTGACATTTACCCCCTTCCCTATAAATAGGTGAGGGGGGGAAGCAATAACCTAACTTTTGGCATTATTCTCATTCTTACATATATAATATAGCTTTAAGTAAGTAAATGTTCGATCACAGGGACTAATTTAGTTTTTAACTTCGAATTAATAATACTTGTTTGTTTTTGGGTTTTTGTTGTCACGATTAATTAACTATTTAAACTAAAGAGTGATTATAAAATCGATTTGAGAAAAGTAATTGTTTGTTATCAAATATTGGAAAAGTATACTCATTTGACACTTCACTTGTTTTCTAATTATATTTACGAAATAGAATGTATAATTAACTTCTTGTATATAGCAAAACTCCTCTCGAATATTTCACTAACTTTAACTACTTCAAATTATAATGTTCCTCGAATACAGTTACAATTATCAATAATCAAGCATTAATCAACAAGTCGGTGTTTTATGATTTAACCTTATGAAGTTTCCTCTCGAATAACTTCTCTAATTACCAAGTCCTCTCAAATCTTATTAATTAGACTTACTCGTTCACGTTTTATTACCTAAATTGTTATTACTAGGTCCTCTCGAATCCTAATAATTTTAAACCGATTAAAGACCGGCCGATTATTTCATACAAGTTATTTAATCTATCTAGATTCCTCTCGAATACCTAGAATATTGATTAACTAATCTGAATATAAACAATTTATAGTAATATATTAAAATACAAACGATTAAGGAGCTACGGTTAAACATAAACACCTAAAACAATCAATATCGAAACATAAACGTCAAACAAGATCCATAAATCAAACGAGCATAAAAGAAGTTTACCAACTCATAATAATGTTCAAAAAAACAACTAATATGAAAGAAAACATCACCAAAAAGTCTAGAAAAAAAGATAGAAAACAAACTAGAAAAGTAGCAAAACGTGTCGTGACCGAATTGTAATCGAAAACCAACTCTAACTCTTTTCCTTGCTCTCCAAGATTCCAAACCAAGATCTCCAGCTCCAAATATGTGGTGGAAGGATTGATGATGAAACCTGGTTATTTGGGTTGGTATTTATAGAGATAAATTAAGAGGAAATCGAGTTCGAGTCAAATTCCAATTGTTGAAAATCCCGTGAGGGCGTCGTCCCTTCTTGACCAGGACGGCGCATTGGGTTCCTTTTTTCCCATATTCAAATTTTTGGTTTTGTAGCTCTATCTTTCTTCTTTCTTCTCCAATTTGAATCACCTAAATCGGATATCGTATGAAGAAGTTATGATCAAAACGGTGGAGGTGCTACTGCGACGTTCTCTTCGTCAGAAATCACTATTTTTCGTCTTTTAAGCTCATTTTTTCCACCATTTCCACTTCCCAGTCATATAAACCTATAAAATAGACAAAACAACTTTTCCACACGATTAAATGCAAAAATCTATCCTATCCATCATGTTTATTATGAAAAACAACCGAATATCGCATAGAAATAAACGTATAAATATGCGATATCATATACTGATGCACCTTATCCACCTTATGTTTCTGCAAACTTTACATATAATGAATGGAGTGCTGATGATCAAGAAATCAGGGATGTTATTATGAATATGGGTGAAGGAGAATCAGAAAGACAGAAAGCAAGAGCTAAGGTTAATGAAATATTG
Source organism: Senecio squalidus (assembly GCA_910822075.1). Lineage (NCBI taxonomy): Eukaryota > Viridiplantae > Streptophyta > Magnoliopsida > Asterales > Asteraceae > Senecio > Senecio squalidus. The sequence continues at coordinate 40,439,436 of CAJVGC010000582.1, read as the reverse complement.
TTGAGAAGTGAGAAACCTGAAAAAGATGTAGAGAAGGAAAAGGAGAAAGCTATAGAGAAACAAGAGCAAACTGAGCAGAATGTTAGTAGTGGTGATAATGTTTCTACTGGTGATGATGAAAGTAAACTTCCTAATGGTGAAGCTGAAAGTGAAATTCCTAGTGCTAACCCACTAGTAGCTCCTCTATCTAATGATGATATCAGACTAGCTACTGAGTTGGAGAGATTAAAACAAGGTAAGTTAAAGCAGGAAGCTATCAGGAAGGAACAAATTGCTGCTGTTGTGGCAAGACAAAGGAAAGCTGCTGCAAGTAGGCCTAAAGAGAAGCCAGTGACACTTGATACTGGTGACTCTGCAGGTCCTACAACTGAATTTAATGAACCTGTCATTCGTCCTCCTGTTCAGAGCAGACCAATGGAATTCATTCAAAATAAGAAGGGAATTCAAAAAGTATATCTAGAAGATGATACCAATTGGAAAAGCAAGGGCAAAGGAAAGATGAAAAGCAAGCAGGAGATGGAGGAGGAGATTGAAATGAGGAGAAAAAGAGATGAGGAAAGAGATGAATATATTAGATTGCCGAATGAAGAAAGGGATGAACAAGAGAAACTCAAAGATGAGCAGGAAAGATTAAAGAAGCAAGAGTAAGATGATGCCATTGTAGCTCAGAAAATGGCTCAGGAGCAGATTGAAGATGAGCTCAAAAGAAAAGCTCAAGAAAAAGCTGATAATGAACTTGCTCAGAAGATGTTAGAGAGGGATGAGCTGTTGTTACAGAAGAAAAAGAAGGAAGAGGCCAGGAGCAAGAGCACAATAAGGAGGAATGTGACTAGAGCTGAATACAAAAAGAAGTAAGATGACTTTCTAAAGTCAACTGAAACGTACAGTGGAAAGCAGCTAGGGCCAATGAAACTTGATATAGTTTTGTATCTTTATGTGAAGGAAAAGAAACTGCAGAAGGCATCAAAGGAGCAAGCTAAGTTCGAGAAAGAAAGAGCTTTGAAAGCTGCACTTGATAGGGGATATAAAGTAGTTCACTTTGGAACTGGTTAGACTGAGAAGAAGGAGACGAGGAAAAAAAAAAGGTGGTTGATGAATCTTTGCCTGAGAGAAAGAGAAAAGCAAGCCAGTCTAGTGGTGTACCTACTGCTAAAAGAACAAAACAAGTAGAAGAAACAGTTACTACTGGTAAAAGAAAGGCAAGCACAGAGGAGCAGGTTACTACTGGTGCTAGAAAGATGAAATCAAGACCTGATCAAAGAGAATCTACAAAAGACAAATCTCAGGAAAAGGAAAAAGAAGACAAAAAGCCAAAGATCTTCAAGGTAAAGAAAGAGGATATTACTGGAGACTTTGAATTTGGTTGTGTTCCTGAAATTTCAGATGAGCAAGTAAAGAAGCTGTAGATGGAGTGTATGATGATATGAAGAGCTTGATACTGCATTCTGGAGACATCAATTGTGCTACCACATTTACTAAAATGCCTATTGTTGACTGGTATGCAATTGTGATTGATGGTAGGAATGGGTACAAGATAGTTAGAGCTTCAAAGAGCTTCAAGGTATACTACAGCTATCTGGAGATTTCCAGGAATATAAGTAGGAGAGATTTGGTAGACATGTTCCTAATTGGAGTGAAGAAATATTCCCAAGGGCAAGGTACTGTTTCAGATTTCAATGACTTATTTATGGAGTTGTTAGAAATTATGTTTGAGCCAGAGAATGTTCTTGAGAATCTAGCAAGATTTACTCCTGTGATGGAATGGATACATTATGAGAGCTGTGGAGTCTAATCCTTAAGCACGACTGATGGCACAACTGAGTATTTCTTGGTAGAGAAGAAGTATAAGCATGGAATCAATGTTATGATCAATATGCTGAATGTAAAGTTGAAGGCTAACCAGAATTCTGAAGAAGCGGTTCAACTTTTGTGGAAGATCAGATGTCATCTTACAGACCATAGAAACTCTATGTAGGGATTAAAGGTTTTGGCAACATTCTCTAGTTTTGTATGAAGAAACTTATGTTTATGATAGAAAACAGAAGTTTAGGGGGAGATTGTTGGGTTATAGTGTGTTACTACTAGTGAAGAGGGCTTATACTGGTCACTATGTAAGTTACTACTGGTGAGTATTACTACTGGTGAAAATGGTTTCTACTAGTCATTAGTCAGTCAAGATTACTATTGGTATACACTATTATTACTGCTACTACATAGAGTGCATGAAGTTTCTACTTGTCTGTTACTACTGTTTAGTTGATGTTAAAGTATTGTTAGCAGATAATTATGGAATAGATTTAGATAATTATCAAGTAGATTCGATAGAGTTGTAACCCGATTATGTCTAGGGTTTGTTAGCCTCAAAGTCTATAAATATAGATCCTTATATCGTTGTAAATATACGTTTATTCAGATACGTTTTATTCTAATAGATTGAGGTTGTTGGTGAAATTCTTGTGATCTTCATTGTTTAACGTTTATTCATTCACATTCATATAAACTGTTAATCATTGATCCTTGTTAATATCAAAGTGTTGATTCGCTGCAATTTCTTTGATAGATCTTGATCTAATTGTTTGTTTCATACAAACCTAGTTTGACAGATCGTAACACATTTTATCAAATTTATGGAACTATCATACACCCTCAATAGTTAAGGGTTGTAGACATTCCGATTCGTCAAGCTTGAGTACTAAAATACACTTTGACCTAAACATTTTGCATAAACAATATTCATAGGAAAAGAATTCATATAAAAGTTAATACACATACTTTTAAAAGTTAATACACATACTTTCAAAACAAGAAGGATCAAACCTTCGATATAACGAAACTTATCAAAATAAATAAGCCAAATGCCTCTATAATAAATTGTATGCCCTTTCCCAAAGAGTTAGTGACCACCATTATGAGTAATTCCATCATCATGAATTCTTCTTTTCGTGAACTCAAAAAGTCTATATGCATCAACTATGGCAATTTCGCACGTTCTAAGTCTATTTCTTTTCTTTTTCGATTTATTTTTCCTAAATTTTAAACATATTTTGTTTCATACATACTTGGATGACCGTATATTTTTTGGTGTACGTATTGTTTGAAAAATTAAATTTATAGTTTAAGACCCGTGAAAATTGTTATCTTTTCATATTTGGTTGGAGTTTTATTCAATTTGGCAACAGAAAACTTTTTTGGGACTGTTTTCATTAATTTACATCTTTACTTGGTGGAATGAAACTTTTCTTTAGCACCATTGAAGTTGGAAAAATGTGATCCGTATACCTAGTGCTTATGGTCAACTTCTTTGGATTTGAAATTGTACGCATAGTGGAGACATGGATTTGGTATATGCACTCAATTGGTATAACAGAGGATCATCGCGTGGACGCAAATGTGAATGTTATTGATCCATAGAATCGAAAGTAAATATCATAGTTATAATTAACGCTTTAACTCATATAAATCAAATCATTTGGTACTATTGGTAGTTAATATCAATCAGCTATTCATCTTTCTTTCCAACAAAAGATAGCCGAAATAAATATGACGTGCCTTCAGGCCTCCAACTCCTCTGACTTAGCCGTCGGTTCTTTGGTTAATATGTGAAGTCACGTTTTGATCGTTCAAAAAGATAACGGGTTAGGATTTTAATAAGTTTTCTTGATGAATTAAATAAAAGAGAGTTTCTCTTGAAGTCCGGACACCCTTTTAGGGTTTATCGAAATTCCATTAGTGTTTTGTGTGATTTCTTTTCATTCACAACATTTCTGCATCATTTGATATCAGAGCTTAGGTTGAAGGTAAGAAATCACACAACTTAAAAATGTCAATTCGAAATACCCACAAATTCGTTAATTTCCGTCCAGATCTGCGCAACTGCGGGAAACATGGCGGCACGGGTTCGTTCACCGTTGGATTGCTCAGAATTTTGGATATGTGGTTCAAGACTAATCGACGCACGTTCCGACTGAAGGGATTTTCGATTGGATATTTTTACCGTGAGATACTACTGTCCGAAGTTTCTGCAGTTTGTGCAGAAATTTGGATCAACTAACGCAAGGCTTTTGATTTAGGTAATCGTAGATTCGTCGGACGAGGCAACGATACCATCAACCAATGATACACACATGTTGTAGAGAATGAAGACCTCCATAAACAGTGAAGAAACTTCAAACAGATTCCAAGAATGAACCAACCGTTGAGTTGCTGAAAAAAAGGAAACCGAATCCGAACCTAACATCAGGGACGAAGGTGAGGAGGAAGAGGAGCATCCTTTTGGCTCTGGTAGCGTGATTTGAGGATGATGTCCCCGTATATTTTTATTGAATGGTTGATCATGATGTCACGTAGTCCTTTTTGAGGAGCCGAGTTACAGAAAACGAAGGGCGGTTAAAAAGTTTCAGAGTTAGAGACTTGGGAAAACCAAGACTCGAGGACGAGTCTTTTTCCAAGACGAGGAGAATGATGTGGGTATGCCTTCAGGCTCCAACTCCTCTGACTTAGCCGTCGGTGCTTTGGTTAACATGTGATGTCACGTTTTGATCGTTTGAAATGATAACCGGTTAAAGATGATAATTTTAATTGTCATTATCTATCTTTTTATATTAATTATTTGTCTTTTTCTTCAAGTTATGTTTTAGGGTTTTATAGTTATATATAGGTATTTAGGTTTAGGATTTTTTTAATTAGTTTTCATGATGAATTAAGAAAACAGAGTTTCTCTTAAAGTTGATTTCTTTTCATTCACAACATTTTTGTATCAAAAAAAACACTGAACTAAGTCATGTAAAATGCACCCCTACTGCATTTTTTTTAGTTTTTATTCCAGACGGATCTCTGTGTTTATTCTTGAAATGTTTTTAAATTTTAAATTAGCTCTGAAACAACGTTGTAGGTGTACATATCAGGCATGCAAAGGTTGTTGCGTGAAAGCTCAAAATCCATGCCATAAACACGGTATGTCACTATATCGGGTAAATACATTATGTAGTATTGATGGTTTGTGTATACTTATACCAATGTTCAGAATATCAAGATTATCTTTTGAAAACAAGTCATTTAGTTTGGATGATGATTCATAACGTTCGTATGAGCATACAAAACCACTTTTAATCTATTTATTGAAAACGTCTTACATGTATGTATAGAGAATGATTATAAATCAGTGCTTTGTAACATCGAGCCAGCCTCGTGCGTAAAAAGTCTATGTAGAGGACAAGTGACAGTAGTGCGTTGTGTTCAATCATTTACAGTAAAGTTGAGTTACAGTAAGTGACCCAAAACATACAATAAGTCTAGTGCAATCAAAGGGGTGTTAACAAGTTGTAGCTAAAAGTTTAGGCGTGACTACATGGAAAACACATGCAATTTGTTCTATTATGATATTCTTTTACTCACGCGTTACGACGTGATTTAAATATTATACACGACAATTGAATGTAAAATCAAATAAAAGATTATCTATATTAATAAATAGTAAATTATTATTTTCTAACAATTACATCTTAAAAGAATTAAGAAACACCAAATTGATTAAATTAATATGAATAATAAAATTATATGTTTTTCTTTTAAATAATATAAAAATGAAAATCAAGTATTAAACAAAAGTGTAAGAAATATTTGGATATCTTTTTCTTTCGTTTTAAATCTCAATAATCTATTATTTTTTTGTTTCAAACAAACATATGCAAATATAAACTTTTCAATAATATAAACTTAATTCGTTGTTTGTTTTATTTCAGAGTAAATTAAGCCGTTAGTCCCTTTGTTTGTACCAGAATCACTAAGTTGAGGTTTTTTTTTAAAGAATTACACTCAGCGTCCCTATTGTTGTAATTATATTATGTTGGTGGTCCAAATTGCCAACATTCGTTAACTTTTTCCGTTAATTCAACCATGTGACTTATATAAAAGGGTAATTTAGTCATTTACTTATTTTTAGCTTTTTATAACTAAAAAGAAAAGAAAATGTATCTTTCTTACTCCTTTCACTATCTCCCCTTTCACCATCTCTTTTTCTCTCTCTTAAACTATTACCACCACACCCACCACACCTCCTCATCTACCACAACCTCCTTACTTTCCGGCCACCACTCATCTTTGTTTTTCCATATTATTTTTCACTCACTCTCCTCTAAAATAAATATATCCCTTATAACCCATAACTATCACAACCATAATTTTCAAAATCTTTCGTTTCTCTCTCCTCTCTTTCTCTTATAACCCAAAAACACAAATACCATAATCTCAAAAATCTTTCTCTCTTTCTCTTCTTTCTTCGAATGAACAACATATATAAACTAAAACCTAGATCTAACCCTAAATATTAAAATTTCTTAAAAAAAAAAACCAAACATACAAATAGAAACCCAACAATAAAATCGAGTTTGCGGGTTGAAGTGGTGGCAACGACAGAAGGTTGGTGTTGGTGGATGGTTGTTGTGGCGGCGATGGATACGGTTGTGGTGGCGGCAATGCATACGACTGTGGTGGCGGCGGTGGCACCGAACAATGGGTTATGGCGACGGCGGTGGTGGAGTAAAGTCGGTTAGAATATTATGGTTTTGGTTGTTTTAATGGTGATGGACTACTGGTAGGTTTGATGGTGATGTGTTATGTTGGTAAAAGAGAAATATTATGAGTTATTTTTAGGATAGAAAGTGTGTGTTTGTGTGTGAGAGAGAAAGAGTGTGGTGAGATGAGGGATGGAGAAAGAGAGACAAGTTAACGAACTGACTTAACGGAGAAAGTTAACGAACGTTTGAAAATTGGACCACCGGCGTAACATAATTACAAAAATGGGGACGCTTGGTGTAATTATTTTTAAAATAGCCTCAAACTAGTGATTCTAGTACAAACACAGGGACTAACGACGTAATTTACTCTTTAATTTATTTAGACTTGAAAAAAAAAAAAGAAAAAGAAAAGAAATCTTAAAAAACCATTTTTGACATTATTTATTGAATAGTTATAATAAAGTTGCTAAATGTTAGGGGTGTTTGTTTTAATTATTTAGATTTGAAATAAAAATTATAAATAAAAGAAAAAAAAAAACTAAAAAACCATTTTTGACACTATACATTGAACAGTTATAACAAAGTTGTTATATCGTGATCTATCAAAGAAGTTCAGCAGCGGATATGAACACTTTGATATTAACATGTTATCAAACAATAAATATTGTAAAAGTATGAATATAGATGAACAACGATGAACAATATTATTGTCGAATTATAAGCCTCAATTGCATTAATGAATTATCAATACAACGTGTTTCTTTATCAATACAAGGATCTATATATAGACCTTGATGCTAACATAGATAAACTAGGAAACTATATCTATCTAAAAAGGAAATAGAATTTTAATCTAATTGTAATTCTAACTAAACGTGCATGGCAAGTGTTACATCCGCATTAACACTTTCCGCATTAATCTTCAAGCAGTATTAATGATAAGCCGCAGTAATGAAAGTCTTCAGTAGAAATCTTCAACATCATTATTAACTTGTCTTCCGTAGTAACTTGTATGTCTTCAGTATTAAGGCACTTCCGTCTTAACTGTCTTCATTCCGCATTAACAACATATATACTATCAGTATCTAGGAACATCATTAATGAGTTTAAAACTATTTTAACTAAGTTCTAAACCCAACAATCTCCCCCTAATCTTGAACTTTTATAACTTATCAAAAGTACAAGTTTTTCATATATCAGTTTTAAACTAACTTCATTACAAAACACAATCATTTATCATCTAAATTCTTGTTCTTCTTAGCTGCTTGCCTAGCAATCTCCATTTCTCCTTCTTTTGCCAACTCTTCAGTGAGTTGCATCATGATACTCCAAACCAGCTCATGAGCCATTTTGGAAGCAATAAGTCCATACAGTCTGACCATGATCAGCTCTTTCAATGTCCTCAACCCATGTGGATATCTTCTGTCTACTTGATAGAACTCCATTTCACCATGAGTTCTAACTATAGAATATGTGCCACTTCTTTCATAAATGAACCACTTAATGACAGGGTTGTTTGGACCTCCCTTCTTGAAAGCAGGGTTAATCTTCTCAGCATCTGGGTCAAACATACCATTCAACCAGTCCATGGACATATTTATGCCCGAACTTTGATCCCTGGAGCTTGAGTGTTTAATCTTTCCAATATCATAAATTCTCTCTAGATCAGACCTTGAGAAGTCTATAACCACTCTATGAAAAGCTGGAACAATGGTCTTGGACTTATCTTCCCTGGTTACCACATACTCAGTCTTCATTTGCCCACCACTGTACTCCCAGTCTATGATTTGAGGAGGCTCAACAGCTAAAGGTGCTATCCTTAGTCCTTCTTCATGAATAATCAAGGCATAACAGTCATCTTGAGATATTTCTATATCATCATCCATTTCTTCAACAACAACTAGTTATTTCTTGACTTGAACAACTGGTACAATAGGACTTCCTTCAGGAGCAGTTGAAGAAGAAGTATCTTCTATTCTTTGTTTCTTTTGACCAATTCTTGTTGACACTGACTTCTTTCTCTTCAGCTTCTCAGGTTGATTAGGTTTAACTGGAGAAAAAGGGTTTGGAATTTCTTTTCCTTGTGCATCAAACATCTTTCTCCCCATTTCATGAGCCCGTTTCAAAGATCTCTCCAACTCAAACTGCTTTTTGTCTTGCAGTTTTGTGAGTGCTATCTTTCTCTAAGCATCCCTCTTTCTTTCTTTTTCTACCAATCCAAGCAAATTTCCCATCTTCATTGGCCCCAATGATTTACCATTGTAGCCTTTGGATTTAAGGTATGAGATGAACTTCTGTCTGTCTTCACTTAACTTGTCTTGAGTAGATTGCTTCTTTTGAATTTTATTTTTCTTCTCTCTTTCTTCTTTGGCTAAATCAGCCATTTCTTTCTCTAGCATAGCTTTCAAAGCTAGATCTTCTTCTTTCAACTTTTGAATCTTCCCCATCTCTTGTTGAATTTGAAGCTTGGTGTGAATGTCAATAATTGTTGCTGGATCATCTCCCACATCTAAGTCTTCAGTTACAAACTTAAAAGCAATGAAGTCAGCAAGCTTCTCCTCTTTCTCCTTCTTCTTTTTAAGCTTCTCTTTTTCCTTTAGATCAATTGCCACTCTCTTTCCCTTGGCCTTCTCTTCTAGCTCAATATCTGTAATAGGTTTGGGAACATATGATCTATAAGGAGGAATGATTGGTCTTCTACCTGATGGTCTTGAAGGATCTGCTACATAATCTATTCCTTCTACCAAGTTGGTGCTTTATGGAACTACAGGTATCGTTAAAGACTTTGCCTTTGGAAGTGAAGCTTGTTGAATCTTTCTTTCTGCAAGGATTGTCGCCATTTCAATCTTTAAAAGTTCAGCAGCAGTAGCTTCTTCATCAACAGTATGAGTTGTATCAAAGGAAACTGTTGTGATTGTTGTTGCTTCAGAAATAATTGCCTTCAAAGCTTCACTACTTTGAATTGATGTAGTTAATGGAGAAATGGATACTGTTGGAGGTGTTTCAGTAGAAACATGAAGATCAGTCATATTTGTGCTGACAGTAGAAACTGGATCTTCAATAGAAACTCCTTCAGTAGAAACTGGATGGCTGTCCGTATTAACAACAGCTTTAGTAACTGTTTCAGCTTCAGTAGTTACAACCTGTGAGTGTGGAGCAGTAGTAACAACTTCTTCAGTATTAACAGCTTCTTCAGGATTAACAGCTTCTTCAGGATTAACAGTAGGGGTAATAGAAACAAATTCAGCAGCAGAAATGAGAACATCATCAATTGCTTAAGTAGTTATGATGTCTTGCTCCTCATCTTCTATCTCCATTTCCTGCTCCCCCTCAAACATTTGCTCCTTCTCAACTTCTTCATCTATCACCATCTTCTCACCTTCATCTCCTTCTTCATGTGATGATGTTGCAGTAATCACAGTGTCATCACTCTTTCTTTCCTCCCCCTTGAGTTCTGCACTCTCTTCAGATGAGAAAATCTTTTCAACTGTTTTCTCCCCCATTTTGTTAGCTGGAGGAGTGTCATCTGAAGATGATGAGCTTGAGGATTTAGGTGAGGTACCAATGCTCCTGGTGGATGTGTTCCTGTGCAACAGTTGTGCTGAGAGTAAGGCTTGTTGAGCTATCAACTGCTGCACCAATTGAGTTAAAGTGGCAAGGTCCTCCCCTTGTTTATCCACTCTAACAATGACATTATGGTACATATCCATAAATTCCAACTTATCAGTAGATCTATCCTCACTCCTTTCCTGTTGAGTACCAACAGGTGGTGGATCATAGGATGTAAAGATACCTTCCTGCCCTGCAGAAACATGTTCCTCCCCTATGGTTTCTTGGCACCAAGGACCCCTTACCAAAGATGCCACAAAAGCAGCATTCAAGGATAGTGTTTCCTTGGATTGGGTCTTAGGGATGTTAATACTGTCCTGAGCATCACTATGAGAAGTAATGACATCAGTAGTATTAGCCCTTTCCAAATGGTCACCCCGCTCCTTATGGACCACCTCAGGGAGCATGGGGGACTGCTCAATGGTTTCCCTATTTTTGAAAATGGAAAGTGGGGAAGTTGGAGGCCTAAGAGACTGAGTAACCCTCTTAGCCTTTCTAGTAAAAGTTGCAACAAGTGGTGGTGGTGAGTGAGGTGTTGAAGCAGATGGTGTAGTCACAAAAGTGGTGACTGGCGCAATATTAACTAGAGTAGAACTCTCAGTATTAACTGGAGGTACACTTGCAGTATGAACTGTAGTTGTAACCTCTGGGATGAAAACCTCGGTACTTGACACAGAAACTGCAGAGGTACTCACAGTAGAAACAAGATCAGATGGGGGTTGAGACAGAGGTGAAGTCACTTGTCTCTCATCTGTGGTAGAACTTGTGCCCACCATCATTGTAGAGAACAATGGTGTCACATTTGCGGAAAAACCTTGGTTTACCCTTCTCATATGTGTAAAAACTTTCTTTGTATGAGCATGGGATGAGAAAACGTTTTGAGATCTGTTGAGATCTTGAAGTTCACAGTTAAAGATGTGCTGAAGGAACCTTGGATACATTAAAAATTTGTGTTTAGATTAGCCAAGTTCCATAGCATGCCATCAAAAATAAGGTTTGAAAATTTGTATGTTTGGTTTGTAGCCAAACACACCATGGCAGTTTCCAAAGATGAACTACCCTCATTCCAACCCGTTCTCTTCTGTGAAAGACATTGTTGCAAAGTATGCAACAAGTACTTCCATTGGGGGGACAATTTAGCTTTTAGAAAAGTGGAGATATTTAGGTCCCCCTCATATCCCATTCGTTCAAAGTTTGAAACAAGTGTTTCATTAGGAAGTGCAGTTATACCTGTTTCATCTTGTAGATGAAGATGAGTGCGAATTGTGGCCTCTGAAACAGTAATTTCTTTGCCATCCACTGTGGCTCTGATAACTGGTACTTCTCCAATTGTGGTTGACACTGCAGTTGTCCAAAAGTCTCTAATGTGATGTTCATGTAATTCTGGGCTGACTGTTAACGAGAACTTTATGTGGGATTGTTTCAAGAAGTCAATAATAGGATGAAAATCTTCGTTTTTAGAGTTCTTGATGAAGCAGGAAACCATGTTGTGTGTCATATAAAACTGGAGTTCAACCATTTTTATTAAGAAAAATAAAATTGATCAAACACTGAACAAAAAGGAAGAGTTTGTATTGTAACGGTAACTTTTTAGAAATTAGGGTTCTTGAGAAAGAAGGTAAGTAATTAAAAGATTAATAAGAACCCTATTTATACTGAAAATTTATAACAACTTGATGATTAGGATTAGATGGGGGTTATGATTAAAGTAACGGTGCAATTGTGTGTTGCCACGTGTCAATAATTGCAGAACCCCCGCCGAAAATTTAAAAATTAGGTCCAATCATCAATTGCCACGTGTAAAAGTTAGTTACAAGTTGGGGTTTGACTTGTAAACGCAGTATTAACAGAGTAATCTTATGGATTATGAAAACTCTGCAGTACTAATCGTTGCAGTATTAACAGATAATGACCGTAGTAATTAAGTTAATGACCGTAGTAATAGCGGCAGTATTAACTAGTCTGGCAGTAGTTATTGGTATCACTCTCCAGTATTAACCAGAAGGCCGTATCAATTGATTACTAGCAGTATTAATTATTCAAGCAGTATTAACAAAACTAAGGGCAGTAGTAGTTAAACCTTCCCGTAGTAATGGAAATTTTGCCGTACTAATAAAACTTTAGTCAAAATCTATTTCTACTATTAATTTTGCAGTAGTAACATAGAGCAATACTAAAAAGTGAGGCTCTTGCTTTATATTTAAGGTTACTACTGCGTTTCTCGAAAGGGACTTTAATTAGAGATATAGAAAGAGGCAAATGAGGACAGTTAATCCATGTTGATCATTCCAATGCTGGTAATCAAGAATGTAAATCTTCCCACATCAAATGCTTTTGTGAGAAGATCAACAAGCTGATTATCAGTATGAATTTCTCTAACATGTATCAACTTCTTTTCGTTACAGTCTCTTATGAAGTGATAGGGTATCTCTATATGCTTTGTCTTGGAGTGCTTCACCAGATTGTTGATGATGCTGATGGTGCTTTGGTTGTCTATGAAATTGGAGTGTTCATGAATGAGTAACCATAATCCATCATTTGATTTTGTATCCATAGTACTTGAGCACATCAACTAGCAGCAACAATATATTCAGCTTCTGTTGAAGAAGTAGAGACAGTAGATTGCTTTTTGAACTGCTAGGATACTAGCCTTGAGCCTATGAATTGACATCCTCCTGCTGTTGATTTCCTGTCTAAATTTTCACCACCATAATCGCTGTCAGTAAAAGCAATTAAGTCAAAAATGAGTCTTTAGGATACCATAAGCCTAAGCTAGGCTTGCCCTTCAAGTAACGAAAAATTCTCTTGACTGCAATTAGATGAGACATCTTAGGCCTTGTTTGGTATCTTGCTCACACAAAAACTCCAAACATGATGTCTGGTCTTCAAGCTGTAAGATACATTAGTGAGCCTATCATGGACCTGTAGTTGTGAATGTCCACATCCTCCCCCTCAAGATCATTGATATCGCTCAATTATATGCATATTCTTTCGCGATATTCGTTATGTTTTTGTGTAAAAACGTAATGGATAGCCTCGTATTACTTAATTTTGTGTAAAGTTTGTGTTTTAGGTGTTTTAATATGTTTGGAGTGAAAAAGAATCATTTTGGGACTAAAAGATGCAACTGATAGTAACACGGATGTATCGGGAGCATACGAACTCGAAAAGACCTCCGGTCAGCGCCAAAACGACCGCAACGAAAAAATCTACAAAACTGTAGGTTCTGAACCCTGAATGCGCGGCATTCAGGGGGTAAGGCGCCGCATTCATTGCTTCAGCAGTTATATTTCGTTTTTGATGGCTAGTTAAGGGGAGAGGTGAAGAGTCCTTTGAACACCACTTCTTAAGGACGATTTTGGGGAGCTTAATACATATCTTTTTCATCATCTTTTGGGCATAATCATCACATTGGAAGCATCACTTTCATTGGGAACAATTGTTAATTTCAATTTCGTTAAACGATCGTTCATTTCAATTTCGTTTAGTTACTTGGAGAATTTGTGGAACTTGTTACTTACAATTGGTATTGAACCTTTACCTATTTTTCATTGCAATTGAATTATGTCTTTCATATATTTGATTGGTTTTGTTACAATTATGAGTAGCTAATTTATTTAAACGTTTGCTTGGATTTGTGATCGTTTGTGTGTTAGATTTTGGGTGTGAAATTAGATTGATGTGTAGAGGTTAATCGGGGATCCGTTTGGGTTAATATCTTAATTATATTGTTTAAATTGTTTATACTCTTGTTTGGTAATCTAAAAACGGGTATTCGAAAGGAATCCGTAATTTTTACTCAAATAGGAACGAATTAATCGGGCGGTCTTTAGTTGATTATAAGTTAGTGGTATTCGAAAGGAATCATTAACAACGATTTGAACAAGTAGGTATTAACACGAACGCTAGCTACTAAATTAAGAGAAATCGGTTTAGGAGTTAGTAAGCTATTCGAAAGGAAGCTTATAGGTTAACTCTCACACATCGGCTTGAAACTTTATGCACAATTACTTGAGGTGTTAACGGTATTCGAAAGGAATCGTTGCATGGTTAGGTATTTGGAGAAATCCGGTATTCGAAAGGAACTTAGGATTTTACATTAGAAGTTTATCGACATTTTCACACCTAAGAAATAACATACATTCGTAAACGGTCCAAGCAAGCGTCTTTTTATATATTCGAATTACAAATCACTTTTAGTCGTTTTTACTTTAAGTCTTCCTAAGACTAAAACCCCCACTTTGTTACTTATATATATGTTTCATAAACGACAATTGAAATATCCCAATTGAAAGTCCCTGAGTTCGAACCCGAACTTGCCCAAACTATACTACAAACGAAAGGGTACACTGCCCGGTGTTGTGGTCTAGCGAAAGCAAAAAGGGAAGACTAGATTTCACACATCAATCATCAATCAGTTGTTTGTGAGTTTCTACGGGTGTGCTTGCTACTTTTGCATCAAAAAAGCCAAACTTGGTGAGAATATATTTGACATATTTGGATTGGCTGATGAAGAGTCCATCAGTCTTCTGCTTAACTTGGAGACCCAGAAAGAAAGTGAGTTCTCCCATGGAACTCATCTGAAACTTAGTGTGCATCAGCTTCTCAAATTCTTTGCACAGAGCATTTTTGGTAGAGCCAAAGATGATGTCATCAACATAAATTTGTACAAGAAGGATATCCGAGTGAGTTTTCTTGAAAAAGATAGTCTTGTCAATGGTTCCTCTTTGAAAGTTGTTCTGGAGAAGGTAGTCAGATAGAGTGTCGTACTAAGCCTTTGGTGCTTGATAAAGCCCATAGAGAGCTTTGACCAGTTTGTAGACCATGTGAGGATGTTGAGGGTCCTCAAATCCCGGGGGCTGTCTGACATACACCTCTTCTTCTATAAATCCATAGAGGAATGCACTCTTGACATCCATTTGATATACCTTGAAACCCATAAAAGATGCAAAGGAAAGAACCAGTCTAATGGCCTCTATCCGTGCTACTGGGTCAAACACCTCTTCATAATCAATGCCTTCTTCTTGTGTGTATCCTTGAGCAACCAGTCTTTCTTTGTTCTTGATCACAATACCCCTTTCATCCTTCTTGTTTCTGAAGATCCATCTTGTACCTATCACCTTCTTCCCAATTGGTACTTCAACTAGCTCCCAAACTCCTTGAATTATGAATTGAAGTAATTCGGCTTGACAGGCTTCAATCCAGTGTGGATCCAGTAATGCCTCTTGAATTTTCTTTGGTTCCATTTGAGAAAGAAAGCAAGCAAAGAGACATGTGTTAAGATCCTTCAGTGGGTCCTTTTTGGGTCTAGTTTGACTTCTAGTCTCCATAGAGAAGTCAAGATTTCCAATGATTTGAGAAGTTGGGTGATTCTTTGAGACACGGGAAGAATGAATCTTCCCAACTCTTAATTCAACTCCTAGATTTGTATCATTGAGATCTAGCATTGCATTGCTTGGGAAAGATGCAGTGGCAGGAGGAGTATTAATTGGAGTGGGTATGTCTGCAATGTATTCTTCAAAGTATTCAGTGACAATGTTTTCAACTCCATCTTCATTTTCTTCAACTAGGTGAGGAACTCCATTGGATCTTGTGTCAGCTTCCTTAGCAGTAGTTGTAGAAGCTCGAACCTCTTCATCTGCATCAGCATGTGATTCCTGTTGTGGAAATTCCTCTTCAGCAGCCTTGGAAATTGTGTCATACAGATGTAAAGGATCATCAGTAGAAACAGGTAGATAGATGTACTATATAACATCTAATCTGTCAGTACCAAGGATTGGAGCAGTAGAAACTGAGCCAGTATTAATTGGCTCCGTAGAAACAGATGTAGCAGTAGGAACAAGAGGAATGACAGTAGAAACATGATCAGTAGGAACTGATGAGGTGTGAAATTCAAAATTGAAATCCAAAGATTTTGTTAAAGCATCCAAATCAAATACCCAATATGGTCCTTGACCCTTCCTGTTGGGAGTATGTTAATTGAAAGAAACATTGGAACTCTCTTCGATGATTTTGGTTTTATGATTGTAAACTCGATATGATTTGCTCTAGATGAATACCCAACGAAATATCCTTCATCTGCCTTGCTCTCAAACTTACCAAGATGATCCTTTGAGTTTAAGACTGTACAAGGGCATCCAAATGCTCTTAAGAAACTTACCAGAGGTTGTCTCTTGTGGAGAAGCTCATATGGGGTTTTGTTTTGAGACTTAACTAGAAGAACCCTGTTTTGGACATAGCAGGCAGTGTTAACTGATTCTGCCCAAAAGAAAATGGGTAGGTTTGAGTCTGCCAACATGCTTCGAGCTGCTTCAATTAGAGCCCTATTCCTTCTTTCAGCAACCCCATTTTTTTGAGGAGTTCTAGCAGCACTGAATTGTCTCTCTATTCCCTTCTTCTCACAAAAATCATTCATCACTTGATTTTTAAATTCTGTTCCATTGTCACATCTAATCTTCTTTACTTTCAAATTGACTTGATGTTCTACTTTGGTGATGAATGAGATGAGCAGCTGACTTGTCTCATCTTTAGTGGCCATGAAATACACCCAGGTATACCTTGGGAAGTCATCAGTGATGACAAGGCAGTAGGACTTCTTAGCAATACTTTTTACATTTGTAGGACCAAAGAGATCCATGTGAAGCAAATGTAAAGGAGTAGTAATTGTGTTGATTTCAAGCATGCCACACACTTGTCATCCAGATTAAATTGTTTGTTGGGGAGACCTCTGACCAAGAGTGGATTTATCCAAAGTTACTTTGTAGACAAAGCATGCTTCAGCTACAGTTGGTTGTACCTTTGACATGTCAAAGCAATAGACATTGTCTCTTCTTGTAGTTCTGAGTAAGATCATGCTTTCATCAATTACATATCACTGCTTCATGATTATGCATTCAGATGCAGTAAAGATAGTTGTGTGTTTCTCATCACAGACTTGAGAGACACTCAACAAGTTATACTGTAACTATTGCACAAAAAAAGACATCCTTGAAGCTAATTCTCCCGTTGCTTACAGTTCCCTTTCCAGAAATCTTCCCTCCTTTTGGATTACCTCCAAAGGAAACATATCCTCCATTGAACTTTTCAAAGTCCCGAAGACAAGCAATGTTGCCTGTCATGTGCCTGGAACAGCCACTATCTACATGCCAACTGCTCTCAATTTCATTTGTTGGCTGAACCTGCACTAGTTTTGCCCATCTCGTCAAAGTAACTCACCTTCCTCTGAACTAATTTTGAAAAGTCAGGTGGACTAGGTGGTTGAGTTACTTTGGTCTTTGGTTGCCACACTTGTTTAAATGTTCTAATTTTTGAAACAGTAGAAGTGTTGACATGTTTTGGTTTAACAGTAGGAACATATACTGTTTTGAAAGAGTTTTGTTTCACAACATTAATACTAGCAGTAGTAACTTGGTTACGTTTGTCAGTATTAACACGTGCAGTATTAATATGATTATTTTTCA
The DNA here is from genome assembly GCA_910822075.1 of Senecio squalidus. NCBI lineage: Eukaryota > Viridiplantae > Streptophyta > Magnoliopsida > Asterales > Asteraceae > Senecio > Senecio squalidus. Next base: position 40,421,852 of record CAJVGC010000582.1, on the reverse strand, counting down.
CAGTATTAAAACGATCAGTATTAACACTATTATGTTTTACAGTATTAATACGTGCAGTACAAACACAATTTTGTCTAGCAGTATTAAACCTATTTCTACTGTTAGAGAAGATAGGTTTGTTAACACTTTTTCTACCTGAAGCAGTAGTAACAAAGTTATTGCGGACAATATTAACTTTGTTCCTACTGTTCATGGCAGTTTTTCTTTGAGTTTCAATTTTGTCAGTGTTACCCAACCCCTTGTATTGCCTTTGAATCACTTGCTTTTGATTTTCAGGATTATAGTAACAGATTTTTGCATAGTGATTCAATTTGTCACAAATAAAACAACCCTTTACAGAACTTTTAGGAATTTAGCCTTTTTGTGCTTTTAATTGGTTCATGTTTCGTTGATTTCCTCTCTTACCTACATGTACCCAAGTCTTTTGTTTTTCCCTAGGAACTGTTAAGTTTTTACAACAAGTACATTCAGATTTGTTTACTTTCTTAATATGTTTATTAGGCATTAGAGACACTAGACTCTGTGAAGATTGTTGAGTAACTCCTTCAATTGTGATTAAGTGATTGGATCAACTTTGACTGATTCTGTTGGAGGTGTCTGAGAGATGGGAATCCTAGGTTCATCTAAGGATGGAGGGATGTAGTTTTGGTTAAATGGTGGTGCTACTTCTTTATAACCTAATCCAGCTTTTACTTTTCCATGTATCTGCTGTTGAATAAGGTCATTTCCCGATTTTGAAGCATGTTCTAATTTCCCTACATCTAACTCAACTTTATCATGTTTCTCAACTAATCTTTTGATTTCAGCCCTAGCATCCTGAAGTTTGATTAGTAAATCCTCTCTTGCCATTCAACTAATCTGATTTTCTCCTGATAACTCTGTTCATTTACTTTATATGACTTAATTTGATTTTCTAAGTTATCTATACCCCTAGCAGCTGCCCGTCTTTGTTCCTCTAAAGATTTAATGGAGTCACTCATTAACTGATTATGGTTTCTGTATTTTAAAACAACTTTTTTACATTCAGATGAGCAAAGTTTGGAATTTACCTCAACCATGAGTGATTCAGTTTCAGTGATCTTTGATGAAGAGTCAATTTCCATTAAAGATTGTATGATGACACCTTCTTCAGCAGATTCTTGATTATCTTCATCCCAGTCAAATCCAAGAACATCATAAATTCCCGTAGTAGTCAGGTCAGTATAAACAAGCTCAGTAGAAACCCCATCACCAGTAGAACATCTCTTTTAGTAGTAACACCATCTCCAGCATCAATTACTACGGCAATACATGCATAGTGTACAGTAGAAACTGTCACAGTAGAAACAGAGTCATTATTTGCTAATAATGCTATGTTTTGACTAGTTTCTTCTGCCAGATCATTCCAATCATATCCAAATACATCTTGTGAGACAAGTGCACTTGGAATGTTGTCTTGTGTGTTTCTTGTAGTGTTGGATTTGGACTTGTTTGTGCATTCCCTTGCAAAATGCCCTGGTTCATTACATGCATAGCCCTTCACCTTGCTCTTATCAAAGGTTATTCTTTCATTGTACCTTGGACTGAATCTCCTTCCTGTTCTGTTCACAAATATCCTAGCTCGTAGTGCTAACATCGCCATTTGCCATTTCAGATCCATCTCTTCCCAGTCATCTTGATGAATCTGCTTCATGTCATCATTACTGAGATTTGAGCTTTGTGAGAGGAATGCTTCAAAGGATAACTCTTCTCCAACTTCATGCTTTGTTCCTCCAGAGGATGTGACAAGAGAAGTATTAACATTATTAATACTGTGATTGCTGCTGCTTGGTTTCTTTGCTTCGACCTCTGATTCAAAGACTCTTAGATCGTCTAGTTCCATCTCTTCCAGTTTATCTCCTTGTCTGTAGCCCTGTAGGAGACAGTATAGATGACCCATTCGTTGCCTAATGATCTTATAAACTTTCTATTGATCTCATCTTTGTCATATCGTACTCCTGCACTTATCAGCTCTCCTGTAAGCTTTTTGTATCCGTCAAACGTCTGTGTCATCCTCTCTTCTTTCAAAGAATTGAAATTTTCATATTCTTGCTTAAGAAGAGCCTTCTTGTTCCTCTTGGTATTCTTTGTGCCACTAAATCTCTTCCCTAATGCTTCCCATAATATTTTTGCAACTTTATATTTTTCAAATTGCGATTGATACTCATTGGGAATGGCAATCAACAGAATACATAGAGCTTTAATCTCTGTTTGCTTTTCTTTTTTCTCCAGATCTGTTAATGGACGAGTAACTGCTCTAGGCTGTCCATTAGCTACAAGATTGGTTACTTCCTTATTACCATTAACAATTACATCCCATACTGTATAGTCTGATAACAATATGTGTTGCTTGATGCGTAGCTTCCAGAGATCAAATTCGTTGCTGTTAAGTACAAGAACTTTGTTCATTGATACGTATGTCATGGTAGTAATCTTGATTCTTTCGTATGAGACTTCTTAAACTTGTTGATCAATGGATCTAAAGCACCTCCTGTGCTCTGATACCACTTGTCAGGATCAAATAAGTTTAGATAAACCTAAAGTTTGCCTACGTTAAGATCTTGGTCTATCAAAGAAGTTCAGCAGCGGATGAACACTTTGATATTAACAAGTTGCTCTAAACAAACAATATAGTAAACTAAAAACGATTAAGAACAACATGTTTGATGAATTATAAGCCTCAATTGCATTAATGAATTATCAATACAACGTTTTTCTTTATCAATACAAGGATTTATATAGAGACCTTGAGGCTAACCTAGATAAACTAGGAAACTACATCTATCTAAAAAGGAAATAGAATTTCAATCTAATTGTAATTCTATCTAAATGTGCATGGCAAGTGTTACATCCGCATTAACACTTTCCGCATTAATCTTCAAGCAGTATTAATGATAAGCCGCAGTAATGAAACTCTTCAGTAGTAATCTTCAACATCAGTATTAACTTGTCTTCCGTAGTAACTTGTATGTCTTCAGTATAAATGCACTTACGTCTTTACTGTCTTCATTCCGCATTAACAACATATATACTATCAGTATGTAGGAACAACATTAATAAGTTTAAAACTATTTTAACTAAGTTCTAAACCTAACAATTAGGATGCGTAATTTTCTAATAAGGTTAAGTAAACAGGGTCTATATAATTTATTTGAAGACAAATCAAACAACTTCTCTAATACTAATTACAAATATAGACTATTCATAAAATATAAGAATTATGTCTCATTAACTTCTTTACAAATATAATTTTTTTTAAAACAAGCTCAAAATTTTCTATATATAAAGGAAAATTATTCATTCATTTATAACTTATTTATCACTTTTAACTCGTAATCTATTTAATTTATATGTTCTATACATATACATTTTGATTAATTTGTTACATACTTAACAACAAACTAAAAAAAGTTAGAAAAATTTCGTCAAAATTTTATAGCGTAAAATTTAAAAAAAAATATTTTCACAAAATGCTTACTTAGATATGATTATAAACGTTCAATCAAGACTGAATGAATAATTACTTAGATCAATAAAGTAAGATTTTATAGAATAGATGGTTAGAGAGGATTTTTTTTTAAATGATGATTATGTTGAAAAGATGTTTTTTTTCTCTATATAAAGAGATAAAGATAGATTTATGGTTCAAGATGATCTACCATATACTGAAATCCACAAACGTTCCATTAATCTATATTTGAGCCTTTTCGTCTTGCATCTTGAACCACTCAACGAAACTTGCTACCAACAACTCTGACCTAACATACCATAAACCTTTTGATTATGGGTTCAAACTAGAGATAGCAATTAACATCCTACCCGTGTTAATTAAAACACTTTAATCTTCATTCTTCAAGCTCTCTTCAATCTTCATGTCTTCAACATTCTTATATATGACTTTGTGTTTGTTTGAGTAAAAATTAGCAGACTCTGTAACTGGGTTTGGCAGATCAATCTCTTGGCCTCCTGCTTAGCAGTTTGAAAAAACTTATCGCCGTACCTTATTTCTATAAAAGGGTACCACTTTGATGGTTTTGCGTCGACAATCAGAACATGAGCAATCAATCGTGGGTCAAGAGATTGAGTGGTGAATATGATCGGAATATGGTTACTACGGTACGCAAGTGTTCTGATGGGATAATATTGTGTGTGGGTATGATGAAGATGATCAGAATATGATAAAGTGTAGGGTATTTATACCCAACATTTTCAGGTATGAGCAACGTACAATCATAATGACTAATAATGGCTCATTAATAGCATTCATGAGATTCCAACGTATGAGATTTATGACAGGGATAACGCTCATCACAATCATTATGCCTTAATTTGAATGAGTGTATTAAAGTTTTGATAGTTGAAATCCAATGCCAGACGTCAAGTGTCGGGTCCGGGTGTCGAGTGCCGTACACCGAGTGCCGGACGAGTACCGGACACTAAATTCCGAGTGCCGGATACCAAGTGTCGAACACCGGATGTCGTGTACTGGACACCGGGTGCCGGATGTCGTATCCAAATTCCGGACAGCGGATATCGGGTGTCGGGTATCGGATGCCGGACACAAGTGACGTGTTTTGGACACCGAGTGCCGGACACCGTGTGACGGGTGCAGAACAACAAGTGACGGACACCGAGTTCCGAACACCGTGTGCCGGACACCGAGTGCCGAACACGAGTGTCGGATGTCGGACACGAGTGTCCGGTGTCGGAAGTCGGGGCCGGATACTAGGTGCGAGTGTCGGGAGTTGGGAGCTGGCACAGAGGAAAGGTTACGTGTGGGCTTGGCTAGGCGTTTAAGGGATGAATAGGCTATAAATATAAGTCATTCCTTTACTAACACCATCAGTGTTTTATGTTCTAAATGTAGTTTGTGTATGACTTTGTGCTTATGTCATGTTATTTTATAGTTAATAGTTTGTGTTAAAGTTGTTTGTACCTATTATGACCGTCTCGTATGCACTTTGGGGCCATACACTAATACAAAACATCAAAATCCATAAATTGCTATAAAGAAATATGCTTCATTACAAATGCATATTACAAAAATACTTTGCTTGATTCAAGACATTTGATAAAATGTAAGACTAACAACTTCTTCAATTTCTTAACTTCATCTCTAAGGCTCATTTTGAAGCTATAAAGGCATTCAAAGTCCTTAACAAACCTGGACTAATGTTCATCACCCTATAACGTATAGGTGAATCAATTCAACTGAAAAATCTTCGATTGATCCTAGAGACAAAAATTTTTAGAGTAAATTACACCATTGGACCCTATGTTTGTACAAGTTCAGGGCTTTTTTTCAATAATCACACCAGTACTCCCCATTGTTGTAATTCCGTTACGTCGGAGGTCCATTTTTCTAATGTCCGTCAAATCTTAACGATTTTAAATCCATATGAGGGTCTATCGGTCTTTTAACGCCCCACCCACCTTTGTCTCTCTTATTTACACCATTCATGTGACGTCCCGTCAATTTGAAGTACTTATGTTACCGTTATTATTTATATTTTATTCGCAATTGTTTTGACCCTTGTATTTCGCTTTGTTTTACTCATGATTTATTATTGAGAATCGGGTTTTATGTGATTATTGTGATTCGCCCCTTGAGACGTAAGTTGATTTTACCTAAGTTCCAAATAGTTAGTATGCTCATGAATATAAGTTAGGAGGTTATGCCTAATTTGTCGGTTAACGTATTCCTTATCTTCGAGAAACCGTGCTTTTCGCTTGTTTATCTGTTACCGAAATCGTGCGTGTCTCGGAATCTAAATTGAAAGTTAATCACTTAATGAATCATAATACCAAGAATACTTACATTGAACTTTCCTAAGTTCATTTGATAACAATCGGGAATCCTAAACGAATACATGTACGTATCGACAACACGAACAAAACGAAGCAAATCCAGGAAACAGACTGGGCGCGCCGCGGTGAGCTGGCCGCGCCGCGGTCATCCCCTGGACAGACATGTTTTGTTGAGTTGTGAGCCATCATTTGCATGTAACCTACTCTTGACACCTGCCCCCAAACGTGTCAACACCTCATGTTGGGCAGATTTATGTCTCATTTAGGAGTCATCCAAGTCCCATTTCATTATACAAACACACACACACAAGATTTACATCTCTCTCTTTTCTCTTTGAAGCTATCACACACACAAACACCCTCTATCAAATTTTCCTTCTTGTGACTGTAAATTCCAGCAAGTAAACAACAAATAATCACCAATTTCACCACCATAAATCGTGTACATCATCATGGGAAGCTAGGGTTGGTCATCCATTTGGAGGTTTACTTGGGTTATATCATTTTCGGGTCAAAATCACCTTCAAACATCAAGGATCTCCTTCAAATCGTGCTAGATCATCCTACTTTCACTTTCTTTGGGGTATAATAACTAATCTCTACTGTGTTTTCTAAGTTTTCTTTAATGCATGTATGATCTAACTAAAGAAAATGAGTTTTTAACAAGTTTGATGGTAAATAATTTATGAAAATCAAGATTTTATCAAAATATATATGGATCTTTGATTTAAATGGTGAAAAGCTTAACAAAATGGTTGTTTGAAAGTGTTTTGATAATTCTATAAACTGCATGTCTAAACTTATTGCATCAAAAGATAATTTTCCAACATAAAACGATTTTGTAAAATTTGGTACGTCTGATGACGTGACCGCGGCGCAGTCACGCCACCGCGGGGCGGTCGTAGTCAATTTATGACCGCGGCGCAATCACGCCACCGCGGCGCGGTCGTGGACCAGATTCTGGAAAATTGTAAACCCGTTGAAATTGCACCATAAACTTGTTATATTGTGAACCCTTATTGACGGTGAGTGTATTGTGTTTTGGAGGAGGATTTGACCTCAGTACCGCGCCACCGAAGTCCTTGATTCCGGATTCTATTCTTGTCAAATCTTGCGGGTGCTAACGGTATAAATTGTTATCTTTGAGAACCTTTCGTTTCATTTCCGTTATCCATCGTTATTCGGTTTTAGCCTTGAAAACGGTTAGGAGTAAATACTAGACCAACACTTGTTATATTATCGGATTTGGATTGAGAATGGTCGAAATATATTAAAATGTAATCAAACCGAAAGTATCATAATTAACTTATTATTGTATTATGTATTAAGAGAAAGGTTTAAAATGCAAATTGTTATCAAGCGGGAAAGTGTATAAATTTTGGATAAATAATTTTTGATGCGGAAGCGCTGCCGGATTTTCCATCCTCGACTACGCGACATTTAAAACACTTAAATACTCAAACGTAACATATTATACAATAACATCGTCTTTGGACTCAAAGACGCCAACGCAATCAAAAATGTCATAATACTACTTAAGATGGACTTTTTAAACCTCTTTGCGATATATTAAATCTTCGCCTCAACTTGATCATCGTTTTAAGTCATCAAAATATATTTTTACGACAAGCTTTATAAAATGGTCTTGAAAGGCATTTTGCTCTAAACATTTTGGTAAGAAAAGACTTCAAATTATTCAAAGTGTCAAATTGGACTTTTAAATTGATTTTGACTTTAATAAGTCAACATAAATGACATTTGACTTTTATAAGTCAACATCTGTGGCTTTGACTTTTATAAAGTCAACATTCCTTACGTTTGACTTTGACCAAGTCAACATTGTTTCCGTTGACCTTGGTCGATCTATTGAAACTTGATAACGATATTCTATAAACCGATACTCCTGGTAATCATTTTCGATTCAGATTATCATCCTTTTTCCAGTTGACGATTATGACGTGGAATGCCGATATCTCTCCGGATGGTCCTGTTTGACGCGGAACATCGCCTTCTAAATACGTCACCTCATTTAAACTTATTTATATTTGGATTATCTTATTTAACTTAATCTTAACCGACAAGGCTAAACCGGACCTAGACTTATAGAGATACTGAGACTATATTGTTTATTGTTTTAAGGCACTTAGGCGGTGGAGTTGTAACTCTGTGTTGGTGTACCCGACATTTGTTTGCTGAAGCTTTATCGGTGAGTTATTCGTAGCCCTTGTCTTACTATTTTTGGGTTGTAAAGCGTATTTTAAAACTGTCTGCGTATGCGGAATATTATTAATTATTTTATTGTGTATTTTAAAACTGTCTGCGTATGCGGAATATTATTAATCATCTTATGGTGTATTTTAAAACTGTCTGCGTATGCGGAATGTTATTGATTATCTTGTTTACCTGGTAGAATAGGTCTGCCTTAGATTGGGTGCCCTATATACTCGTTAAGCTTCGTGCCCAACGGTTTCATATATATAGCTATATGGGTTATATCGCCTGACCCTCATCCCTCAGTAGGTATCTATGTGTGGATGTTATGACCGTACTTGATTAAACTGTTTGCCTTTGGTTGGCACTGCCTTAGGAATTGCGTCTTTAGGACTGGCAAGGTTCGATGTATAACTAATCTAAGCATGGTATCCTCACTAGGGTTGAAAACAAGATATGGTTTGAAATGATATGGTATTTGAAATTATAATGTTTATTGAAACTTGTCGATGGGTCACTTTTTAACTAAAATTGCGAATAATTCACCAACATGTTGTTGATGTCGTTTTCACGCTTTGCAGGAAATTGAGGATTTCCGTTGATCATGCCATAGTTTATTTTCGGATCGCTTGCTTTTGGGAAATTTGAATTTATATTGTTTATTGTAATTTCCATGACGATCCGTTTATTTATCTCTTTTGGGGTTGTATTTGTACTTGGCGTCTCATCGCCTTTGACTTTATGATGTATTTTGAAACAATTGGCATGATCTATTTAATTTGATGTTTTGTTTATCGGTTATATTGTTGTAATCTTGACTTTGATATTATAACTGGAACATCCCATGTTTCCGCTTCCAGCGGGGTGTGACAATTCATCACTTCTCTTTCTCAATTTCAAAATCATTTAAACCCTAATTTAAAAAATTGATTCAGTGGAAATTGCGTTCAACCAAATTGAATAAGCTAAAAAGAAATGTTCGATCAGTTACCATCTTACGATAACATTTGTTTATATATTCTCTTAGGTTTTTCCCCGATCGTTATAAGTTATAACTGATGTGTATTTTTTTATGTTTTTCGTAATGTAGATGGTAACATAGTATGTGTTCAATACGGGTACACTAAGGTGAAAGGTTTACAAATATTCCTGGAAGGTCATATATCGGGGGTACTTCCCAAATCATTGATATTGTTGATATGGATGAGTTTTCAGTTATTCTACCATTTCCTAAACCTAGAAGGGATTTGGATACATGGCTAGCAGCTTTAGGAAATGATTTAGATACTTTATATATGTTTGAGTTTGTGTCAGAACATAAGCTAATTGAAGAATGTGTTTGTTAGAAAATGAATATCATAACATTGTATTTGTATTTGTTATTATGGCCATAATTTCAATAACTAGGAAGTCTTTGTAAACCCTCCACACTCATATAAATAAGAGTGTGGGGTCTGGTTAATGTAACCTTTGGTTAATGCTAAATCTTCTTTCTCTCTCTAGAATAACATTCTCTTTCTAGACTGATCAAAAAAACAATTGGTATCAGAGTAGGGTGCTAGAAAACACCTTGTTCGAATAGGATCATTCGAATAGAGTCACACGAATAAGATCATTTGGATGGCTTTTGTACATACACGAATAGGATTGTAATTCGTTTTACTACATTTTTGGTTCGTGTGAAACTTTTCTGAAAATCATGCGAATGGGATTTTAATTCGTGTTAGTGTAGTTTGAGTTCGTATGATGTTCATTCGAATTGGAGTTTAATTCGTTTGTGTTGAAGAAGAGTTCGAATGGGTTATTCGTATGAAATCTGTCACATTCGACCAGAACAATTCGAATAGGTATATTAGACTAAGCTTCAAATAAGAAATTAGACTAAGTGTTGGTACGAATAGATAATCTGGACACGAAATTGATTTTGGCTTGATCGAACACGGCGATTTACACGAATACGTCAAAGGTTAATCCAATCTTGAAAATTATCTAAGTGTTAGTTCGAATGAATTTCTTACATACACGAATAGACTGGTTCGAATAGGTTTTGTGCATTCACGAATAAGACAGTTCGACCAATAATTTTTCATACACGAGTAGGAGGCATTCGAACACAATGTCATTCGACCAAGATTACAAGTCATTTGAACGGAGAGGTGTTTACAACAGCATAAAAGGTCACGATCAGTTGAAAACGAGAGTTTCGAAACTTTACAAAAAAGTGAAGTTTTGCGATTCCACGTTTTCACATTAGAGAAGAAATCGAAAAATAAGAAATTTTTCAAAGAGAGCGATTTTTATTTTTTCCGGCAGTTTTCGGCTACCGCTTACGCTTACGCGACGAATTTTGACGAGATTCAAGCATCGGAAAATACGAGATTTATATTTCCGGAATCGAAATTGAAAAGCAAATTCAACGGTGTTATTTTAAGCGATTGTTCAACATGTTTCGGAAAAACGATTGTACGAGCGTGAGACACCACGGGTCAAGATTATCCGGATTTTTCTTCAAATTTTCAGCATTGAGAATTTTTCTATCAAACATTAAGGGATTTTCGCCATCAAGTTTTAAATCATGAAGAAAGATATTTTGGGAAGTGTTTTTGATATCACAATCGACAACGATCAAGGACATACATTTTATTGTCCTCTGGATCAAGCTTGGATAAAACTAGAGGAACTAGAGAAGTTTTGTGACGACACTGGAAATGAATATTCTTTATCTGATTTGAACGGTCATGTTAGATTGGATAAAATGCGAAACGTTGCGAAACGAACACGAGAATTTTTGTCAACGGTAAGTAGTTCAAACTTCTCACCATGTCAAGTCAACGCAAATGAGGTATAATCTTCATCTTTTAAAGTAGAAACTACGACAATTGAGTTGGAAAAGAAGTTGCAAACAATTTCCGAATTGGTTTTAAGGTTTTCAAATGAAAAAGCTAATCTTTTAAATGAGAATTCTATAACTTTCAAATGAAATTCAAATTTTGACATCCCAACTTTAAGCTTTAAACCTTACCAATTCCAAACTCGAAGAGTTTAATGAATTAAAAACTTCTTGGAAGGGGAAATATGACCAAAGTGTGTTTAATATTCAAATCCTTACAAATGAACTTAATGAAAAATTGGATTTAATCACTACACTTCAAAAAAAATCAAAAACCTTAAACTTTGATGAGGGGAAATATAATCAACGTGTTTTTATTGAAACTCGAGAATCTTAAAAAAGAACGAATGAATGGAAAATTTAAAAGAATGGAGTTAACCACCGAGTTAAATAATGAAAGAACAGAGATACTAAGTGGTAACGATAATCTTATGCTTTTAAGAAAACAAATTGAAGATTATAAAACGTAAATTAAATCTTTAAAATCACAAGCACTTGAAGTTGAAACTTTAAAGCGACATGGTTTGAGAGAACAAACAAATCAACACATTTTTCCAAACAAACCGAAAGAGTTCCGATTTTTCAATCCACAAGAATGTTTGGGTCATGATAATTCAAAATATCTAAAGAAAGCTATGTATCATGCTCCCGGTCTTTACGACACACAATCTATGGGAAATGTAAATGTTACAATGGCTTTCATTAGATCATCAAAAGAAATTGAAGAACAAGAGGATGCAAAACGACCACTTTTGAATAAAACGCAATTATCTTTTAATTACAAATCATTAAATGAGAGTTACAAACTAGGAAAATTCCTCTTCGGATGATTACTTTCCCAATGATGAGGAAAAGGAACTTCATTCCGATGATGTTTTGGAACAAGTTGTTTTTTAAAAAGTATACGTTCCAACTCTTATTTTAGAAACACAATTTTCGGAATTTGAACAACAGTTGGAATGTCGAACTAACTACTTTGAGAATGAAAAAGGTAACTTTTAGAGAAAATTGCGTCTTTTGAAAAAGCATCACTTGATAAATATTCAACTTCAAATGACCAATCTTCATTGGAAACGATGGATAAATTTAAAAATCTTTCAGAACAAGAATCTACAACATCTTTCTTCTCGAATGAACAATCTTTTGCTAAGATATCATTTCTTCAAAATGCTTTACTTGCAAAAGACAAAGATATTGATGTTTTAACGCAAAAGATTAATTCAATGTGGAAAATGAATGGTCCGGTTTCACCACAAACCTCAATCATTTCACATGAGGAGAAATGGATATCTAAAACTCTTGAAAAAGATTCGAAAAAGATGTTAAAGTTCCATTGAAGGTTTACAACGGTGAATCTCCCAAAACATTTTCAAATGTGGTTTCTCCGAGTACCAATTCTTTCCCGAAAACGAATCAAAAGTATTCTCCGAAATCACAAACTAATGGAATTTTTACAACACCTTTAAAAACTTTGAGTTTGAAATCCACAATCATCTCAAGCAAACAGGTTGAAATGGATGCACTTTGTCCTCCAATGAACAAATATGAAACGAAAGCATTCACTAATTCAATACCCGAGTTATTTAAATTTGCACCATCACATTTTAAACATTTGGTGCAAAAAGTGAATAGTTTTGTCTCTACAATTAAACAACGAACTTCAATGAATGCATTCAAATCAACGAAACATTTATTTCCAAATGTACCATTAAATGAATCAAAAATGGTACATTAACCTAATGATTTTGTCCCTATAACTTATTCACCTACTCATGAACGGAAATGGATTCCAAAGTCTCCACCAATTTCAAAAACAAACACACCGATTGCAAAATCAACTACCTCCAATGTGTGTTTACCCGAGAAATGGAATTCACATTCTTTGCACATAATCAATACGACTTATCAATGGTTTTCGAAAAAAAAGCTAACCAAAAAGGACCCAAAATGCAATGGGTACCAAAAGAAGTTTGGTTTGATGGTGCAAAAACGTAGGTTATCAAAATGACTCCGGGACAACTCAGTTTCTGACTCGAACTTCATGGAGTGCTTACACGAGATATCAAGAAGGATTGGAACACGACGACTTCGGAACAACTCGGTTTCAAACTCGAACTTCATGGAGTGGTTACAAGAAATAACGAATGAAATAATCATCATTTTCAAAAATCGAAAACTTCCAAGTATTTCACCTTATTTCTAAATCTAACACTTTGGATGAATTTTTCACAAATTTGAGAGAGAGATTCCATTCTTTCATATTTTGCAAAGAAAATAACAATCGAATTTTCGAGGGGGGAAGTATAAAAAAAACGAAAACATCAATTGCAATTTCAAAAAGGAAGCTTTCAAATTTTATCGATAAAAAATGATGAAAATCTATTTTCGAATGGAAATATATTATTTAGGATGTGTTTTAGTAGTGGATTTTACATATCTACAAGAACTAGCACATTCTTGTGGTATTGATCTATTTTGACAAAGTAAATTTTCTATCTTTTTCGATAATCTCAACAACAAGTTTTGTTCAAGACATGATTTTTGTCTAATTAATGACATTATTTCATTTGGATGTATTTTAGTAGCGGATTTCAAAATCTCGACTAGAACTAGTACATTCACATATTATTTTGTTATTTGTTAACAAATTTCGTATTTCAAAAATATAAATCCTTTTTGCACAAAATTACAAACTTACTTTATCACATGAGAGACGTAATATTTGGAAGTGTTTAGTAGCGGATTTTTAAATCTCAACTAGAACTATCACTTTTGGGTATTATTATCTTATATAATATTTTGATTGTTTAGGCTTTCAATTATTTGAAATTGAAACCCGTTCTAAACCGGAAAATTACGAATTTATTTACCTATATACAAGTTTAATATGATGAAAGATAATAGTAGCGGATTTTCCATATCGACTAGAACTAATATATTCAAAGTATTATCTTTGTGTTTGATAGTATTTACGTAATTAACAAGTGTTTTCGAAATGAAAAATCTTTTAAAAATTTTAAACTAGCAAATTTGATTAACTCGACTAGAACTAAATTCAATCGAAAAAAATGATTTAATAGCGGATTTTGAATCTCGACTAGAATTATTTCATCTTTTAGAGAGGATTTAGTAGCGGTTTTTTTTCTTTTCTTATTTCAACTAGTTTTTTAAAACACTTGCTTGGTCGAAGATGAAGAATGTATATTTGAGGGGGAGTTCATAAAACCATTTTAACTATCTCCCAAATCTTTCAAATGAGTTTCAAAGAATCAATTTTTCAAATAAATCAAAGCAATATTCTTTCATAAACACATCAAATGTATTTTCGAAAAAGACTTTCCATAATCAAAAACGTTTTTGTCATAATATTGGTTTTCACTTACCCTACATATGGTAAGTTTTTGATAGTGTAATGCATATGTTGAGGGGGAGTGTCTTTTCGAAAATATTACAAACTTTCAAGTCATTTTGAAAATTGTCACCATATTGTAAATTCCACATCTTTTCGTTGACAAATGTTTCTCAAAATTTGGCAAAATGTTGATGCACCTTGAGCGGTTTTCTAAAATATATCTTTTCTGTCGAATGTGACGGTTCTTTAGGTCTAGGATTGAAGATTAAAGGTGCAAAATCAACAAAAACATCGTTTTCAAAATGCCAAAATGAGGGTGGAGTTGAAAATTATGAGAGGTTGAGTGAGGAGAGTGTGATACGATTAATAGAATGAGAGACCGTTTATTCACCGATTAAATCTCCGGGTAGCCAAGTTTCTATCGAAATTCATGTCTTGATTTTCGATATTGAAAAAGACATCATGGACCTAGTGATGCAATGCACATATACCTCATCGCCACTCAAATTCTTCACAAGAATTTGTTTCAATATAATCAAAGAAGTAGCAGATTTCTATCATATTCTCACTCGAAGAATGTTGATATTGAAACAAGAGAAAACCAACTCCATTTTTCGACTTCATTTCATGCACTATTGAGTCGAGCACCAAAATGTTAAAAATTTTCCAGGACACGAACGAATTTCAAAAATCATGTCTTGGTGATATAGCTCCGAACATTTCTGTAGGTCCGATTAACACAGGAACGCATTAACAAGAACGTGCAACGGATTGATTAGACGGAAGAGATAAACACGAATAATCAAAGATAAACCAAATATTATTAATAAACGTTAATGATTACAATGGTTTAAACTGAGAAATCGTGGTTAGGCTAAGGAGAAGATTGAACATAATCTTCTCCCTAATCCGGTGATCGGCCGGATCGGGGCGCCTCAAAAACCCTAAAAACCTCTGCAAAAATCGCAGCCTCTTAAAACTCTTAACCTAAAAGATGCTGAAAATTCACTATATATAGGACTGTTTCTCATCCGCACGGACGAGACTCTCATCCGCACGGACGAGACTCTCATCCGTACGGATGTGACTCTCATCCGTACGGATGAACGTTAAGCATCAGACCAAATATAAGTGTTCATCCGCACGGATGTGACTCTCATTCGTACGGATGTGACTCTCATCCGTGCGTATGAACCCACATCCGCATGAATCATGCAGAAGGTGAATTTCTCACTTTTACAACCAACTAGGTGTACAACATTACAAGTAAACATTAATAATGTGTTTGCAAAGCTATGGACATCCAAAAAGTGCATCAACAAACTCCCCCTTGGAGATAGCTTGCAAATTCTTGTAGACACCTCTTGCAATCTTCAGTCAGTCTCTGTCGTGGTATCAGTATTTCTTGAATCTTCAAGCTTCATCAAAGTCTTCCCGAATAAACATGACAAATAAAACTTCGAACACCAACGTTTTCCGCTCGTTGTTGTCGAAATGCTAATTGGACATTCTGTAGTTTCTCTGACTTCACTCGAATAAACATGCAGCACATAATACCATAAGCAGTAAGACTCCCCCTGAGACTGAACTCTACAGGCTTCGATACGATCATTTCAATAATGTGACAATCTTCACATACAACAATCTGCTATGAACTATCAACTGTAAATTTCCCCCTCCAGATAAGCTCATCCTAATATGTAGACATTGTAGCTCAAATCGTCTTCATCATGATTTAAAATGTATTAGGCAAAAATTAGAGGACTCCATTCACAACTAATAATCCGTAACAAATTTGGCACACATTCAGATTCATCAAAGATCATGCACCATAACCTGTGATTGCGAAACAATAACCAGATTCCCTCCACAACGGAATCACAATAAACGCGGAATAAATAAATAAACGTTAATGGCCCATAAATAACCGGATGTTCCCGATTACCCCACAAAAATCTTCATAATACTGTTTTTCTCCACAACTTCACTTTAAAACCGACCCGATAAAATAAGGAGATTACATACCGGATCTAGACATGATACAACCGAAAGTAATTTTCCTGGTCATGTTTTTAAAATAAACAAAGCCTTATATGGTCTCAAACAAGCTCCTAGAGCTTGGTATGATACTCTGTCTGACTTTCTTCTTAAAAACGATTTTAAAAGAGGTTCCATTGATAAAACATTGTTTATCAAAAAGGAAAATGGACATGTCATTTTGGTACAAATATATGTCGATGACATTATATTTGGATCCACAAATGAAAAATTGTGTACTTGGTTTTCAAAACTCATGTGTAGCGAATATATAATGAGTATGATGGGAGAACTTACTTTCTTTCTTGGTCTACAAGTAGAACAAAAGAAAGATGGAATTTTTATAAACCAAAGTAAATATGTTCATGATTTAGTAAAGAAATTTGGTTTTGAAACATGTTCTGAAATGAAAACACCAATGAGCATTTCTGATAAGCTGCATAAAGACTCATCTGGCAAGTCAGTTTGTCAAGCTACTTATAGAGGAATGATTGGCTCTTTACTTTATTTAACTGCCAGTAGACCTGATATCATGTTTTCTACATGTCTATGTGCACGTTATCAAGCTGACCCCAAGGAATCCCATCTTAAAGCTGTCAAAATAGTTTTTAGATATCTTAAGGGTACACCAAATCTTGGTCTATGGTACCCTAAAGATTCTGGTTTTGAACTAATTGGCTACACAAATGCAGATTATGTAGGATGTAAATTGGACAGGAAAAGTACATCAGGAGGATGTCAGCTTCTGGGAGGAAAGCTAGTCAGCTAGTCCTGTAAGAAGCAAAACTCAGTGGCAACTTCTACCGCTGAAGCTGAGTATGTGGCTGCAGGGAGCTGTTGTGCAAAATTACTATGGATGCAACACCAATTGGCTGATCTTGAAATCAAGATTCAAAACACTCCAATCATGTGTGACAACAAGAGTGCCATTCAAATCACTGAGAATCCCGTTTTCCGCTCAGGGACCAAACACATTGAAATAAGACATCATTTCATTCGAGAATGTGTGGAGAAAGGAAAGGTCAGACTGGAGTTTGTAGCTACTAATGATCAATTGGCAGACATATTCACGAAACCTCTGAGTGAGGACAGGTTTTTCTATCTGTTAGGAGAACTGGGCATGTTAAATCCTTAATCTGTCAAAATCATAAATCTCAAGTTGACCTCTTAGTCAGCTTGTGCATTTTTAGTCTGACTTGAAAGTCAGCTCCAGACATTTCAGTCTGACCAAGTGCACAGACTGAGTGTAATTTTAGTAAATATCTTTTGAAATCTTTTAAGTTTTTTTTCTTTTCTTTTCTAAAGTTTTTATTTATTTATTTTTTTATTAGTTTTATTTCGTCAGATGTACAGTCAAGGGTCAAAAGTGTCAATAGGACAAACTTACATGGACTAAATTGAAAGTTTCCTAACTTAGTTCCTTCATTTTCGCTCTTATGGTTTATATTCAACTGACTTTCAAATTTTAACCTAATTGCTTTATTCTCTAATCATCTGTTTGATTTTCTTTCTAATGGCGAATGCAAATATGATCCTTCATGTTACCTCGCGTATGATTCCTGGTGCAGACTTTCAACAAAGAGTTCAAATCAAAGATAATAACAAGGTGGCCACTGCTGATACTCCCGCCAATCTTCGAAACAGGGGTTTTGAGCAACTGATTCAATACATGAAAGCCCATCCTCTATATGGTGCTTACTTTTGTGACACGGTGATGTACCCACCGGTTTTGTGTGAATGGTGGTATACCTGCACTGCCAATGACGAAAAGACTGCCCTCACTGGCACCTATAATGATGGCAGACAGACGATCACCATTACTGAAGAGACGATACGAGCAGCCTTACTACTTCCCACCATTGAGGAAGCAGGTGAAGGAGGATTCCAGGCCAAACTGACTAAACAGCAAGCTCGAGTTGCGGCCTTTCCATTGATTGGTCAGCCTGAAATCCAAGGTGTAATTCAGTACAAATTCTTTACTGGGAAATGGAAGTTTTTATTTTCCAGAATCACAAGGTGTTTGGGGGGCAAATCTGGAAGTTTGGATCAGATGAACGAATTTGAAACCCATCTGTTTCATTCTATGGTAACGGCTCGACGAATCTCTTATTCTAAACTATATTTTGAAGAGATTCTCTCCCTTGCCTTGAAAACGAAAAGACCGAATGATGTTCCATTCATTCGTGTCCTATCACTGTGTTTTGAGGAGGCTTTGGGAAAGGAGGCATATGAGCAGCTTGAACAAACCTTTTACGTATGCCCTCTTCCCAGGCTGACTCCAAAGATTTTTACCTATATCAATATCACTGAGGCTGAGCCAGGGTTAACCCCAGTTATGCTTCAGTGGATTGAAAATCCTTTTATCGATCATGAACTCACTGAGTCTGACGAGTCAGACTCGGATGATCAGTCTGAAAGAATTGACGAACAATTGGAGGTTAATATTCCAGCTGCCGATACTGAGGTGGAAATGGGTGGGGCTGGGCACGATGAGGCTGACCAAGGTATGGATATCAATCTTTCTCTTCCTCAGTCTGAGAGTATCCCCTCTCAGTCCTAGCAGTCCACTCCTCATCTTGATGTATTAGCTACTCAAGCGACCTGATGAACTCGCCAAGTTCATTTAAAAAAAAAACTCACATCAAGCCCCACTGTAAATCAAGCACTAATGGACTCACTTTTCCATGAGGCTGAGAGTTCTAAACTCCCCTCTAGTGTTGTAGCTCAGACCAGTCTCCCTCTGCTAGAGCACGAGCTGGATCTGACTACCATGACTACTCAAAGCCCTCCTAGAATAGTCAACTTGGAGAAACACGCTGCTGCTGCCACAATGACACATGTGGTAAGCATTGAAGAAGATATTCCCCTCCAGAATATCCCTGTACTTAGTATGGGACCACCCCCTTCAGTTTCAAAGCCAATTTCAAAGGCTATTTTCACCAGCTCTGTGTTGGTTCACGATAAGGTACCATCAAATCTCTCACACTCCTATGCACAAGTCGTCAATGCCTCACTTCCCAAACTGAGTGAGGTACAGACTTCCTTTTCTATGGCTAAGGATCATTCTCCTAAACAACAAGGAGGGAGTGAAGCTGTACCACCTGTTTCTACTACACATGTTACTGAAATCCCTTAGTCTGAGGTTGCTATGACTGTCCCTGTGCTGTTACAAGCCATTAAGGACATGTCAACTCAGTTTGATTTCAAGCTGAGTGCAATGCAGACTGAGTTGCAAGCCATGAAACGACAAAACACTGGGGAGATGCAGGATTTGAAGGAAATGGTTTTGAAGCTGACTTCTGAGATCAGCATGATGAGAAAGGGGAAACAGGTTGCTGAGGGTGCTCAAACTCAGGGGGAGAAAACAACTACACCAACTAATGAGTATGACCTCCCCAAGCATGATTTGAAAAGGAAGGGGAAGAGGGGGAGAAGAGATACTACAAAACTACCAGATTCAACTTGAAAACTAATCAGTCTGAAGTGTTTTATGAAACTGATTACAGTGACTTGTCAAGCAGTGAATTTGAGAAGGAAGATAAGAAGGGAAAAGGGAAAGTGAGAGCTGACAGTGATCCAGATCATACTGAGGATGAAGCTGAAATGGATGAACCTAATGTCCAAACTGAGCTCGAGGCTGAAATCAAGAAGAAACAAGATGAAGCTGAGAAACTGGCCAAGCTTCAGAGATATGCTCATAATTCTGGAATGACTGTTGAACAATACAAAGAGTATGTCAAAGGGCTGTATATGGAAAAATTTGATGACCAGTCTATGAAAGCAGCTGAGACTCTTGAAGCTGAGATGAAAGAAGAGGAAGACTTGGCTATTGAAGAGGAACAGATGAGGGTAGAAGCTGACAGATTAATGGCCAAACAAGTGTTAAGAGAAGAAGCCAGACTTGATTTTATAGAGACAAACTTTACACTGAGGAAGCATAAGAATAATATTCATAACTTGGAGTGTGCTGATACTGGTGGATCTGACCTCATGCTGACATGTTATCATAAAGGAGGATCTTTCAGAGTTGGGTTACATAGAATGCACACACTGGGTTTGGAGGAATGGAAAGAGATAGCTAGTCTGAGCTCAGGAATAACTAACATTGCTCACATAATGGATGTAAAAAGAGAAGCTGTTTCGAATGTTAATGTAGCTCATGTGTTGAAGCTGATGTCTGATGAGGATTATAGGGCATTCTGTACTATCCATAGGGTGAGAGCTGGGGCTAAATCTCTTGGTCTGGAAACAAGTCACATGCATCCTGTTCCCAAAGCTGTTATATTTCAAGATAGGACTTATGTGAAAACTGAGAATCATGAGGTCTTGTGCTATGTTGATTGTGGGGGAGATGAATGCTTCCAAGCCAAAGACAGACTGAATATGGCCTCCATCTACCATTGCATTGCCCTGCTCAGCGAATGTGAGTCTGAGCAATGTCTCCCCTTCCGGATGAAGCTGATCAGTTGGTTATTCAATAACCTTCGAAGAATTGAAGAAATAGGGACGTTGATGGATAAGGTGGATCTGATCAAGAAAGAGTATCAAATGCTCTTCCATAAATCAAATGCTGAAATGGAAAAACTGCTTGATTGGAAGACTGAGAGGCTGAAATGGGCAAAAGAAGTGAACAAACATATGCCATGGGAGGTGTCCTTGAAGAAGAAAAGATCTGTCAAGAGGAGGAAGTAATGTGCTTTATGTATCTTTTTGTTCACAAACAGTGTTTAGTAAACAATTTTAGTTTGTGTTTGTTTTTGGTGCATAAGTTGTAAAAGACTTTAATTCAAACAGATAGGGGGAGATTGTTGGGAAAATCAACGATTTAACCCAAGTTAATAAATCTGTTTATTAAAGTCTTAGTCTGAGTGATTTGAGTCTGACTAACTCTGAGTCTGAGTAACTGAGTCTGAGTGACTAAAATCAACTAAGACATTATGGAGCTGACTACTCAGCTTCATAAAGAGACGTAGTGCTTTAAATTAGGTATGTTAGTTAGATAAATCTTCTATCCTTTTAGAAGATTTTCTAAGATTCATACTTATCAAGCTCACTATTATTGTGTATAAATAGTGAGCTTGAACATTGTAATCGTTGCACCTTTCAAAGTAATATAACTGTGTGTTATACTTGTTCTTTGTTATTATAATTTCGCGATAATAAACTAAGAAACTGAGTAATCAATCGATTCATAATAATTAACATCTAAATACTTATTTGTGATTGATTCGCTAGTGTTTGAGATCTTATTGAGACCTAACAGACTCCAACTTCACTTTCATAAATGATAGACAACATGTATTTATCCTTTTCAATGTTGTATTTATTTTCTAAACAACTTACTAAAAACCCAGATGTTTATTGCAGGGTGTTATTCCAGCTTTGGCTAAATTTTTCCCTAAAGCAGACATAGGTTCTGTCTTAGACATATTCATGAGAACATGAAAAAGATATGTAATGGAAAAGCATACAAAGACCATCTTTGGAATGTGCAACTGCAACAATTGTTCTATATTTCAACGAATCAATAGATAAGTTCAAGATCTATAATCCTTTTTGTTGGGATCCGAATTGATTAGATGAAGCTATGAAGTTTTAATAGGTTTCTTCAATAAAGATGTTTAAGTTCGGGGAAGGTCCGAACTAAACATGAATAATCTGAAGTGAAGATTTCAGTTTGGGGGAACATGTTAGTTCATTCGAACTGACTGAAGGTCATCCGAACTAATTTCAAGCTGAAGATAACTAAAGTCAACACTAGTCCAACATTGAAGATATTAGTTCGGGGATGAAGACTTTGACTCCGAATTGAAGTGAACTTCCTCAGAACTAAAATTAAGATGTAGACTTGATGTTTAATTTAATTTGTATGTTTAGATTTCTATAAATAGGGTGATAGGTTGTTAGATCAGTTGTCTTGGAACCCGGACTCATCTTGAGTGCCGTTGAGCCTAAACTGTCAGTTGTAACTGCATGTTCAAACCGATTCACACTATCAATGAAATCTTAAACAGTTTATCCATTAGATCTTTCAGTTTTTCAATTATTCTCCTTTTAGATTCTACTCAGGTCATGGGATTCCGCATCATGACCTGTTTTAATCGATTCACTAAGTTGTAGAGAGATTTAAGGTCCTGTAAAGACAAATCAATTGATTAAATTCAATTGAGTTTGGTTTTATCGATTTGACTTGATTCGAGAAAATTAGGTCAAACTATTAGTGCATGTTTGAATTGAAGGAGTTTGAAGTGAAATTGAAGAAATTTATTGAAGAATATGTGAAGATTTCTGTGTTTCTGGTGGATCTGCTGTTCCACATATCAATTCAGAGATCGTTGGAGAATGAAGCTAAAACACGAGTGATCAATTTGAGAAAAAGGTGTGATGTGGTGCTTCAGATCTGAAATCAGAGTGATAAATCAAGTGATTCTACTGGTAGTGAAGACAATTGAAACTGTCAATGATCAAACAGATATACAAATGATGAAAGAATGAAGATTACAAGTTGATGAAAGTGATGAAGAACAAAAAAATTTCAATAACATGTTTCTTCAAAACTGGATGAACTGGTAATAAAGCTCAAGATTCACCGGTATAATGATGATCTACATGCACTACTCAGTTGGAGACTTGATGATTCTGGTTGAAGATTCTGTAAGCAATGTGGAGTTTGTTTCAAGAGAAGGTGTAATTATAGCAAATCACTTTCTTTCTAGAAAAGGTTAACAAGGATCAACGATCAGTATGAAGAAGCAAGTGTTCCAGAGGTTACTTCGAAGAGTAAGTGTAGAGAGATTATGGAATTACTTGCTTCTATCATTTGAATCATTTCACTTGAGAAATCTGATGTTGACCTATGATGGGAAGAAAAGTGTTTTTGTTGCTGATTCAGTATCCTGCAGCTATTCCTCCTGAATTTGTTCAAGTTACCGAAAATGGTGAAAAGGTGGATGAAGCTGTCCATGGAAAATCATAAGTTAAACAGAATTAAGACTCATAGCATCATCAAAGGGGGAGATTGTTAGGATCCGAATTGATTAGATGAAGTTATGAAGTCTTAATAGGTTACGTGAATAAAGATGTTTAAGTTCGGGGAAGGCCCAAACTAAACATGAATAATCTGAAGTTAAGATTTCAGTTCGGGGAAACATGTTAGTTCATCCGCACTGACCGAAGTTCATCCGAACTAATTTCAAGCTGAAGATAACTTAAGTCAACACTAGTCAACATTGA
Source organism: Senecio squalidus (assembly GCA_910822075.1). Lineage (NCBI taxonomy): Eukaryota > Viridiplantae > Streptophyta > Magnoliopsida > Asterales > Asteraceae > Senecio > Senecio squalidus. Next base: position 40,398,303 of record CAJVGC010000582.1, on the reverse strand, counting down.
AGATATTAGTTCGGGGATGAAGACTTTGACTCCGAATTGAAGTGAACTTCCCCAGAACTAAAATTAAGATGTAGACTTGATGTTTAATTTAATTTGTTGTTTAGATTTCTATAAATAGGGTGATAGGTTGTTACATTTAGTTGTCTTTGAACCCGGACTCATCTTGAGTGCCGTTGAGCCTAAAATGTCAGTTGTAACTACATGTTCAAACCGATTCACACTATCAATGAAATCTTAAACAGTTTATCCATTAGATCTTTCAGTTCTGTCAGTTTTTCAATTATTCTCCTTTTTGATTCAACTCATGTAATGAGATTCCGCATCATGACATGTTTTATTCGATTCACTGAGTTGTAGAGAGCTTTAAGGTCCTGTCACTGTTGCACATCTTTCGTTATCAAAGATACCACCAAGCCAATGGTCCATGTCATTTCATATTGATATTGTTGTATGTAATTAGTATAGTTTACTAAGTTGTTATTGTTTCTTTAGGGAGAGCTCATACTGATATATTGTTAAACAATATGTGTGAGGTGTTTAATGGTAAAATTGGTGGTGGTAGAGACAAATCAATCATCACTTGTTTTGAATATATCAGGGAGTATTACATGATGTGGATAGTTAATGTGACATCTGTTATAGATAAGTGCATTGGACCACTAACACCAACTGCAACCACTTTACTTGATGCTATAAAAAAAGAGGCTGCTAACTACACAGTTTTGTTTAACGGGGATCATAAATATCAAGTTTGTGGGCCTTGGAATGATCAATGTGTTGTGGGTTCTTCACAAAGGACATGAAGTTGTAGGAGGTGGGAGATTACAAGTTTATCATGTAAGCATGTTGTTGCTTTTAACTGGAATATGGTGGTCAACAAGGTAAAAATTGGGGTTGTTGAATCTTGGGCTCACCCATGTTACTGGCTAGAGACATGGAAACAAGTATGCAGTCACAAGGTGCAACCAATGGAAGCAAATATGTGGTTTAATCCTTCAGTCCCAACCACACTGAAACACCCTTTACATCATAAACAAGTAGGAAGGCCAAAGAATAAAAGATGGAACCAATTGTGAAGGATGACAAATTGTTTAGGCCTTGGAGGAAACATGGTGAAAATTACAATCACTAAAACATTGAAATACAAAAAGATTACAAACAAAATCCATTTAGCAACTAAATAGAGCTTCATTCTTCGAGTTTGAGCTTGACTTGCAAGGAGATCAGTTTCAAGTGTGTTTCTTGCCCTCAATAAACCATGTATGATTATCACTAGCCTATTACACATCTGAGGATTAACCCATCCTACAAATCTACAATTTTATCCCTGTTCATATATATAAAATTATTGCTCAAAATAAAGATTTGTAAATGTTTAGATATAAAAAAAAACCTACCAGTTATGGACAAGAGTAAAATCGTCATCCATGGTTTTAAGATGTCCATGAAGTTCGTATGATAGCATTGCGACCACACCAACAATCGACCATATTGATGTTATTTGGATCTTTGTGTGTAAATTAAGGTTTAAATGAATTTGAAATTGAGAGAGAGAAGTTTTGAATGGTGTAAATAAGAGATAAAAAGGTGGGTAGGGCGTTAAAAGACTGAGATACCCTCATGTAGGGAGCACGTGGGTTTAAAATCGTTAAGATTTGATGGACGTTAGAAAAGGGACCTCCGACGTAATGAAATTACAACAATGGTGTTGGCTTGTGAACAGTGCAAGAGTTTGTCAAATGTTCTAGTGTAATTTAAAAAAATCCTTGAACTAGTGATTCTGGTACAAACATAGGGACCAACGGTGTAATTTACTAAAACATTTATTAATATAGGATAAAGTTTAACAGTTAAAAACTTAAGGGAAAAAAATACCACTTCAGGGCAACAATATAAACAACGTCCAGGGTTTTGAGCGATTCATGATGTATGAACTGTTGCTCTTCTTCTACATCAACAAACCACCATGTGAAGATGGAAGATGGTAACGGGTATCAATGTATCAATGGAGATAAAAGACGGGGATTAGAGGGACTGTTGGGGTTTTATTAATAAAGAGAAGGGGATATACTGTAAAAGACAAAAGAGTATTCGTGTGCAACTCACGTTAAGTGTTAACAACATCGACGAAAAGTTAACGATTGGACGACAAGCGAAACAAAATGATCAATTTTGAACTATCAATGTAACTTTTAAAAGTTAAAAGCAAGAAGTAAAGTTTGAAAGTTAAAAACTTAAGGAAAAAAAATTACCATTTCAAGGCAACAACTTGAACAACGCCCATGGTTTTAAGCGGTTCATGATGTATGAATTGTTGCTCTCCTTCCACTCCAACAAATCACCGAAGATGAAAGATGGTAACAGGTAAATGATAACGGGTATTAACGAAGATAAAATTAGGGAAAGTATTGGGTTTTATTTATAAAGAGAAGGTGAAAGAGTGGAAAAGACAAAAGACCTTTTGGTTGTAACTCATGTTAAACATGGACGAAAAGTTAATCATTGATGTAATTTTGTTTAGAACGAATGATGTAAATTTTTTTGTTTTTGTAGAAATAATTTTTATCGGAGGAAAAAGGAACCTTTTGTTGTAAAAGTGATATAAATGAGAAAGTTAGAAGCAAAGAAGAGGGTAGTGTGTTCAAAAGATATCCAACCCCTTATTATTAGGTTCATCTATTCTGAAAATAAGCGATAAAGAAAAATGTCTCGCCTATCAATGGGAATCCCGCCTTTGGGACGAAGCATTCAGTGTTCGGTACTTGGTGGTAGAAACAATTTAAAAGTTCCATTAAACCCTAAAGATCCTTTTCTTTCAAAGCTCGCTTCTGTTGCTGCTAATTCACCTCAGAACCTTCTTCTTAATCGTCCCCTTAACTCCGATACGCCGCCTTATCTAGACCTTTTTGATTCTCCTACCCTCATGGCTACTCCTGCTTCGGTCCATTTCATTCTTTCTTTTAACATTTCTCTATCTGCTACTGGATTATAATCTTTGAAATTGTTTTTGTCTTTTATTAGGTGGAACGATCGGTTTCGTATAATGAACATAGGCCCAGAAGGCCTCCTCCCGACTTGCCATCATTGCTTCTCCATGGAAGAATTGTCTACCTTGGCATGCCGGTATATCTTATCTTCTTTTTATTCCCAAACAAACACATAACATGTCACTCCTATTGTTTTATCAGTTGGTGCCAGCAGTCACGGAACTCATCATTGCGGAATTAATGTATCTCCAATGGATGGATCCCAAAGAACCCATATATCTTTATATTAATTCTACTGGAACTACTCGTGATGATGGTGAATCGGTAATCCTTTCTTCATTCTAAGGCTCTTGATATTACTCTACGGGTCAAATCCATAACAGGGCTCCTAAGGTGTATTGAAATGCTTACAACCCCTTGTTTCTAAAATTTATATTTTTTATCTTAAGTATATAGTTTTTTTTTTCATCGTAGCCCAATACAACAGTTATTTACATTATAAAACATGGATTTCCAACCCACCATTTTGCACCTGTAATTCTATTGGTCTTTTACACATTTACCCTGCTGATTTGCCTGAAAGAAGCTGTAACTTTATATTTACTTGACGTTTACTCTACTTAACTTTTCTTAGTGATACAACAAACTATAATTACGTCCATTGCTTTGGTTATTACGATCAGGTTGGAATGGAGACAGAGGGTTTTGCAATTTATGATGCTATGATGCAATTGAAAAATGAGGTAACATGCTTTCCTTTTGTGTATGATATTCGTTGCTATATTATTGATAAAGTTCTTTAGTGTTTTCCTTTTTAACTTCATTTTTGTTTTGAACATTAATACATTAATCAAATCTTTGTACGTTTTGTCTTTAACATTGGAGTATTCTAGAAGCAGGGGTTTCCCTTTCTCTAAGATAATGATGGTTTACGAGAACCTTGATTTTGGTGATAAATAACTCTCCATATATATATGGTGTTTGTGCACGTTTACATTGCATATGTTCCTCTATGCACACAAACATGCTAAATTTATATTTGATCACCAGTTTTATATATTTTAAAATTTTCACAAAATCCCCACTCTTATCCTAAAATTATTCAGCAACTGTTTCTCATGAGGAGATATATTTGTACATTCTCTCTCTCCGTAACATAACCATCGTTGCCTCTTTCTATATTTCATGCAAGATACTGATTTTCCAGGAAACTTATATATGTATCTCTCTAAAGAAGGGTATACTCCATTTTTAAAAAACACACATTCTTTCTGAAATCTCACTCTCTACTTTTATAGTATGTGTCATCGCATTGCCTCTGCATCTTCTATTTACAACTTTTAATATGAATTTAGTGTTAAATAAGCTTTTTTGAGCATCTTAAAACCCAATCCAGCATCTGTTCTAACCCAGATTATGAAAAGTTTATCTCAACACATAAGTGTAATATGCAAAATCCAAACTGACCCAACTTGTCGGTGTTTAGGTTGGGTGTTGAACCCACCAAATATCTGATTTTTACATTCCTTTTGTTTTTTTTTGTGTTTTTTTTTTTTCATTTATTGAATATAAACAGATTGTATTCAGTGTGCTAAATTTTTCTTGAATTTGTCGAACATCTATTCTAAGTAATAATCTACTACCGTTATCGTCAGTCAATACATCAAATTTAATGTTGCGCGTCGTGGGACATTTTTTCTTCTTCTTGTAGAACAATTATATCATGCATTACTGCTATTAGTTTAAGACTTTTTCTGATCACATAATACTCCGCAGAAGGAGTTTATGTTTGAGATTCCCATTAAGACTCTATTAATAATATTTTAACTAGCAGATACATACGGTTGGAGTTGGAGCTGCTATAGGTCATGCATGTCTTTTGCTTGCTGCAGGGGCTCCGGGCAAAAGATTTATGATGCCACATGCAAAAGGTGCGATATAATTTTTATAGACCATATCTACCATATTCGGTTTTCAACTATTACAAGTGTTTATTTTGTTTTGTTTTAGCTATGATACAACAGCCCCGTGTTCCATCATCTGGATTAATGACTGGTAGTGATGTTCTCATACGTGCAAAGGAGGTTTGTGTTAATTCTTGTACCTGTTGGCTTGAAATCTTAGAGAACGTGTGTATATTACTTGATGTCTTCCATTGACAATAGTAGAGAACTAGAGATTCCATTGACAATATAGCTAACCCTTTTGTGAAAGTATCAGTAAGCTACTCAATAGTCTCAATAGTTGGGACATAGAATACACATACAAAACCAGATTAAACCAAATCTCTAATAATGTGCACATCTATAAATACATACAGTGAGTTGGTGAATGTAGAGGAGCCAAACCAGATCTCTGGGCGACATTATGTTCTTTTGAACTACAGCTTGGACCTGCCTTTCAAATAGGAGGAAACCTTTTGACTTGTTGTCTAGGAGCGAGCCTGAAGGAATCGAGAGACTTTACTTACAACATATGCAATCTCAGGACGTGTGAGGATAAGATACTGGAAGGCCCCTACTATGTTGCGGTATAGGGAAAAATTTGACATAGGAGTCATTGAGGACCGACATTTTATGTGTGACATGGGTGAATAGTGGCTTGCAGTCACTAAAAGCAGTCGTGTGAAGTAAATTTAGTAAGTAGTGTTTGTGACTGAGATATAAAACGCGAGAAGTAGAAATAGCATAACCCTAAGAAATTAATGTATTGGACCAAAATCCTTTTCAGAAAATTGAGAGTAAGTGACAGAATTAGGTCAGAAAATTAAATCCTTAAATCTGACAAACTCCTAGTGATATTAGTGACATCAACATACAAAAAACCATTGCATAAATGAGTCGTCATAGAATGAACAAATAACGAGGTGTCTGCATAAAACCAACACCCAATAGTGGAGATGAAGCTTTCTCAAACCATGCTCTTAGATCCTTTACATGATTTTGCGTGGCGGTGTCACCAAGACTCGGTGGTAGATGACCCGAGAAAGATCACCATGTAAGAATGCATTGTGGACGTCAACGTACTAACGTAGTGATTACAGTCCAACTAAGTTAGTAAGTAATCGAGAGAACTACCCAAACTGTCATTGTCATGGTTAATCACAAGAGCGTGACCATCCAACCATCCATGAGATGCATGATTCAAGAGATTAGTGGGAAAATCTTTCAAGCATTATCCTGATTCCTCATCACCTTAGAGAGTGGGTGAAGGAAAAAAAAATGGTAGAGGAAGAAGGAGATGGCATGGGTGAAGAGTTATATGTAAAGTAGAAATTGGGTGAGGGAGGGTGTGTTGAATTGGAGCATGAAAAGGCGACCATGGAGTTGTCATGTAAGAAGTAGGGACAAGAGGAATACAACAGTATCAATGCGAGAAGAGGTATATGAAGGAGGAGACAAGATGGAAACACTGTTTCATATAAAGATCGTGACGACCTAGAGGCGACAGGATAAAACCAAAGCTAACCCCTGTAATCTGATGCATATCCAAGGAAAGTGCAAGCAACATATTTTGAAGAGAGTATGTGTGGGATGTGGTTGCATAGATATCCAAAATTACATAATATAGGATAATGAGGCATACAACCAAAAGGAGATTTGTTTGTAAGTCGTGGCGAGGGTAACCGATTGGTAAAAAAAAGCAGTTGTAGCGTAGGTCTCATACCATTTCTGACAATGACAAGATCAGATACACTAGCCAGACCTGTTCTTTTATTTTACTAAGTACCTTTTTTTGGGGAGGTGACAATTTTGACCCATTTACTTACCAATGGGTCAAATTAGGTGTTTTTTTAATCTCTAATGGGCCCATTACTCCTTTTCATCAAAAAAGAGCTAAATAGGTAAATTCATTGAACGGATTGATTACCCAAATTTATTTTTTAGGCATGTAACCTTCTAATTGTTTTTGATGGAAGATTTAACCCCTTAAGCTAGAACAAAGAAGTGTTGACTTGACCGGCGTTTCATACTCTAGTTTTCCCCTTTACATCTAGGCCAAACTTTTGCAAGAGCGAATAATGATAGAATTACATAAAGCTTTTTGGCTAAACAAGAAGTATTTGGAACTTCTTTAAACTCATACATGTAAATATGTGGCTTTTTTGCTCTTTCTTATGTTAAGCCATGCTTCTTATGTGGAAAATGAAAGAAATTTTCGTAAGTATTTGATTTTTCCGTATTTCAAGCTTTTAATACCCTTTTGGAAACTTTAGCAACTCTTGCCCATCAAATAGAGTTGGTTACCCAATATGACCCCCTATAACTTGGTGTCTTAGTGTGTCATGTAGCAGATGGTTGATAATAATTAATATGGTAGTATACAAGATTTGCTTCTTTCTATTTTTAATTTGCAATCTTCTAACAAATTAATTCCAATTTTAGGTAATCGTTAACAAGGACACCCTAGTTGGTCTATTGGCAAAGCACACCGAAAACGTGAGTAATTACTCTGCGTGTTCTCTTCTATTTAACTATAATAGGTTATGTATTTAAGACTCATTGAATGAACGATTTTTGATCAGTCAGTGGAGACTGTAAAACAAGTGATGAGAAGACCTTTTTATATGGACTCCACTACAGCTAAAGAGTTTGGTGTAATCGATAAGGTACGCACACAGACACACTTCCATAATATGTATCATATCTTATTCGTGGTACGTAATATGTAATTGTTTTGGGTAATGTATGATTTGTTTGGTGTTTAGATACTTTGGCGTGGCCAAGAAAAGATCATGGCAGATGCAGCCCCGCCAGAGGCATGGGATAAGAACGCTGGAATTAAATCTCTTGATGCAATGTAGCAACTTGCTTTTACTCAAGGTAAATTACTTTGTCTATTATTGCCTTTCTTTAAATATGGTGACATTTAGTTGATTTAATCTGATAACTGATTGCAGGATTACCAATGCGTAACTTAGTGTGCAAAAGCACGGATTGAATATTGAAGTTGTACCTTTGCGCAGTGTATTAGGATGGATAAGAAATGATACACTCGATCCACTCTACTCAAAGATTACACTACTGAATTGTTCCAAGAAGCATTAGCATATATAGTGCGAAAAAACCCAGAAATGGCATTGCATTTTGCAAAAACTTGTTTACCAGTTTAATGTATATGCAATCTTATTTTGGGGGGTCCTTTCTAATCAGACTTTTGCGCGACTTATTCATCTTGGTTGTCAATGGCTTGGTTTTTGATTAAACTGGCTAATATTTAAGTTTATCCACTTGCTTGTGACATTACCGTTTGATAAATCTGACTCAACCTATTTTAATTTGATGATTGACGAATACTAAATAATTACGTTGGTTAGTCTATTCAGAAACCATTTTCATATGATTAACGACGACTACTAGGTTATTTTTTAAATAACCTGGCTTAAATATATTTTTTTTGGATTTACATACAATTTTATAGAGTCAAATCCTTTTCTATAGTCAAATCCTTTTCTATGTAAAGCTGCAAAAAAAAAAAAAAAAATTTAACGTTAAAGTTAAAATCGTCAAAACATATTCTACTTTTCTCAAGTAGTCTTTAAAATATTTAATATACTTATTGAAACATTAATTTATCACATCATTTTTAACCTTCTATCATTTTTACCCCTCAAGTAAATCCAATAAATTTGACCCGTTTACTTATATTACCTAATTTATATTTTGGGTTGAATTCATTAAAATATAAACCTACTTTATTTAGATATTCGTTTTGTTTATTCAGTTTGATTACATATCAGAATTCTAGAAACTTATTGTAGAAAACGACCGAAATCTGACAGAAAATAATATATTATGTCTTAAAACTTTAACAATAACGTATTTAATAATAAATTGTTGAATATACATGTAAAACGCGAATGAATCGCACACAAACTTTAGATGTCTCAAATGAAGAAAAAAAAAGGTTCACACATATACTTTGGATACAAACTTTAGATGTATAATAGAGTTTGTTTAGGAAATATTACTTGTTATAAACCAAATTCTAATTTTTATGTCAAGTATATGTGAATTGAAAATGGTGTTATCAAAAGTTTTTCACAATAGATAGTATTATATTAAACTAGATTATTGTCTCGTGATAGCGCAGACAAAGATAAAGTTTGACTCGTAAATTTTTGTTTATATAGATTTTAAGTTTGTTTATAGTTAAAATAATATATATATTTTTACGTTTATATACATGTTTTGATATTTTTATGAGGAGATTTTAAAATAACAATATGGTAAATCATAGTCTAAATTGAAGGAAAATAAATTTATGTTTTTTTATTTCAGTGGAGATGTAAATGAAAGAGAAAATGTAATCATGTATCGTAAGATGGTGTAAAATAGAAATAGTCTTTGATGACATCATCAATATGATCTAACGGCTAAAATCAAAGAAGATAACCCATTCAAGAAAACTTACATCGTCATCTAGCATTTAAGGCCCATCTTTTATTATATATTAAAGATTAAAGATAATTATATATATAGCTATTGTGTGTGTGAAAAGAATTTTATGTTTATTTAGATTTTTTATATCAAATCAATAATCAATCCTAGTTATTAAAAATATGTCTTTTTATACCTACTAATATTATCATAATATTATTGACTTTTTATTAAACCACTAAAAACACATAATAATTTCGTTTTATTTAATTTCTTGAGTCCGATGTACAATGAACAAGTCAAACCAAGATGTCAATTAAACATTCAAATTAATTTAATATTTAAATAACATATCTTTAATCTTTAATATATAATAAAAGATGGGTCTTAAATGTTACATGGCAAATTAAGGTCCATTGGATGGGTTAACTTTTTTTATTTCAGTCATTAGATCAGATTGATGATGTCATCAAAGATTATTTTCATTTTACACCCTTTTATAATAAATGATTATATTCTGTCTTTCATTCCATCTCTACTAAAATAAAAAATATAATTATAATATGTTTATAAAATTGTTCAATTTAGACTATGATTTACCTTATTATTATTCTAAAATCTCCTAATACAAAATATCAAAACATGTTTATAAAAGTAAATGTGTTATATATTATTATAATTATAAACAACATGTGTATAAACGTAAAAATATATATATGTATTATACGTATAACATTATTTTATCATAATAAATTTAAATCTACATAAACATAAAATTTACGATTCAATTTTTTTTTTTTTTGCGCTAACGCGGGACAATCTTTAATATATAATAAAAAAGTGGCCTTAAATGGCACATGGCAAAGTAAGGTCCCTTCGATGTGTTAACTTGTTTGATGTCAGTCGTTAGATCAGATTGATGATGTCATCAAAGATTATACGTCACATGGCAAAGTAAGGTCCATTCGATGTGTTAACTTATTTGATGTCAGTCGTTAGATCAGATTGATGATGTCATCAAAGATTATTTTCATTTTACACCATTTTACAATACATAATTACATTCTTTCTTTCAAATTATAAACAACATGTGTATAAACATAAAAATATATATGTATTACACGTATAACATTATTTTCTCATAATAAATTAAAATCTACATAAATATAAAATTTATGATTTGATTTTTATTTTTTACGCCTTAACGCGGGACAATAATCTAGTATTCAAATACAATCCAATTTAATTTAATGTGTTATTATCCTCTATCTCGTAATACTAGATGCCTAATTTTAATTTTCTTATTATCCACAAAACATCAAAAAACCAAAAAAAAAAAAAAACAATCAAATAACTGTTCAATCGTTGGCTACCACCACCCACCATTGTTGCTCAACACTCACCACCACCCTTCAACACGATTTCAAGGTTATTTCTCAATTTTGTTTAAATTTGAAATTTCTATGAATTTTTTATAATTTGTATTATTTCTTATAACTTTTTTTTTTGTTTGTTTTTGGTAATGAATTTGGAATTATCAAATTTCTAAAATATGATGGGGATAAAGATGAAGTGAGAATTGGAAAGACAATGACAATGAGGAGTTTTCAAACATTGATTTTAATGAGGACGATTAAGAATTTATATGTATAATTATGGGAATAACTCGTTTCGAATACACACTTCTAAGTTTTTTGTGCGATTAGTTTTATTTTTCCTTGTGATGGTAATCAAAAATTTGAAAGTTTAATATATTTTGTTTCATAGTGATTTTAATTTACAGTTTTACATGATTATATATTTCTAGGAATAATAAGCTGTTAAGAATAAGCTATTTTAACATAAAAAACTAGAAATAAGCTGTTTTTAGAAGCTCTTGAAAAAATTATATGCACGGCCTTTAGGGAGGACATGTCGTAGTCAAATGTTGTCGCCAAAGACGTGTTATATTAATAATAATTATTAATATTTTAATAAAAATAATTAATTTATTTAATTAAAATGATTTATTAAATAATAAATAGAAAATGATTTAGCCACGACAAGTCAATGTGGGTCCTGCAAAAGTCGTCGCCAAATGTCGTTGCTAAGACCTTTCCTCGGATGATATGTCGTCGCCAAAACCTTATGACGACGACTTTTCGCGCTTTGGCGACGATTTTCTGTCGTCGCTAAAAGTGTCGTTTGTTGTATGCATTGTATTTGACCTTATTCACTTTCATTTTTTGGTTTGGGCGGGTGTTAAAATGACTGACTACGTATGAAGTCTTATGGTCTCGATTCTCAACCAATTTGTTTCGTATGTTTCTTGCTTATTGATCGATTTCAATTTCATTCCAGTTAATGCTTATAATTTATTTCTTTTTCCCACTTTTGATATTAAGTAAATTATAGGGAATGTAAGTTTTGATTTTTCTTGTCATCTCGATGTTATTTCTCATGGTTGGATATACTTCTCATAGTATTAATAATGTGTATCATGGTTTTTGTGTAACTGAATTGAAGTCCAGGTGTTCATTAGTAAAAAAAATACTTTTTTATTTGATTATGTATAATTAGACATGGTGATGACATAACCAAATTCTTCAAATGATTATTATAGTCGTTGGTTTCATTTCTGAAACCCGTAACTAGTTAATTTTTCTTTATAGACCATTTTCTAACATTTAGATATTAACTTCATCTTCTATATTCATTGGCTTGTTTGTGAATCAATTATTTTTCTAGACTATCCGGGAGGAATGCAAACATGATCAAATATAAAAAAAAAATTGTTTTTAAACAATAGTATTAACGAGTTCAGGAAGCGACGCATCTTGTAAAAGTTTTCGCATTATCATCAAATGTGCAATTAGATATGAAAAATCTTTATTAAAATGTTGCATGAATGGTTTCTGTCAAAAAAGATTTATTATGCTTAAACTTTTCAACCAAAATGTAGATTTTACCATCACATATTATTAATGGTAAATGATAAATTAATACACATAATTTTTAAAGAACGAAAAAGATATAATCTTTGATATTCATTCCATTTTAATCTAATGACAAAGATTAAAATCAAAATGTACGTTTCTTATATTTATTTAAATCAATTTATTTCACAAATTGCGATCTTCTCATTTTTATCTTTAGTTAGAGCAGTGATTTTATATATTTTCAACGACTTTTTTTTTTTGGGTATTGTAATTGTATAAATTACCTAAATTTAGAAAAAAATATAGAACTGTAACAAGTTTTTTTTCCTTCATTTTTTCGACATAAATGTGATAGTACGCATACTACATGTGATTGTATTGTATATCATATGTGATTTTATTATGTATGTAAAATTTCGAAAACTTATATAAAACACATGATTTCAACTTTAATTGAGAATTTTAAAACACAACAATATTATATGAGGTATAATCTATATATACCCGGGGGAAAAAATAGGCGATTTTTTATTTTTCCGTTTTCGGACAAATGTTGATATTCGTATTGTATAATCATATATGATTGAAGACTAAATATGAATTTGAGAATATATATATATATATATATATATATATATATATATATATATATATATATATATATATATATATATATATATATATATATATATATATATATATTTGTTATATTATATACATTCAACAAAAATCAAAAAGAAAAACGCAAAAATAATATGTCAAACTACTAAAATCACATTTGATAAAATCATGATTTTATAATATAAAATTTCAAAACACATTAAAAAACGCGGAATTTTTTTTGGTTAAAAGTATATCGAGTGGGTAATCTATAGAAAGATAATTTAATGCTTGTTACAATGGTGTAATTTATTCGTTTAATACATTTACGGTTTTGATAATATAATGTTTATTTTATATGTGAGTAAATAAATATATACTTTTACTTATAATTATATTTTTTCTTGGCAAATTCATGTAGTATACCATTTGGTAGGGGTCATGAATCCGATTAGATTTCGGTTCCTAAAATAAGAATCCGAACCATCCAAACAAACTTTAAATCTAAATCGAACCGAACCAAATTACAATTCGGTTGGATCGGTTTTTAAAATTCGGTTTTTCTCAAAATTTAACCTAATAATTACAATGACACTAATGTGCAAATGTATTAAAATAAACTTTGTAAATACAAGGAAAAGTTGTGAATTTTGTCAAATGTTACTAATACATTAAGAATGTAATTAAAATGATATTAATATTATATTGTGTTAAACTTATAGTTGAAGAAATTAGAAAAAAGATTAATTGTTTTTTTTTCGAAAGGCAAGATAACGGTTCGGGGTCACAGTGACATCCAATTGGGCAATATGCAACCCACGAACCCACACACCCTCACAAGAACGAATCTCACTTATCTCACAAGAGGAAACCCTAAAGCATGGTTCGAACTCGAGACCTCCCCCTCATCAGAAAAACCCCTTACCACTCAGTAAAGGAGTAATAGTAATATATATCAAATTACTAATTCGGTTTTGGTCCGATCCGACATATAGTCCAATCCAAATTGTTGGGTTATAACTTAGTCGAAATAGTTTAACCATGAACAAAACTCTTATCAAACAAGAATAGTAACGTAAACTGTTAATGCGGAAGATATTAAGAGTTACTACGGAAGAACAAGTTAGTACGGCTGTCCAACAAGTTACTACGGCTGGTCAAGTTACTACGGTAGTAATCAAGTTACTACGGGTAAAGTCAAATTACTACGGAAGAAGTCAAGACACGGAAGACCAACTTGCCGTGCAAGTATAATCTAAGTTATAGATTTATAATTAGATTATGATTCCTTTTGTTAATAGATTTAGTTTCCTTATTATAGATAACGATATCTTTAGATAAGGATAGAAGTTGTTTCCTAGTTTATCTAGGTCGGCCTCAAGGTCTATAAATAGTTAGATCCTTGTATTGATAAAAACGCATTGTATTGATATCTTTGTTAATACAATTGAGGCTTATAATTCGACAATTATATTTGTTCATTCATATTCTTATTTAGTTGTTCGATAACTCGTAATATTGAAGTGTTCATCCGCTGCTGAACTTCTTCAATAGATCACGATCTCAACTTAGGCAATTGGTTAGTTTATATTGGCTAATCCGATCCTGACAAGTGGTATCAGAGCACAGGAGGTGCTTTAGATCCATTGATCAACGAGTTCATAATCCTCATAAGCAAGAATCAAGACAACCATCATGACTGAAGTTGCAATTGGCAAAGTTCCTATTCTAAACAGCAACGAATTCGATTTATGGAAGCTAAGCATCAAGCAACACATCCTACTGTCTGATTATACAGTCTGGGATGTAATCATTAATGGTAACAAACGTCCTACCACCAATGGAGCTGATGGAGAACCAGGAGTTGTTGCTCGACCACCAGTGACTGATCTTGAAAGAAGAGAGAAACAAACCGAAATCAAGGCACTTAGTATTCTTCTAATTGCAATCCCCAACGAATATCAATCTCAATTTGAAGAATACCAAGAAGCAAAATTACTATGGGAAACGTTGGAGAAAAGATTCAGCGGAACAAAGAATACAAAGAAGAACAAGAAAGCGCTTCTTAAACAGGAGTATGAAAACTTCAACTCCCTGAATGGTGAACGAATGACACAGACTTTTGATAGATATAAAAAGCTCACCGGAGAGATGATCAGCGCAGGAATCAAGTATGATAAAGATGATCTAAACAGAAAGTTCATAAGAGCTCTAGGAAAGGAATGGACTGTATACACAGTTTCCTACAGACAAGGGGACACCTTAGAAGAACTTGAATTGGATGATCTTTACAACGACTTAAGAGTCTTTGAAGCAGAAGTAGAAGCAGAAAAGGTTGGAAATAACAGCCCTAGTATTACCAATGGTAATACTGCACTTGCCACAACATCTGGAGGACCAAAACATGAAATCAGTGAAGAGATTTCATTCGAAGCTTTTATTTGTAAGTGTTCAAACCTCACAGGTGAAGAGGTAAAACAGATGCATCAGGATGATTGTGATGAAATCGACCTAAAGTGGCATTCTGCTATGCTGGCACTACGAGCAAGAAAATTCTTGAATAGGACAGGAAGACGATTCAATCCACGAAACAACGAACGAATTACCTTCGACAAAAAGCAAGGTGAAGTGCTATGAATGCAATGAATTAGGTCACTTTGCTAGGGAATATCCAAACAAGTCAAGAACCAACAATCCACGAACCACTCAAGATACAAATCAGAGTGCACTTATGTCTCAAGACATCTTTGGATATGATTGGAGTGACTTGGCTGAAGAAACAAGTCAAAATAGGGCACTAATCTCTGAAGAACAAAATCACGTAGAAATTACTACTACTGTTCACCATGCATGCATAGCCGTAGTAATGGATGATACGGACATTATGGAGGAATTAGTTGCTACGGATGACTTATTTTCTACGGAGCTAACGTATACTGATATTGGAATTCCTGAAATCGGAAACAACATACTGGGATATGACTGGAATGATGATGATCAAGGAGCACCACACGAGGATACTCTCATGGCTATTGACTCACCAACTCCAGCATCTTCATCCCTTATGGCCGAGGTAAATTCTAAATTATGTACTTCTGAGTGTAAAGCTATAATTGTTAAATACAAAAACCATAATCAATTAATGAGTGACTCAATTAAGATCTTAGAAGAACAAAGACAGTCAGCTCATAGAGTAATTGATAACTTAGAAAATCAGATCAAGTCACACAAAATTAATGAACAAAGCTATCAAGAAAAGATTAATTTACTTGACTGGCAAAAATATCACTTACTCATTAAACTCAAGATGGCTAGGGAAGAAGTCAAACGTCTAACACAAGAACATGATAAAATAGAGTTAGATGTAGGGAAATTAGAATTTGCTTCAAAATCTGTAAACGACCTATGTCAAAAACAAATTCATGGCAAGATAAAAGCTGGATTAGGTTACAAAGAAGTTGCCCCTCCATTTAATCAAAAATACATCCCACCATCTTTAGATGAACCAAGAATTCCAATCTCTCAGACACCCCCAAAAGAATCATTCAATGTTGATCCAATCAACTTTGATGAAGTTCTAATTGAGGACTTAGCTGAAGAAAGTCAACTTAATATTGTGAAAAACAAGGATATTC
This sequence comes from Senecio squalidus, assembly GCA_910822075.1. NCBI lineage: Eukaryota > Viridiplantae > Streptophyta > Magnoliopsida > Asterales > Asteraceae > Senecio > Senecio squalidus. Next base: position 40,381,783 of record CAJVGC010000582.1, on the reverse strand, counting down.
CTCTTGAAAATCATCTTATCACAATAGAAGGTTGCACTCAACAATCTTCACAAAGTCTAGTGTCTATGCCATCTCCTGATCCCATCAACAAACTTAAAACACAAACTCAAAGAAAGCCCAAAACAGTTCCCAATGAAAAAGAGAAGACTTGGAAACACATAGGTAAAAGAGGAAATCAACGAAACATGAATCAAGTCAAAACTCAAAAGGGTCAGATTGTTAATAGCTCAGTGAAGGGATGTTTTATTTGTGGAAAATTGAATCACTATGCAAAAATCTGTTATCACAATCCTCAAAATCAAGAGCAAGCACTACTAGAAACAGGGCTATCCTTGACCCGCTTTTTATGACCCACGCCAAAAGATGACGCGCAATGTCAAGAGTCATAAAACAACAGTCATATTGGGTAAAGGGATGACGCGTTTTCAGATGTGTCATAACGTATGGGTCATAATCAGTTAAAATTTAGATTTCGAAATGACGCTTGTTTTTCTTTGTCCTAAATAGGAGTCATGTATGGTTTTTTTTGGTTTTGGCGGTCGACTTCCCCCTCTTTCTCAGATCTAAAATTTCCCAAACTTAAACTTGGTTTTGACTTCCCCCTCTTTCTCTCTTTCTCAGATCTACCGATCCCATCCCCAATTCACTCACATCTTTTTTTTCTCTTTTAGAACCCTAAAAAAATCCATCCACCACCATCACAGTCGCACCACCCCGTCACCATCACCACAGCCTGCACCACCACGCCACCACCACCACAACCATCCACCACCACAGTCGCACCATGTCACAACCACAACCGTATTACAACCGCATCACCATCGCTGCTAGGGTTTTCACATTTTTTAGCCGTAAGTATTTCAGATCTAACTTTTTTTTGTGTTGCTTTATATTGTGTGTGTTGTTTTTGTTATTGTGGAGATTACATGTGATGGCTCTGCAATCCCTCAAATCCAACTTCCTAGTCTTGGACTCTCTGGAGGAATTGGATTTCAACTTTCAAGTTTAACATCATTAACGCACTTGTAAACCCTTCTTTCACTTCTTTTTATCGTATATTATTTATTATCTTCAAACCAATGATTTTTGTTAAAATGATGCAGTGATATAAGTAATAATAATCCATTTTGTTAATTTCACATTTGAACTTTTTATGGTTTCGTGAGATTTAACTTTTTATGCACAACATTTGATCTTTTGTATCTGTTCTGTTTCAGGATAAAACGTTAACTGAGGTAGTGAGAAACTATAACGGGAGGAACTGGAAGAAAATAGGTGAGTTTTGCCGTCTTTTACAGTTATTGGAATTTAGCTAAAGTTTTCTGGCTTTTTTGGCGTGTGAAGCTGAACGGATTCCAGGGCGGACAGATGTTCAGTGCTTACATCGTTGGCAAAAAGTTCTTAATCCTGAAATAATCAAAGGGCCATGGACTAAAGAGGTATATTTAGGCTATATGTTTGCGTATGTTACCAATTCATTTGTTTTAGCTATTTCTTATTTTTAATATCTATACAGGAAGATGATCATATTATAAAGTCGGTTAAAAGAAATGGTTGTATGAAATGGTCAGTTATTGCAAAGGATTTACCTGGTCGAATTGGCAAGCAATGTCGTGAGAGGTCTGTGATTTTACTGTACTATTTTTTCTTATGATTACACTGAGATCACACAAAAGTTTAACGTTATATGTTTGTCTCAGGTGGCACAACCATTTAGATCCTGCTATAAAGAAAGAAGCATGGACTGAAGAGGAGGAAACCACCCTTACGTATTATCATCGGATTTTTGGAAACAAATGGGCAGAAATAGCTAGGTTTCTTCCTGGAAGGTATGCTCGAAAACGTCATTATATGTGAAATTAACAAAATGGATTCTTTTAAATCTTTAGCGGTTCAAATGGGTAATTTTATATATTGGCAGAACTGACAACGCTATTAAAAACACTCAATCTTGCTGGTTGCGGTTTTACCGGCAATCTTCCCTATTCCATTACTCAAATGGCTTCTCTTAAATCCTTGTCAGTCAACTTCCCTTCTACATTTCCCCTATTACATAGTACTAGTTGAGATTTATATTTGTAGAGATGTAGGTACTGGTGGGAATCCACTTTTGGGGGAACAAGCTGCAGAGGAATCAAAAGAAGCCATTGGGAATGCTCTTAAAGGGTCGGATCTTGTGTTCATAACAGCAGGTATGGGTGGCGGTACAGGGTCCGGTGCTGCTCCGGTTGTAGCCCAAATCGCAAAAGAAGCAGGGTATTTGACTGTTGGTTTCTTTAAAAGGTTTTATACCATCATCATAATCTCACAAATCGTTATAGTAGTTTGTTTGTTTGATGGTATAATTTGTTCTTTTTTTATTTACACGCTACAAAAGATTATATTTTTATAAACATTTTCAGGCTTTGGAGGCTATTGAGAAGCTGCAAAAGAACGTGGACACGCTCATAGTGATCCCCAATGACCGTTTACTCGATATTGCTGATGAACAGACACCGCTGCAAGATGCTTTTCTTCTTGCGGATGATGTTTTACGTCAAGGAGTTCAAGGAATTTCAGATATAATTACAGCAAGTGTTTTATTTAAACCATCACAAACAACTAAACATGGTTTAATATGAAGAATTTGGTAATGAGTAATGATGATGTTTTGGTTTGCAGATACCCGGACTGGTGAATGTGGACTTTGCAGATGTGAAAGCGGTGATGAAAGACTCTGGAACTGCAATGCTTGGCGTTGGTGTTTCCTCTAGCAAAAACCGAGCAGTATTCTATATATTAAAGCCTATATTGATGTTTCTTTGATTGTTTGTCAGGTGGTAACGAGTTTGGCGGATCCAATAGGGTCTCCCAGGTACTTAAGTTTTAAAATATTGACCCTTTAATATTCATCTTTTTCTTCTTTCAACCAGAAATGCTGCTCGCAATCAAATTACGGGTCCATTACCTGACAATTTCGGAGGACAACTTCCCGCTCTAACAACTATGTAACACCCTTTAACTTCATTAAACATTATATATCTATGTAAGCTAATCATTTATATGCTTCAGGGAGTCACACATTGTGGAATGGAACGAGAGTGAAGGGGCTGTAAAAAGAACGTATATGGGTTTCCGAAAACGATCTTTAGATAGTGTAATGTATGTGATTTTAATGTATTGGCTGATAATGTAAAACAATGCCTTAATGTATGTGATTTTAATGTATTGGTAATGAAAAGATTTGTTGAACAAGTGTGATGTAATGAAAAGCTTTGGTGATTGAGTTACATAAGAATGTGGAGAAAAGTTTTAGAAAATCGGAATCAATTTTTTTTTTTTTTATATATAAAAATTATGACGCGCAAATAGAAAGTCATATAACGCGGGTCTTAAAACGAAGGTCAAAAAAGAAAGTCATGTAACGCAGGACATAAGTGCGCGTCATTCAGTTATGACGCTTGTTTGCGCGTCATGAAATATTTATGACTGGTCCATCCTTGACGCGCATTTGCGCGTCATAAGGCCTCTTCTTGACACGCATTGCGCGTCATTAATAGCCCTGTTTGTAGTAGTGAAGTGATTCAAAAACCACATCATGGGGTGGGATACACAGGAAGGGTTGCCCATACAAAGAAACTTGTCAAACAAGTCTCTTCAGGACATCAAAGTGTTAATAAAAGAACCATAATTCCTAACAAGAAGAATAGGGTTCCTACTGGTAAACAAAATTTTGTTTCTACTTCTAAGGTTAATACGGCCAAACATAATGGTGTTAATACTGCTCGTATTAATACTGTGAAAAATAACCGTGTTAATACTGCTCATGTTAATACTGTCAAACGTAATTTAATTACTAAGACTCCTATTAACACAAAGAAACAAAGGAAAGTCCCATCAGTACCTATTCCTATTGTTAAATCAAAAATTGTTAACACAAAAACTGTTTCAAAAGCTAAAACCTTTAAACAAGTTTGGCAACCAAAGATCCAAGTAACTCAACCACCTATTCCCATTGATTTTTCAAAACTAGTACAAAGGAAGGTGAGTTACTTTGATGAAATGGGCAAACCCAAGTCAACTTTGGCTTGGGTTCCCACCAGAAACTAACCTCTATCGTTTATGTGCAGGTTCAGCCAACAAAAGAAAGTGAGAACAGTTGGCATGTAGATAGTGGCTGTTCCAGACACATGACGGGCAACATGTCATGTCTTCAGGACTTTGAAAAGTTCAACGGAGGCTATGTTGCCTTTGGAGGAAATCCAAAAGGAGGAAAGATTACTGGGAAGGGAACAATAAGCAATGGTACACTACACTTCAAGGATGTGTACTATGTGCAACAGCTTCAATATAATCTTTTGAGTGTCTCTCAAGTCTGTGATGAGAAACACACACCAATCTTCACCGCTACTGAATGCATTATAATGAAGCCTGGGTATGTCATTGATGAAAGTATGATTCTACTCAGAACACCAAGGCGGGACAATGTCTACTGCCTAGACATGTCAAAGGTTCAAATAAATTCACCTGAAGCATGCTTTCTCTCAAAAGCTACTTTAGATGAATCTACTATCTGGCATAGGAGGATGTGCCACATGAACCTGAAGAACATCAATAAACTAGTTAAATCTAGTTTGGTTAGAGGTCTCCCAAACAAGCAGTTCAACCTTGAAGATAACTGCTTAGCATGCTTGAAAGGCAAGCAACACAAGTCTTCTCACAAGACAAAGGAGATCAACTCTAACACCACACCTTTACATTTACTCCACATGGATCTCTTTGGTCCTACCAATGTAAAGAGTATTGCAAAGAAGTCATACTGCCTTGTTTTCACTGATGACTTCTCAAGATATACATGGGTGTACTTTCTTGGTACAAAGGATGAAACAAGTCAACTTCTCATCAATTTTGTAACCAAGATTGAACATCAGCTCAATCTGAAGATCAAGAAAATTCGATGTGACAATGGCACAAAATTCAAGAATCAAGTAATGAATGACTTCTGTGACAAGAAAGGAATAGAGCGACAATTCAGTGCTGCTAGGACTCCTCAACAGAATGGAGTTGCTGAAAGAAGAAATAGGACATTGATTGAAGCAGCTCGAAGTATGTTGGCTGACTCCAATCTTCCCATGTTTTTCTGGGCAGAAGCAGTTAACACTGCCTGCTATGTCCAGAATAGGGTTCTTCTGGTCAAGGCACACAGCAAAACTCCATATGAGCTTATCCACAAGAGACAACCTATGATAAGTTTCCTACGCGCCTTTGGATGTCCATGCATAGTTCTGAACTCTACAGACTATCTTGGCAAGTTCGATAGCAAAGCTGATGAAGGCACATTTGTTGGTTACTCATCTCAAAGTAAAGCATATCGAGTCTACAACCACAAATCGAAGATTATAGAGGAAAGCTCCAATGTGACCTTCAATGAACACACTTACACCAAGAAGGGCCATGGACCAGACTGGGTTTTTGATTTGGATGCCTTAACTAAATCATTAAACTCAAACTTTGAGTTTAATTCAAACTCAGTTAATACGGATCCTGTTGCTACGGCTAACTCTATTCCTACTGAGCCAGTTTCTACGGAGCGGGTTGCTACGGCTCCAGTCACAGGTACTGCTCGATTGGATGTGATGGAATATATCAATCTTCCAATCACTTTGGAAGATCCCATCACCCCAGAGGAACCAGACTCTCCTCATAATGAAGAAACCTATACAAAGGAGGATGAAGAAGCACAACCACATTCACCATTTGCTACGGATAATACAACACGCCCTAATGGTGTTCCACACCTAGTTCAAGAGGATGAAAATGGCGTTGAGCAAATTGTAGATGAAGACTTTGAAGATTACACAACTGATATACCTACTTCAGTCACTTCTCCTTCATTCACTACTCCTCCATTCACTGCCCAAAATTCTAGCAATGAAATTCCCGATTTGAATGATACAAACTTGGGTGTTGAACTACGACTTGAGAAGATCCCATCATCTCGTGTTGCCAAGAATCATCCACATTCACAAATTATTGGAGAACTTGACTTCTCTATGGAGACTAGAAGTCAAACAAAGTCAGAAAAGGATCCATCCACTGCTCTCATTAACACATGTCTCTTTGCATGCTTCCTTTCTCAAATGGAACCTAAGAAAATTCAAGAAGCATTACTTGATCCACATTGGATCGAGGCATGTCAAGCTGAGCTACTGCAATTCAAAATTCAAGGGGTATGGATACTCGAGGACGTCCCATATGGCAAGAAGGTGATAGGTACACGATGGATCTTCAGAAACAAGAAGGATGAACGTGGAATTGTGGTTAAAAATAAAGCATGACTGGTTGCACAAGGCTACACACAGGAAGAGGGAATCGATTATGAAGAAGTCTTTGCTCCAGTGGCTAGGATTGAAGCAATTCGTCTATTTCTAGCCTTTGCGTCATTTATGGGTTTCAAAGTCTATCAAATGGACGTCAAGAGTGCTTTTATATATGGTGTCATTGAAGAGGAAGTCTATGTCAAACAACCTCCTGGTTTTGAGGACCCTCAACATCCTCACAAAGTCTACAAATTGATCAAAGCTCTCTATGGGCCTCATCAAGCACCACGAGCTTGGTATGACACTCTTTCAGACTACCTTCTTCAAAACAACTTTCAACGAGGAACGATTGACAAGACGCTATTTTTCAAGAAGTCCAACTCAGAAATTCCTCTTGTTCAAATCTACGTTGATGACATCATCTTTGGATCCACCAAGGATTCATTGTGCAAAGAATTTGAAGACCTCATGCACACTAAGTTTCAAATGAGTTCCATAGGCGAACTTACCTTTTTCTTGGGTCTACAAGTTAAGCAAAAGCCGGATGGCCTTTTCATAAGCCAATCCAAGTATGTCAAGGACATTCTCAACAAGTTTGGACTCATGGATGCCAAGGTTGCAAGCACTCCTGTTGAAACTCATAAACAATTGACGGCTGATCTTGAGGGGGAGGATGTGGATATACATAACTATCGATCAATGATTGGATCTCTCATGTATCTCACAGCTTCAAGACCAGACATCATGTTTGGAGTTTGTGTTTGTGCACGATACCAAACAAGGCCCAAGATGTCACACCTCATAGCAGTCAAGAGAATCTTTCGCTACATAAAGGGCAAGCCTAACTCAGGCTTATGGTATCCTAAAGACTCTCCTTTTGATTTAATTGCTTATACTGACAGTGACTATGGTGGTGAAAACTTAGACAGGAAATCAACAACTGGAGGATGCCAATTTATTGGTTCAAGACTGGTTTCATGGCAATGCAAAAAGAAAACTACGGTGTCAACCTCTTCCATAGAAGCTGAGTATATTACCGTTGCTAGTTGTTGTGCTCAAGTACTTTGGATACAAAATCAAATGATGGACTATGGATATTCCTTCATGAACACACCAATCTACATTGACAACCAAAGCACAATAAGCATCATCAACAATCCAGTCAAACACTCCAAAACAAAGCATATAGAGATACGCTATCACATCATAAGAGATTGCAACGAGAAGAAATTGATCCATGTTAAGAAAATCCATACTGATAATCAGCTTGCTGACCTTCTCACAAAAGCATTTGATGTGGGAAGGTTCACATTCTTGATTACAAGTATTGGAATGACCAATATGGATGAATAACTTATATCCTTTTTCTCTTAAGTATTTCTATTATGTAGAAAAAGTCCCTTCGAAGAGCAGTAGTAACCTTATGATTAAATATCAAGTACCTTACTCTCTAGTATTGTACTATGTTACTACTGCAACATTAATAGTAAAAACAAATTGTGACCAAAGTATGATTAGTACGACCAAATTATTAGAACTAAGGGAAGGTTTAACTACTACTGCCCTATGTCAATATTATTTGGACGGAATGGTTAATACGGACAAGTAATGTGTTACTACGGACCTGTGGTTTAATACTGCCAGTAACTCAAGTTACTACGGACAGTCCAGTTAATACGGCCCATGAACCATTACTACGGACCCTTAACCAACTTACTACGGAACCATTTGTTAATACTGCAGATTATCATATTAAAAAGGTTTCTTAAACAATAAGTTTACCTTAATTAATGATGATTTGACAAGTCAAAATACAACTTGTAACCAACTTTTACACGTGGCAGGCTCGGATTGGACCTAATTTTTAAATTTCAGGCGCGAGGCACAGCTACTCACGACACGTGGCAATTTTTAATTGGATCGTTACTTTTAAATCATTACCCGCGTCCAATCTAAGTCTGCAAGTTGTTACAAAATTTCAGTATAAATAGGGGTTAATTTTAACCGTTTGAAACTTACCTTTCTCAAAAACCCCTAAATCTTCCTAAAAAGTTACCGTTAGACTCAAATCGCTCGATTTTCTTTATCGTTGTGACTAACCGTTTACATTCTTGTTCATTACTGTCATAATCAATCAACAGAATCAACAATGGCGGAACAACTACAATTCTTCAAAACTCACAACATGGTGGCTTGCTTGGAAAAGACTGACGAAAACGCCGATTTCCATCAAATAATTGATTTCTTTGATCAATCAAAGATCAAGACGGCGTTAACCATCAATCCAGATATTGATGAATCCCACATTAGGGATTTCTGGACGTCTGCTACTCTGGCTGAAATAGAGGCCGCCATCAATGCTGTGGTGAGGGGCAAAGCGATCAAGGTTACAGAGTCTTCTCTACGAAAACATCTGAACCTTCAAGACTCCAAAGGTATAATGAAAGTTCATTATGACATCCAGGTCGACATTTTTACAAACATGGGATATGAGGGGGACTTAAATCTTTCGACCTTTTTAAAAGAAAAATTCTCCCCTCAGTGGAAATTTATGTTGCATACTTTGCAACAATGTATGTCCCAAAAACGAACAGGATGGCATGAAGGTAGTTCTACTTTAGCCAACCCTATGGTGTGTTTGGCTACAGGAAGAACTTGCAACTTTTCATACATGATTTTTGATGCAATGAGAAAGAATATAGAGAACCCACAAATTAAATTTTTAATGTATCCTTGCTTTCTCCAACATTTTATTAACTGTGTCCATAAAGATCTTCCAAGATCAGAAAATCTTTTACAATCACATGCTCATTCAAAGAAAGTTTTTACAAATATGAGACAAGTTAATAAGGGTTTTTCAGCCAATGTGACACCATTATTCTCTACAATGTTGGTGATCACCATTCCTCCAGCTGCAGGAAAAGTAACTCTACCTCTGTCCCAACCCCCAGCTGCCACCATCAGTACTACTGCAATATCCGTGGGAACTAGTGCCATATATGTAGTTGGTACTGAGGGTGTTAACCCAGAGGTTACTACGGCAGTTACTACTGCTCATGTACCTCCAGTTACTACTGTGAGTTCTACTCCAGTTAATACTACACCAGTTACTACTTCTATAGTAACTAAACCCCCAGTTTCAACACCTCACAAACCATCCAAGCCTGCTTTGAAAAGACTCAAGAGGGTTACTCAGCCTCTTGTGTCTAAAACCATCCTTAAATCTCAAACTGTAAAATCATTACCTGAAACATCTTCAGGAATGACTCCAAACTTAGGGGAAAACCTTGAACACACCCCCTTGTTCACTGAGTTGGTCCATAAGGAGGGGGGAGACCATGTAGGGAGGGCTGATACTACTGCAGCTTCTACTTCTCATAGTAAAGCTCAGGACAGTATCAACATAACTAAGACCCAAACTACGGCAACACCATCCTCAGCTGAGAACTTGTTCTCATCTTGGGAAGGTGGTCCCTGGCGCCAAGAGACCATGGGAGAGTTACCTGCTTCTGCTAGGCAGGAGAGTTTCTCTATTCCCTATGATCAACCACCTGTTGGTACCCAACAGGAAAGGGGTGAGGGTAGTGGTGGTCAGTTCAATGAATTGATGGACATGTACCAATCTCTAATGGTGAGGGTGGAAAAACAAGGTGAAATGCTGTCTTCTCTTACTTCTTTGGTGCAACAGGTACTGGCACAACAGGCACTTCTATCAGTCCAGTTACAGCACAAAAGAATCACCATACTAGATGCTGGCACCTCTCCAAAACCGTCCAGTTCCTCATCTTCAGATGACTCTCCTGCAGATGATAACAAGGGGGAGAAAGAACCAGTCATTGTGTTCTCATCTGAAGAGAGCAAGGGTGAAGACAAGGGAAGTGCAGATACTGTTATTACTGCCACTTCAAATCAAGATGAACAGATGGAGACATGCAGTACATTTGAGGGGGAGACAGAATTAGAAACTGCTGATATGGTGGTGGATGAAGAAGGTGAGAAGATGATGATAGATAACCAACTTGAGGGGGAGCAGCAGAAAGAAGTGAAGAAAATGGTGGAAGAAACAGTAGACGAGATGGAAGTTGAAACTTCACTCAATCCAGAAGTTGCTACTGAAACACTTGATGCGGATCAAGTTGATGCGGATGATGAAATGGTTGATGCGGACTCACTTGCTGCGGATCAAGTTACTACTGATCCAATGGTTACTAGTCCAGTTGCTGCGGACTCAGTTGCTGCTGACACAGTTACTACTGACCCTATGGTCACCAGTCCAAGAGCAGATGATGATGATCAATCATACCTTTTCACAACCATTCCCCCCACAACCAGTCCAAGCTGGTGAAGGTGAATTCAACTCCTTTTCAAGCAATCCAATCTGAAGCTACAACTCTTTCAACCACAGTAACAGAAGACACTGTTCCTACTGCTGATCAAGAAGAAGCTACAAATGTTCTTATACAAGAAGAAATGTCAAGAACAAGCATGATTGCTGATGAAGACACAATAGCATCACAACTTCTTAAGATCAAAGAAGAGAAGCTGAAACAAGACAAAGAGAGAGTATAGGAGGAAAGAAAGAAGATGATAGCTGAGCTTGTTGCAAAACAGAGAGCATCAGCTGCATTGGTTGAAAAACCAGTACAAACATCTCTAACCTTACCTGAACAATCTGCTGGTGTGTCTGTTTCTATTCCTACAGGTAGATTTGGCTATGTCACAGTGGATAAGAAGAAGAAGAAAGTACAAAGGGTTGACCTTGATGCTCCAGAAGAAAAAGGAAAAGGCAAATCCATTGTTGTGGAGAAATCAAAGGATGAAAAAGAAAGAAGTGCTCAGGAAGACTCTAATTTTCAAGGTCTTACAGCTGAAGAGATGGAAGTGGTCAGACAAGAGCATGCTGAAGTTGAGTTATTCAACAGAATAGCTGCTGAGAAAGAAGAGGAAGAAAGAGCAAGAAAGAGGAAGATAGCTGAAGAAGATGAACTTCATGCTAGACTGAATACAGCTCCAACTCCAGAAGAAAGAGAAAGAATGGAGAAAATTGCTGCAGAAGATGCAATTAAAGCAAAGGAGATGTATAATGAAGAACTCCTTCAAAATCTTTGTTCTCAAGGCCAGATAAGAGCAGATTTCGAGTATGGATTGAAGACTCTGGAAGAAGATGAAATTGCTCTCAAACAATCAAAAGCCAAAGCGAAGCCTGAGAAGAAGAAAGTGTCCAAGTCTACTCAAATAAAGTTAGCTGAAGATAGGGAGAAATACACCAAGTACCTCAAAAGCAAAGGTCACAGTGGTAGATCCTTAGGTCCCATGAAGCTAACTAATATGTTGGACCTTGTGAAGGAAGAAAGACAAAAGGAAGCAAAAAGGGAAGCTGCTCTTGCAAAGATTCAAGAGAAGAAGAATAAAGTATTAGAAGCTGCTCTTAGAACTGGAAGAAAAGTGTTTATTCAACCAGAACCAGTTCCTGTTGAAGAGAAACCTCAAGAGAAGCCTAAAAGACAGAAAAGAGCATCAAAGAGGATTCCAAAGCCTCTAGCTAAAAGAAGGAAGATGAATGATGATGATGCTGCTTCTCAACAAGAAGGTCCTAGTGTTCCATTTATGGAAGTCAAATCAGAACCTGAAGATATGGAACAAGATCCTCCAGTGACTGATCAAGGGGGAGATGAAGAAGGACTCAGATTCAATCCAATGGGATATTCTGAGTATATTCATCATGAAGAAGGACTGAGGTTTACTCCATTGGCTAAGAAACCTCCAATGATCATGGATTGGAAGTTTATTGGTGGGCAGAAGAAGACAGAATATGAAGTTATCAGACAAGATAGATCAAAGAAGATACTTCATGCCTTCCATGAAGCCATAAGAGTTTTTGACAGGGATGACTTGGAAAGAATGTATCGCATAGGCAAGACAAAGTATTCTCATCAAAGAGGAACATGTTCAGAAACTGATCTTGCTATGGAAATTCTATGTGGACTGTTTGAACCAGGGTACAAAAAGAAGAGCTCAGTGTTCAAGAAAGGAAGTCCAAAGAATCCAGTCATCAGGTGGTTTATCTATGATCGCAGTGGTGTCTACTCCATCAGAAGAAAGGAGGGAGCCATGGAATTCTATTTGGTTGATGTGCAATATCCTCATGGGCTGAAGACATTGGAAGAAATGATAGAAGTTAAGCTTAATGGACTTCATGATTCAGACCTTGCACATGAGCTAGTTTGGAGAATTCTAGTGCAAATCATAGAGGAAAACCACAAAGGCACAGAAAGTGATTGGCCTAAACAAAGATGATCGAAAAACTTGTAAATGATTAAATCATCTTTTGTAAAAATTTAGTACTGTTGGAGTATAAAACTTGTACTTTTGATATGTTATAAAAGTTCAAGGTTAGGGGGAGATTGTTTGGTTATAACTTAGTCGAAATAGTTTAACCATGAACAAAACTCTTATCAAACAAGAATAGTAACGTAAACTTTTAATGCGGAAGATATTAAGAGTTACTACGAAAGAACAAGTTAGTACGGCTGTCCAACAAGTTACTAGGGCTGGTCAAGTTACTACGGTAGTAATCAAGTTACTACGGGTAAAGTCAAATTACTACGGAAGAAGTCAAGACACGGAAGACCAACTTGCCGTGCAAGTGTAATCTAAGTTATAGATTTATAATTAGATTATGATTCCTTTTGTTAATAGATTTAGTTTCCTTATTATAGATAACGTTATCTTTAGATAAGGATAGAAGTTGTTTCCTAGTTTATCTAGGTCGGCCTCAAGGTCTATAAATAGTTAGATCCTTGTATTGATAAAAACGCGTTGTATTGATATCTTTGTTAATACAATTGAGGCTTATAATTCGACAATTACATTTGTTAATTCATATTCTTATTTAGTTGTTCGATAACTCGTAATATTGAACTGTTCATCCGCTGCTGAACTTCTTCAATAGATCACGATCTCAACTTAGGCAATTGGTTAGTTTATATTGGCTAATCCGATCCTGACACAAATTGTCCTATTGAACAATTCGATTTTATCCAAATAGTGAACACCTCTACCACTTGTTAGTTCATTTTAAATTATAGAAAGTATCAATTAATTTTACATTAATATAGAATTCCTCTTTAAGTTATAAAATTTTAATAGTTAATTACATAACTCATCTTTAAAGTTATTCTAAAATTACAAATTTAATATCTAAATTTAAAAAATTATATAAATCGTTTAATTACAAAAACTAATTACCATTTGATATACTATTAACAATATTTAAATTTAAATCCACATAAATTTAGTTTATAATTTCATAAAATTGTATATCACATGGTATAAACCTAGTTTGATATAAATGTACGAATATGTGCACTGATTATCTCTTTCCATTAGTAAAACAATTTGTACTATATAATTGTAAAGGGATTTGAGCTTCAAAAGTTGATTTATTTATTTTATAGCATAATTTCAAGTTTCAATGCACGTATAAGGATAGAAAATTCAGACTTATTGTCACTAGCTTTAAGGATGACAAATTGATCAAAGACTGAAAACATAACAAAGCCACCGAAACTCTATTACTAAAGAAGTTCACTTGGAGTATTTAGTTGTCGTTAATTTGCTTTAAATGTCTCGAGATATTAAATTTGACATTGAATGTAAATTCTCTAGTGAATATATCACTTGTCAGGATCGATTAGGGTTTATGTAAACACAACCACACTTATGTATATCAAAATTTATCAAAGAAGTTGCAGCAGATAAACACTTTGATATTCACAAGTTTATGATAATCGAATATTGTATATATAAAAACAATAAGAACAATAACACAATAACGATTATCATCAAGCCTCAATCTATTAATCGATGAACATATTAACAGACGTGTTTCTCTTAATACAAGGATCTAAAAAAGACCTTGAGGCTAAACCTAACTTTTCTAGGAAATATCTAACAACACCAGCCTCAATCTATTTGATCGGAATAGACATGTTTCTTTTCTTTACAAGGATCAATCTTGACCATAAGGCTGAACAAAGGGGAACAATCTCAAGTGGTGAGATCTTTTGGTGTTTTCCTAAAGAATAATCATGATGAAAACTACACCTTTACAATGTCTAGGGATCTCTTTATATATAGAGTCTCCTACGACTTACATAAGGAAACCTAGTTGTATTAGAAGACTAATTCTTTTTATCCTTTTCTTGAAAAGCAAGTCTTCCATAACCCTAGCCGCAGTAGTAACTGAGTTGCAGTAGTAACACTTTCGTGCAGTAGTAACTGGCTCTTGCAGTAATAACCAGATAACCTTGCAGTAGTAACTGGCTCTTGCAGTAGTAACAATGCAGTAGTAACAGTGCAGTACTAACCGTGCAGTACTAATCGTGCAGTACTAACCGTGCAATACTAATCGTGTTCTTTTGAATTGTGCAGTACTAACGCTGGAATAACAATCCCTAACCAGTTAATCCTAATAATCTCCCCCTAAATTTATGCTTTCTACATGTAAAACAATAAGTTTCTTTAATGCAAATTGTTATTGAAAATGTTATCAAAACTACTATTTCTTCTTGTCTTCTCCATGGTTCCTTGATGTAAATTATCACTTTATATTTTGTCTCATCAAATCAATAATATGGATAATTAATTATCCCAACAATGATATCTCAAATCATCTACGTATATGCGAAGTTAGTTGTGACATTTATTAAATTTAAGGTTTGAGTTTAAATTCTTGAATCTTTGACCGTTTTTGATTTGTTTATATTTGTACTTTGTTGAATATTTTCTATGCTTACGTGTCATTTGTTGTCTATTTGACCTGCCTTGAATTTTGTTGTATGTGCTTACGTGTTACGTTTACCAACTTGTGAACCTTACGTATCTTAGTAACTTTTGTAGTAAGAAACTTTACGGAATTACATTAGCGACTTTATGTTAGGTCTCAATAAGATCTCAAACACTAGCTAATCAATCACAAATAAGTATTTAGACGTTAATTATTATGAATCGATTGATTACTCAGTTTCTTAGATTATTATAGTGGATTTTATAATAAAAAAGAATGATTATAACACACAGTTATATTTCTTAGAAAGGTGCCCAGATTACAAAACTCAAGCTCACTATTTATACACAATTATAGTGAGCTTGATAAGTACGAATCCTATAAAATCTTCTAAAAAGATAGAAGATTTTATCTAACAAACATACCTATTATAAAGCAACACGTTTCGTTATGAAGCTGAGTAGTCAGCTCCATAATGCCTTAGTCGCTTTTGGTCACTCAGACTCAGGTCACTCAGACTCATAGTCACTCAGACTCTAAATCACTCAGACTCATAAACTTAAGACTTTAATAAACAGATTTATTAACTTGGGTTAAATCGTTGATTTTCCCAACAATCTCCCCCTATCAGTTTGGATTAAAGTCTTTTACAACTAATGCACCAAAAAAATAAACACAAACAAAAATTGTTTACATAAAACAGTCCGTGAACAAAAACATATAAAGTCCATCACTTCCTCTTCTTGACAGATCTTTTCTTCTTCAAAGGCACCTCCCAAGGAGTAGGCTTCTTTACTTCCTTTGCCCATTTCAGCCGTTCAGTCTTCCAGGCAAGCAACTTTTCCATTTCAGCATCAGATTTGTGAAACATCACTTGATACTCTTTCTTTATCAGATCAACCTTGTCCTCCAAAGTCCCCATTTCTTCAATTCTTCTCAGGTTATTGAATAACCAACTAATCAGTTTCATTCTGAAGGAGATGCATTGATCAGACTCACACTCACTTAGTAGAGAAATACAATGGTAGATGGAAGCCATATTCAGTCTGTCCTTGGCTTGGAAGCTTTCCTCTCCCCCACAGTCAACATAACATAGACCCTCATGATTTTCAGTCTTCACATAGGTCCTGTCTTGAAATATGACATCTTTGGGTACAGGATGAAGGCTGCTAGATTCCAACCCGAGAGATTTAGCCCTAGCTCTTAGTCTGTTGATAGTGCAGAATTCTCTGTAATCTTCATCAGACATCAGCTTCAGCATATAAGCAACATTCACATTTGATACAGCCTCTCTTTTGACTTCCATTCTGTGTACAATGTTGTTTATTCTGTTACTCAGACCGGCAATTTCCTTCCATTCTTCTCACCCCAAGGTATACATTCTATGTACCCCAACTTTGTAGTTATTTCCTTTCTGATAGCATGTCAATATTAAGTCAGACCCACCAGTGTCTCTACAATCCAGGTCTTGAATTTTGTTTACATACTTCCTCATGATGAAGATGGCTTGAATGTAATCTAACCTTGCTTCTTCCCTTAATACTTGTTTGGCCATTATATTGTCAGCTTCAATCCTCTGTTGTTCTTCATTTATTGCCAATTCTTCTTCTTCTTTCATTTCAGCTTCAAGTACTTCAGTAGCTTTAATGCATTGATCCTGTGTTTCATTGGAATTTTCATCAAACTTTTGCATGTATAAGCCTTTCACATACTCCTTGTATTTCTCAACTGTCATGCCTGCATTGTATGCTAATCTTTGCAGTTGTGCTACCCGTTCAGTTTCTGGCTCAGTCTGATCAGTTGGGATTTCCATTTCAGTTTCCTCCTCAGTCTGTTCATTTTCACTATCAGCTCCCACTTTGCCTTTTCCCTTGTTGTCTTCTTTTTCAGATTCACTACTTGATATGTCACTGTAATCTGTCTCATAGAAGACTTCAGACTGACCAGTTTTGAGGTTGAATCTATTGGTTTTGTAGTACCGTTTCTCCCCTTCATCCCTCTTTCTCTTCAGATCTTGCTTAGGGAGGTCAGACTCATCAGTTGGTGTATTTGTTTTCTCCCCCTGAGTCTGAGCACCCTCAGCAACTTGTTTCCCCTTTGTCAGTATGCTGATCTCAGCAGTCAGCTTCAGCACAATTTCTTTCAAATCCTCCATCTCCTTAGTATTTTGGCTCTTCATGGCTTGCAACTCAGTCTGCATTGCACTCAGCTTGACATCAAACTGAGTTGACATGTCCTTAATGGCTTGTAACAGCACAGGGACAGTCATAGCAACCTCAGACTGAGGGATTTTAGTAACAGGTGGAGTAGAAACAGGTGGTACAGCTTCACTCCCTCCTTGTTGTTTAGGAGAATGATCCTTAGCCATAGAAAAGGAAGTCTGTACCTCACTTAGTTTGGGGAGTGAGGCATTGACGACTTGTGCAGAGGGGTGTAAGAGTTTTGGTGGTACTTTATCGTGAACTAGCACAGAGCGAAAATAGCCTTTGTAAATGGCTTTGAAACTGAGGGGGGTGGTCCCATACTAGGTACAGGGATATTCAGGAGTGAAATATCGTCTTCAATGCATACCACATGTGTCAGTGTGGCAGCAGCAGCGTGTTTCTCCAAGTTTACTATTCTAGAGGGGCTTTGGGTAGTCATGGTAGTCAGATCCAGCTCTGGCTCTAGTAGAGGGAGTCTGGTCTGATCTACAGCACTGGAGAGGAGTTTAGAACTCTCAGCCTCATGGAATAGTGAATCCATTAGTGCTTGATTTATGGTGGGGCTCGATGTGAGTGCGTTTTCAAATGAACTTGGTGAGTCCACCAGATTGGTCGCTTGAGTCGCTAAGACATCAAGTTGTGGAGTGGAATACTCAGTCTGGGAGGGGATACTCTCAGACTGAGGAAGAGAGAGATTAATATCCATACCTGGGTCAGCCTCAGCGTGCGCTGCCCCACCCATGTCTACCTCAGCATCTGCAGCGGGAATGTTTGCCTCCATTTGTTCAGGCTGATCATCTGAATCTGACTGGTCAGACTCAGTGAGTTCGTGATCGATAAAAGGATTATCAATCCACTGAAGCATAACTGGGGTTAACCCTGGCTCAGCCTCAGTGATATTGATATAAGTGAAAATCTTTGGAGTCAGCCTAGGAAGAGAGCAGACATAAAAGGTTTGTTCAAGCTGCTCATAAACTGCTTTTCCCAGAGCCTCCTCAAAACTCAGTGAAAGGACACGAATGAATGGAACATCATTCAGTCGTTTTGTTTTCAAGGCAAGGGACAGAATTTCTTAAAAATATAGTTGTGAATAAGAAAGTCCGCGACCCGTTACCATTGAATGGAACAGATGGGTTTCAAATTCGTTCATCTGATCCAAGCTGCCAGATATACCCCCCAAGCATCTTGTGATACTGGAAAATAAAAACTTCCATTTTCCAGTAAAAAAATTTATATTGAATTACCCCTTGGATTTCAGGCTGACCAATCAAGGGAAAGGCCTCAGCTCGAGCCTGCTGTTTAGTCAGTTTGGGCAGGAATTCACCTTCACCAGCTTCATCATGTGTGCGAAGCAAAAGGGCAGCGCGTATTGTCTCCTCAGTGATGGTGATCGTTTGTCTTCCATCATTGTATGTGCCAGTGAGGGCAGTCTTTTCTTCATTGACAGTGCAGGTATACCACCATTCACACAGCACCGGTGGGTACATCATTTTGTCACAAAAATAGGCACCATATAAGGGATGCGCCTTCATGTATTGAATCAGTTGCTCAAATCCCCTGTTTTGGCGATTGGCGGGAATATCGGCATTGGCCACCCTGTTATTATCTTTGATTTGAACTCTTTGTCGAAAGTCTGCACCAGGAATCATACGAGAGGTAAAATGAAGGATCATGTTTGCATTCGCCATTGGGAAAAATCAAACAGAAGATTAGAGAATAAGACAATTAGGTTAAAATTTGAAATTCAGTTGAATATAAACTATAAGAGCGAAATTTAAGTAACTAAGTTGGGAAACTTTCCATTTAGTCCATGTAATTTTATCCTATTGACACCTTTGACCCTTGAGATAAGATGGACTGTACAACTGACTCAATAAAACTAATAATAAAAATATTAAAAAAAAACTTTTCATAATAAAGAAAGAAAAAAAAAATTAAAAGATTGGAAAATATATTTACTAAAAAAATTAAAAGATTGGAAAATATATTTACTAAAATTACACTTAGTCTGAGCACTTGGTCAGACTGAAATATCTTGAGCTGACTTACAAGTCAGACTGAAAATGCACAAGCTGACTAAAAGGTCAGCTTGAGATTTATGATTTTGACAGATTAAGGATTTAACATGCCCAGTTCTCCTAACAGATAGAAAAACCTGTCCTCACTCAGAGGTTTCGCGAATATGTCTGCCAATTGATCATTGGTAGCTACAAACTCCAGTCTGACCTTTCCTTTCTCCACACAGTCTCGAATGAAATGATGTCTTATTTCAATGTGTTTGGTCCTGGAGTGGAAAACGGGATTCTCAGTGATTTGAATGGCACTCTTGTTGTCACACATGATTGGAGTGTTTTGAATCTTGACTTCAAGATCAGCCAATTGGTGTTGCATCCATAGTAATTGTGCACAACAGCTCCCTGCAGCCACATACTCAGCTTCAGCTGTGGAAGTTGCCACTGAGTTTTGCTTCTTACTTGACCAGCTGACTAGCTTTCCTCCCAGAAGCTGACATCAACCTGATGTACTTTTCCTGTCCAATTTACATCCTGCATAATCTGCATCTGTGTAGCCAATTAATTCAAAACCAGAATCTTTAGGGTACCATAGACCAAGATTTGGTGTACCCTTAAGATATCTGAAAATTCTTTTGACAGCTTTAAGATGGGATTCCTTGGGGTCAGCTTGATAACGTGCACATAGACATGTAGAAAACATGATATCAGGTCTACTGGCAGTTAAATAAAGTAAGAAGCCAATCATACCTCTATAAGTAGCTTGACAAACTGACTTGCCAGATGAGTCTTTATGCAACTTATCAGAAATACTCATTGGTGTTTTCATTTCAGAACATGTTTCAAAACCAAATTTCTTTACTAAATCATGAACATATTTACTTTGATTTATGAAAATTCCATCTTTCTTTTGTTCTACTTGTAGACCAAGAAAGAAAGTAAGTTCTCCCATCATACTCATTCTATATTCACTACACATGAGTTTTGAAAACCAAGTACACAACTTTTCATTTGTGGATCCAGATATAATGTCATCAACATATATTTGTACCAAAATCACATGTCCATTTTCCTTTTTGATAAACAATGTTTTATCAATTGAGCCTCTTTTAAAATCTTTTTTAAGAAGAAAGTCAGACAAAGTATCATACCAAGCTCTAGGAGCTTGTTTGAGACCAGGCTTTGTTTAATTTAAAAACATGATCAGGAAAATTAGGATCAACAAAACCTGGAGGCTGCTTGACATAGACTTCCTCCTGCAAATCACCATTCAGAAATGCACTCTTCACATCCATTTGATACACCAAGCAATCTTTATATGCTGCATATGCTAAGAATAGACGAATTGCTTCAATTCTGGCCACTGGAGCAAATGTTTCATCGTAATCAATGCCTTCTTCCTGTTTGTATCCTTGAGAAACCAGTCGAGCTTTGTTCCTGATCACCACCCCATCTTTGTCATATTTTTTTCGAAAGATCCATTTAAGTCCAATAATGGTCTTAAACAGGGGACGTGGGACCTTTGTCCAAACATTGTTTCTTATGAATTCTCCAAGCTCCTCTTGCATACCATCAACCCAGTCTTCATCTAATAAAGCTTCTTCAACCTTCTTTGGTTCCATCAGACTCAAGAAATTTGTATAGAAACAAAAATTGGTTGTGGCAGTCTTTCTTCTCGTTTTGACACCTTCAGTTAATGAACCAATAACTGACGAGATAGGATGTCCCTTGACAGTCTTGATGTTGCCTGTTGCATTTTGGGAAACTGCATTTGCTTGAGTCTGAGTATCATCAGGCTGGGTAGTTTGAAGCTGAGTTTGGTCAGACTGAAGGGTGTCAGGCTGAGTTTCATCAGTTTCATTTGACTCGGTATTTTCAATCTCAGGGACATTCTGGAAGGGTGATTCATCAGGTTCACTTTCAGATTCTTGATTTTGATGATTAGTTGCAGCATTCTGATCTTCAACCTGAGAGTCAGCTTCAAATGTGGTTACAAGTAATTCATCACAAAGCTGATTGATGGTGGCTATGTCAGTCTGTGATGATGAGTCATCTTTGTCAGACTGAGTAGTGTCATCAAAAGTGACATTAATGCTTTCTTCTACAACCTTTCTTCTTTCATTGTAGACTCTGAATGCTTTTGCGATGCTTGAGGATCCAAGAAACAATCCTTCATCAGCTTTAGGAGACATTTTACACAACAAGTCCCGTTGGTTGAGAATATAGCATCTACTTCCAAAGATATGGAAATAATGAATGGAAGGAACCTTGTTGTGGTACAATTCATAAGCTGTTTTTCCATGTCTCTTCACGATGATGGATCTATTATGTGTGAAACATGCAGTGTTCACAGGTTCAGCCCAGAATTTTATCTTCATGTTTCCATAACACAACATTGTTCTGGCAGCTTCAATTAGAGTTCTGTTTCTTCTCTCTGCAACTCCATTTTGTTGAGGAGTTCGAACTGAGGCAAAGTTTTGAACTATGCCTAATTGATCACAAAAGTCTATTAAGACTGAGTTTTTGAACTCAGTTCCATGGTCACTTCTCATCTGACGAAGAAGAGTGTTTTTCTGTCGCTGTTCTCTTTTGATCAGACTGATGATCTCCTCAGCTGCATCACTTTTAGCCCTTAAGAATATAACCCAAGTAAATCTAGTAAATTCATCAACAATTACAAGGGTGTATTTCTTTCCTCCTTGACTCTCAATCCAAATAGGACCAAACAAATCCATATGTAGCATAAATAAAGGTTCATCAATTGAATGCAACATTTTGGATGGGAATTGAGTCTTTGTTTGCTTTCCAAGCACACAAGCTGAGCAAACTTTGTCTTTGGTATACGTCAGTTCAGGAAGACCTCTAACCAATTTACTCTTTGACAAGGCATTTATATTTTTGAAGTTTAGATGGGATAACCTTCGATGCCATAGCCAATTAAGTTCTTCTTTTGTTTCTGTGAACAAACATGTCTCAGCCTCATCATTGGCCGTACTCAGATCCAGGCAAAAGACATCTCCTTCTCTCTTGGCAAGTAGTAATGGTTTTCCCTTGGCACTGTAGATTATTCCAGCTTGCTTTCTGAATCTGACTTCATGGTCTTCATCAGTAATTTGACTCACACTTAGTAAGTTATGTTGTAAGCCTTCCACATATGCAACTCGCTTGAAAGTGACAGCTCCAGCATGAATCTTTCCATATCCTCGTGTCATTGATACCCCGTTGTCACCATATCTTACTTGAGGCCCATCTTCTTCTATATAGTCTTGTAGAAAAGACTTCATTCCAGTCATGTGCCTTGAAGCTCCACTATCTAGATACCATTTTGTAGAGTCCTGCACATGAAATAGAAATTATTAGTTCCTTTTGGGCACCCACTTTAGAGTGGATCCATGAACTGAAGCAGGTTTAAGTTCAGGTTCAGTCTTGCAGTCAGTTTTGGAGTTGGTATAGTTCCATTTATTTATTTCCTTCATGCAGTTAACAGAATAATGACCTATGATACCACAGTATTTGCATGGAGTATCTGTGAGACTGACTCGATATGAAACTGACTTAGTCTTGGTAGGTTTCACAGACGTTGTCTTTAATTGAGAAATGTTTCTTTGCTTTTGAGGTGAAAGTGACTTTGATGAACCTGACCTAGACTTTGGTGAAACTGACTTATGTGGAGCTGACCAATGTTTTGGTGAGACTGACTTTTGAAAAATGTTTTTCTGTGGTCTAGGCTGAGTCAGTTGTTTACAAAACACGGCTTCATGTCATTTTTCACCACATTGTAGCAAATTCTCTTAGGAGGGGTCTTTGGCCTGATGTGATTGGGTGATTTATTCCGGACTAGAGTTTTTATGATGTTAGTCAGTTCAAGTAATTGATTTCCCAATTTATCAATCGTTTTTGTTTCATGACTTTTGTTATAAATTTTGGAACTGACTGGATACTGAATCTTAGGTTTACTCACAACCTTGGGCAAGATATTATTTAGATGTGCAAAATCTTTTTCAGTATGCACATTTGCATCAGTTTCAGATAAATTAACACATTCAGACTGAGAAGAAGATGAAGAATCACTTTTATTAAAAACTTGGGAAATTACAGGTTTGACAAAAGCATTTGACATCATTATTTTTTCTCCTTTCATATAAGTGAAAGTATTTGGAAGAATTTCTGGTTTGAAAACAATTTTTTCTCTTTCAGCTTTTTCAGCTTCTTCTTCTTCTTCTTCACTCATATGCTTCTTCAGACTGAATCCCTCACCCAGCACAGCTTGAACTTGTTTGGGTACCTGTCTGCTCAAACAATCTTCATTTTTTAAGGATGATATGTACCCTGATTTACAAATTCTTTTATAGTGCTCAGTTTCTTCTCTAAGTTTATGGTTTTCTTTTGCAAGATCACTATAAGCTTCAATCTGAGCATTTAAAAGAACTTTATAACTTTCTAGTTCAATTATTTTATCATCTTTAATTTTCAAATTATTTTCAAGATCTTTGATTTTTTTTTTGAATTCAGATTGTTCTTCTAAAGTGGTGGTCAAGTCAACAAAAATATACTCAAACATTTGAAGTTTTGTTCATTTGTATAAGTGTCAAAATTGTGTACCTTATAAAGTTTTGACTTGTTCCAGTCTGAGTTACAACTCAGTCTCTCAGCTTCCTTCAGATCCTTCTCGAACTGAGAGGCAGATTTCTCAACTTCAGTTACTTCTTCAGTGAATGCCATTAAGCATTTATCCACCACTTCCTCATCTTCATCAGAAGACAGTTCCTCATCTAGCCATTCTTCAGCAAAGAATGCCTTTTGCTCAGTTTGAGGCTTCCGTGTATTTGTACTGTTGCCTTTCTTGTATTTAAGATACTTCTTTCGATATCTTTGGGCCCTCTCAGCAACCTCGTCCATGTGTTCAGTCTGAGCATTCTTTACTTTACAGTCAGCAGCCATGTGACCATATTCATTGCATTTAAAGCATTTCACCTTCTTCAGATCGAAAGGTTTCTTTCCTGTGTAGCATGTCTTCTGTTCAAGCTTCATAGTTAACAGAGCAAGCTGACTTTTCAGTTTCTTGACCTCACTTTCATCATCTGATTCTGAGTCTGAGTGTGACTCAGACTCAGATGAATCAGCTTTAGAATAAATTTCTTTATTCCTTCTACTTGTTGCAACTAAAGCAACTTCAGGATCTCTTGCAGTTCGTCTATTGTTTATCTTTTTCCTTTCTTGAGATTCTTCAAAATTTAACAATAGTCCTAAGAGCCCAAGCAGCTTGTAAGTGGACAACTTCTCGCTAACTACAAGAGATGTAATGACAGATTCAAATTTGTTAGGTAAGATGTCAACAAATTTCTTACATATTTCGTCATCTTCCTTTGTTACTCCTAGAGCTGACATATCATTCAACATTATTTGAAATCTTGTATGCACGTCAGCCAAAGTCTCCTTTTCTTTCATATAGAAATTTTCATAATTTCTAATGAGACTGTTTAATCTTTGCTCTCTCACAACAGGAACACCTTCATGAGACACAATTAAAGTGTCCCATAGTTCTTTTGCAGTTTTACAGCCAGCTATTTTTGAGAATATTTGTTCAGACACTGCATTTCCTAGAATACTTCTAGCTCTAGGATCAAGATTGAACAACAGCTTGTCTTGATCTGTCCATTGTGATTTTGGAGTTTGAACCCATCTTGCACGTTGAAAAATTTTATCACCTTCCTTGACTTCATCAATGTTTTTTCCTGGAATAATGGGTCCTTCAGTTACTATTCTTATCATTTCCTCATGAATTCCTGAGAGATGCCACTCAGCTTTAAGTTTCCAATGGGCAAAATTATGTCCATTGAACACAGGAATTCCTTTTCCAGCCATTGCAGGTGTATTTGAAGATGATGACATTGTTTTTGAGATTTTATATATTGATCGTTTAAGATTTATAAATTTATTAAAATTTTAAATCTTATTTGCTCTGATACCAGTTGTTAGGTCTCAATAAGATCTCAAACACTAGCTAATCAATCACAAATAAGTATTTAGACGTTAATTACTATGAATCGATTGATTACTCAGTTTCTTAGATTATTATAGCGGAATTTATAATAACAAAGAATGATTATAACACACAGTTATATTTCTTAGAAAGGTGCCCAGATTACAAAAATCAAGCTCACTATTTATACACAATAATAGTGAGCTTGATAAGTACGAATCCTATAAAATCTTCTAAAAAGATAGAAGATTTTATCTAACAAACATACCTATTATAAAGCAACACGTTTCATTATGAAGCTGAGTAGTCAGCTCCATAATGCCTTAGTCGCTTTTGGTCACTCAGACTCAGGTCACTCAGACTCATAGTCACTCAGACTCTAAATCACTCAGACTCATAAACTTAAGACTTTAATAAACAGATTTATTAACTTGGGTTAAATCGTTGATTTTCCCAACACTTTACTACACGTTTCACTTAAGACAAACTCGTGTCTTGACAACCGGAAATCACATGTGATCTCATCGACTTTGCTTTTGAATTTCTCATAGATTATACGTTTTAAAAGTCTTTCCTCTTCAACTTTAACCTTAAATATTTTTGTTTGTGTTATATAATATATGATGAAACATATACCAATGAAAAATACATTTAAAACCCAATACATTCATATATTTTACATCAAATATTATATAGAACAAAAAAATATAGATAAAGTCAAAGTTACGAAAAAAGACCTCAAAATATGATAGTGGACACTTAATATGGGATGGAGGGTGTATTACTTACAACCCGGATCGAGTCACACATAACCGAAAACATGCGACTAGGGTTGCATCACTGGATCCTCTTTTGGATACCACGAGTATGGGTAGATGGGGTGTGATTCGTGATGGATCTTAAAGTTTCGGTTTTATTTCACTGTTAGATGTTGATACACGTTTTTAAGTGTTTTAACAAAGGAGAGTAACCCGGAGAACATACTAAATTTTCGGATGTAAACATCCCATGAAAATGTTGTCCTAGAGAAATCGTCACAAAATATATTCGGTTATGTTCATGCATGGCTAAGCCATGTCCAAAATAAAGATTATCAAAATTAATGTGTTTTGGCCTTTAGAACCCACAGGTTGGGTAGTTTGGGGGACAAAGATCTTGAAAATTTTTATGGAAACAAACCATATATAGAAAACTTACATTGGAAACATCATTTTGTTTAACACAGATGCATGCATCTAAAACTAGACATAAATCTCTTTTGGACAGATTC
Organism: Senecio squalidus; assembly: GCA_910822075.1. Taxonomy (NCBI): domain Eukaryota; kingdom Viridiplantae; phylum Streptophyta; class Magnoliopsida; order Asterales; family Asteraceae; genus Senecio; species Senecio squalidus. Next base: position 40,355,227 of record CAJVGC010000582.1, on the reverse strand, counting down.
TACCCCAGAAATTAGATGATTTTCAAACAAGCATATCTTCTAAACCGAAAAGAAATTTCTTTGATTCTTTTTCTGAATATTAGTATTGGGTTTCTAGTTTCTATAAAGTTCGACCATATGCAAAAATACTACTTTTAAGTCATTGAAACGACATCTAGATCACAAACAATACAAACTATCTTTTTGATAAAATATTTTGCCCAACTTCCACGGACCATAACTTACTCAATTCTTCTCTAAATTCATTGAGACCAATTGGATAAGTTAGATCTCTGTTTTTACTCCAATTTGGTACCTGTTACATGTTTTGTGTCCAAGTAATTCGTTCTTAGTGAGACGATGAATGCACTGGGTCCAATAGACTCTGAACCTGTTGAGACCAAAAGTGCACAACCTTTCTAAAAATACTCCAAAAATCATATTATGTATCTAATATACTATATTACAGTAACCCAAAAGGGCTTGATCAAAATCCTTTCTTAACTTGTTGATTTTTCCCTTTTAAACGGAGTGTAAATTTCGGACAACCCCTTACTTTTGTGTTTTTGATTTCAACTAAGTTCCAATCATTCCTTACTTACTTCTTGTTGAAACACTTATTATTGTTTTACCTAGGACTTACCATATCCTTTTATTCCCTTAGGCCTTCGTAGGATTCTCGAGTCTCTCATTTCTCTTGCTTAACTCGCGATCCCGAACAAGGTGAGTACATGGATCCTTTTCTACTTTAAACGTTTTGGGATGAGAACATATAAACTAATTTTCCTAAAATGCAAGTTAGTCGAAACCTTTTGTATGAATTACATAAGTTAGCAACCGAACTAGTCGCAATTTAACTTTGCCCACACATGAAATGTTAGATAGAGGACTTTTCGCGAGCCTAATGGATAGTACTAACGGACTTGACCACTCCCGTTTGGATATGATAGCTCCTATTGGGTAAACCAACACATTGTAGGTTTAAGGTTGTTACAAGGGACTTGCCTAGTATACTTGTAGGGGTACGAAACGATATTTTTATCACAACAGTTAATGATTCATTTCATGGCTTATGTAATTATAGAATGTCTTTTATTCGTCTTACTTTTACGATTAAATACTTGCATTTCTACTTGTGTCATTTACTTAAACCCATGTTATTCAACCAGAATTCTTTTGTTGATGTATTCTTTTATGTCTTCTTAGGTAACAATGAAGCATAACTTTGTGTTGAAGCTATTTGAGTTGCCATGAAAATTTGTTGCATTAGCATTATTTGCAATGGAATATTGGCATTTCGTTATTTAGACTTTCTACTTATTTTCGCCATGTAAAGGGAAATTGTACTTTACTTATCTTATTTTGTTTCCACCTGTATGTTTGATATCGCATATTTTAGTCATATTATTATATGCGATATTTGTCTTTTTAAAGTTTAATTCATAACGGATTTTGGGAATTTCGGGCAATTGTGGTATTAAAATGTTATCCATGTATTAGCCGGAGTTCTGGAGCGGAAGTGACACAATTGGAGCTGAAAATGAAGAAAACGGGTCGATGTTGTATTCCCATTATATTTGGAGACTAGAATGAATTGGTTACGAAAGATGAGGCAAAAACGAGAAGCCAAACAAAGAAAACTGAAAAAGGCCTTGGGACTCCCTTCCCCAAAATGGGACTCCCGTCACACGCCCTTGGGACTCCCGTCCCGCGGAGTTTTGGGCTGCAGTTGTTTGTTACGTTTAATAAAAGAGTTTTTAGGTTTTGGTATTATTATTATCATTATCATTATTAAGTTTTGGAGTATTGAAACCTTAGCTTGGACCGACGAATTCTTGGAGTTATTTGGTGTTTTTAGACTCGTTAATTTCGTTGTTTAAGCATTCGGATCATTGGTACTTTAATTCTTTTCATTAATTCTTTTAATATAAAGATGTTTCATTCAATTCTATTGTGTTGCGTTTTTATTATTATGAGTAGCTAAATTTCTTAACGTTCACTTGGATGATGTGATCAATTATGTAGGTTATTGTTTAATTTCGTATATGTTGAACTGGATTTTATGTTTAATCGAAAAACCAATTATAATCAGTTTTTGAATATTGTTTAATCTTTTATATAAACTGTTAGTAATTCATCATAGGTATTCGAGAGGAACTTGTGACATTACAAAATAGTTTATGAAATAACTAATCGGTCAATAATTAGTTTAAAGATATTAGTATTCGAGAGGAACTAGTATTAAAGATTTAAAAAATAAAAACGTGATTGTGGTTGTTAGTTAACTAGATTAAGAGAGATCGGTTTAGTTAATTAAGAAGTTATTCGAGAGGAAGCTTTATAAGATTAAATCATAAAATCGGCTTAGGTACTTATTGCTTAGTTGTCAAACGTAGAATTTATATACGAGAGTGGTAACTATACATGAGACGATTAAAGTTTTAATGGGAAACGAGAGTTCAAGTTAAATACCTTTTAAGTAGTTCAACATTGTTAGTAATTAAGTGATATCCGTAGTAATTGTGATCAAGTCCAAGTGAATGTATTTTTATTCAATTGTTTACAAACAAAAATCTTTTCGGCGATTCATCTGAATCAACAAGTTTCTTAAATTTAAGTAGTTTAAGCACAGTGACAATTCGGTCACAACAAACCCACTTTTTGTTTTATTAATATTAATTATATTTCAAACATCAGTCCCTGCGAACGAACCTGATTTACCTAAAACTATACTATACTTGATTAGGTCCACTGCCTAAGATTGTGTAGTCGAGTCGTAAGTATTTCTTGTTTTTAAAATATACTCGATTTCGTACATCAATGTTGTAAACATTTTTAAAACTCTTTTTACCGTGGTAAGGCCCACGATGAGGCCCCCCGTTTTGCAGGTCAAACTTTAAACTATTTTAATAAAATAAATCTTATAGTAATCGCCTCCTTGTGAAAATGACGATATCAATGAAAGCCCACCAAATTTTTTTGACCGAGGTATTGTTAGTATTTGAACACGTCAAATAAAGTATGTGTCTATAAATATGTGAGGCTACGGGGTTACACACATTGAAATTTAGACACGACTATACGTTTATTATTTGTTAATTATTAATTAATTGTTAATTATAATAATTATGTAATTATGGAGGTTTTCTAATTATAATACAACTTGTGCTCCAAGGAAAATCACATGTATAATGAAAGCTTAGGATTCATTATTAGGTATCCCTTGAAATCGTTTTCTTCCTCCCTTTCCCTAACCGGTCGACCAAGAACACCTAGGAGGTATGTTCGATTTTCGATTGAAGCAAGCAAGGGAAAAACAAGAGTTCTTCGACAATCGTTGTAGAATCAGTAAACGTGTACTAGCATACAAGTCTGTTGCTAAAGAAGGTGTCGTGTACTAGTTTGTATTCGGATTTCACTATAAATCCTAAACGAGGTAAATCAACAACAAATGTGTTGGTAATTTAACACGTCAAGTAAATGTGTGTCTATAAATATGTGAGCCTACGGGTTGCACACATTAACATTTGAACACGACTATACGTTTATTATTTGTTAATTATTAATTAAGTAGTTAACTGTAATAATTAAAAAATGGAATTATGTATTATGTAATTATGGAGGTTTTCTAATATTATTCCAAGTAAATGCTTTGCTATATAATGAACATCAAGTTCATTATTTCAAACCATCCCATAATCGATTTTAGGGTTTTCTCCTAAATAGATTTCTGCTTCTTTCTTTGCTAGTCGATCGGTTTAGGAGTTCGAGTACAAGGAGTTATAGGAATTCGGTTTGAGCATACAAGCTACTAGAAGCTAGACAAGAGTTGTGGAGATTATAAACGTGTACTAGCATACAAGTTTGTTGCAAAAGAAGGTGTCGTGTACAAACTTGTAGAAGGATTTCACTATGAATCCCAACGAGGTAAATCAACAACAAAGGTATTACTTTTACTTAGTTAATATTGATTACATGTTTTAATCTTAACTGCTTCCGTTGCGTGTTGTATGACAATCTGATTAGATATATAACTATAAAATGTACAATTCTTAATTTATTTAATATTGATTATATGTTTGATTCTAAATTTCTTTCGCTACATGTTGTATAACAACCTGATTAATCCTTGAAGTTTAGGTGTGTTCTTTGTATTATTCAAAGGGTCCAATAATCCAATCCGGTTTTATGTTTTCGATACTCTGTGTTGGAATCTTAGAGAAGCGTACAATCTACATAAAGTTTGTAGTACTTTTTATACTTGATTAGAAGAATATATTTTCTTCTACCATATCTTTTCTCATTCATGATATAATTAGAGAAAGCTTGTCGGTTTACCTAAGTCATAAATCTTCTCTTAAATGCAATTTTTTTTTTTTTTTTGAAAGGCTAAGGATATATTATATAAATGTGGAGACAACTGACAAAGAATTAGAAGTCAAAGAATACACGTATAGTACTATACAACACCAAGACAACAAATCTAGCACTCTAACTCGAAACCTTAACTGCTAAGGTTACAAAAGGGATGAAAAAACTCTTGCCAATTACACCGACGCAAGACAAGAGAAAAATCCCCACACATGGAGGCCGAGCCACTGGTTTTCACTCCATAGTGTTTTTGATGTAACCCCAAACAGGTTTCGAGTGTCACCAAAAAAAAAAAAACAACAACCGAAAAAAGAAAGTCTCTTTTGCAGTTGCTTGGATGCATCGAAGGTCTTCCCCAATTACTCGAACGCAAAATCCCTCCACTTTTGTTCACTGAAATCGTCCAAATTTGCACGATTTTTAACCAAAAAGAAGCCTAAAGTTTTTATTTCATTAGTAAACCCTGCTATAGACCTCTTTGTATTATTAAATACCCGGTTGTTGCGTTCTTTCCATATCACCCAACACGATAGTAGAGTAACAACTTGTATCAGCGATCTTCTAGTACTTGTACCCGAAGCATAAGAATGAAGATATATTATATCCTTGATCGAAAACATCAATAACGGCTGTATACTAATCCAACGACCAATTTCCACCCAAATTTCGTTTGAAAAGTGACACCCCGTGAATAAATGTTCTAAGGACTCGTTATATGCATTGCAGAAAATACAATCGAGCGAGCTAACTCCAATATTCCTCCGAACTAAAGCAAGCTTCGTGGGAAGTTTATCCAACAACACCCTCCAACCAAACACATTAACTTTTAACGGAAGCCATTTATTCCACGGAAAACCATCCCCCAATTTACCAGCACCTGAGTCCTCAAGTTTAAGTCTTAAGGATTTTACTGAAAAGCCATGGTTCTCGTCTAATTGCCAACACCATTCGTCCTCTTTATTTTTTAATGTTACCTGGTGTAAAACACCTAATAAATCCTCATATTGCTTCTTTTCCACATCTGTGCACATTTTTCTTTTCCAATTCCATCTAAATGAAATTCTAATACCATCCCAAATTAACCGATCCACAATTTTGGATTTTTTGTATACTTCAATTTTAAATAAATCCGGAAAGAGATCCACGAGTCTTCCCACACTTAACCATTTATCCACAAAAGTGAATTAATTTTCCATTTCCGACTTTCCCTTGTATCAAAGAGGTAAGTTTAAATCCTTTACACTCGAAATCCTTGTCTAATCTTGCAATAACCCTCCAACAGCATGATGCATTTGATAGACACGGAATCATCCCAAGAGATCTTGATTGTCCATGAAGAGCTTCAATTGTCTTCTGCCATAGTCGCCCGTTTTCTTCTTTGTACCTCCATTGCCATTTTGCCAAAAGACTTAAGTTAAATTCCTTAAGTGATGTCAAACCGAGACCACCCTTCGACTTAGGCTGTATAACATGATCCCATTGAACCCAATTTATACCGTTCTTTTGTTTGTTTCCCCCCCATAAGAACTTCCTCCTTAAACCATCAAGCTTGCAAATTACTCTTTTAGGCGCTTTGAATATTGAGAAATAATAAACCGGTAAGCATTCAAAAACAGACTTCAAAAGTGTAACACGTCCGCCAATAGATAAAGTTGCAGCCTTCCATAAGGAAAGCCGGTTCTCAACAAGGTCGATTACCGCTTTCCAACTTCGAAACAATTTCATATTTGCACCCACTTTAAGCCCCAGGTAATCAAATGGTAATTTACCTGATTTACATTTCATTTCTAAAGCCATATTCTCGACTTCCCCATCAGAACAGCGTATTCCAAAAAGCACCGACTTGTGAACGTTAATCTTAAGACCCGAGACCAAGTAGAAAGCTCTCATCAACCTGTTTATACATTCCACATTTTCCACTTTCCAATCACCAAGCATTAAAACATCGTCCGCGTACATGAGATGTGAAATATTGGGTCCATTGTGAGGTGTTTGAATTCCACAGTACCGTCCCGCACTCATAGCATTACCTACAAAACAAAAAAACGCTTCCATCGCAATAACAAAAATTAAAGGGGAAAGAGGGTCTCCCTGCCGTACACCACGAGAGTATCGAAACTCCTTTGTAGGCGAACCATTTACCAACACCGATGCTTTGGCTGAAAAGAGAATGCCCTTGATCCATAGAATCCACCTACTCGGGAAGTTCATCTGTTCCAAGACTAAGCAAATAAAGTCCCAGCTGACGGTATCAAAAGCTTTCTCGAAGTCAATTTTAAATAAAAGGCCTTTCTTCTTAATCCTCTCAATCCATTTGATTAATTCATTAACCATCATCGGGCTATCTTGGATGTTTCTACCTTGAATAAAACCCGATTGAACATCAGAAACCACCGAGTTAACAACCCTTTTTAACCTAGTGGCAAGCACTTTAGAGATAATCTTTGAAATGCTTCCCAACAAACTAATAGGCCGAAAGTTATTTAAGGTTACCGGATCCAACACCTTCGGAATTAAAGTGATAAAACTAGATGAACCTACTTCACTGATGCCGCCGGTATCATAAAAATTGTTCATCACCTCCAACATGTCATCTTCAATTAAGTACCAAAATTTTTTAATAAACTTAAAGTTGAATCCATCCGGGCCTGGCGCCTTATCACCAGCACAATCTTTCACCGCTTGCCAAATCTCTTCTCTACTAAACCCAGTAATTAGCATTTCACTTTCCCAATTGGCAAGCCGCTTGATTCCTTCGCAACGGAATTTTGGGCGTACCATTAGAGGTTCACGAAATCTGTTGGCAAAGAATTTATGTACCTCAGATTTAACGTATTTTGGGGTATAAATCCACACATTATTAACCATAAGCCCACTGATCCTGGATCTGCAAATGCGTTTATTGATTAAACCATGAAAGAAACCACTGTTTTCATCCCCTTCAATAGCCCATTTAATCCTTGCCCTTTGTTTTAAATCCATAAGTAAGTTGTTTTCCATTTCCAATAGAACCTGCTTATGTTCATTTAGTGCCTTAATGTCTTCCTCCGAGCCCCCATCTGCCTCCATCGCGTCTTCACCTTCATTAATTTGCTTTTTAATTAACTTACGTCTTTTATCTTTGTCCTCCATAATCTTCTTAATCTAGATTTTGATGGGCGATTTCACATTTTTTAGTTTATTTGCCAACCGAGCATCCGGGGGAAAATCAATCACATTCATCAGCATTCCTTCCTTGACCACCTTCTCTAACTCAGGGTGTGATAACCACGAGTCAAAAAATCTAAAAGGTTTCGGACCAAAATTGTTCGGATCAGTGATAAGAATTAGGGGTCGATGATCAGACCATCCAAAATCAAGAGCCATTAAAGCTGCTTCAGGCCACCTGTTCCAAAATGAAAAACAAACAAGAAAACGGTCAATTTTGCTTAATTTATTTGTATTAGGTACACGAAATGTAAATCTTCTTCCCGCCATGATATACTCTGTAGATCCAACTTGTATATGAAATCGTTAAATACACTTGCTCCTTTATGATTAAACTGTGTGTTAAGTCGGTCTTCCGGGGACCAAACCTCATTGAAATCACCTAAGAATATCCATTTCCCATCTATCGAAGCCTTCAACATTTCTAGTTTTTCCCAGAGCCTCCTTTTTTCAGACCTTGCCTGTGGCCCATAAACATTAACAATACATAACAAATTTGGATCCCCACTAAGTTCACCGCCAACCATGAGAAAGTTTTGATCCTTTATTACCATAGATTTTTTGAATTTTCCTGGGTCCCAAATTACCAATAAACCACCTGAACGTCCATTCGCATTGACCCATTCTGTTTCTCGCATACCCTTACCCCAGAGTTTATCTACCAAAATTCTCGAACCATCATTGACCCAAGTTTCTTGAATACCAATAAAAGAGATATTATGTTCATCTTTGATGCCTTTCACCCAATGCCACTTTTTACAATCATTCACCCCTTTTATATTAACCGATAAATAATTCATTTATTACCAAAAAGTTCTCCTTCTTCCCTAAGTGCTTCTTCGACTTTGTCTTGAAATCCCTCTAAATTGATACCAATCGAGTTAGCAAACTCCACAGTAGCTTCTACTTCCTTTCGAACCTCATTTTCTTCTTCAACACCCATATCGGGTCCTGTCTTTTCCTCTTCAACAGTTTTCTTCCTGGTCACTTCTTCTAGATTACCTTCTGGTTCCTCTTCCTTATTGCAGTTTCTTTTCATTTCAAAACCATCATCTGCCTCCAATTCCTCTAAACTCATTTCAGCGACTTTCCCCTTTTTGTTACTCGGTCCTGTTGGTTTAGTAAAACATGTGTTATCATCACCTCTACGGCTTTTGTTTCTCTTTGCAGAAAACCCGAACTCTTTTATGATTGCGTTTAATTCAAAAGGATCATTAGAAGGTATATTAAGGTCAGGAATTTTGTTCCTATCCCTCTTAACACTTCTACTTTTGTTCTTAAATCCTGATTTCTTTTGATTACGTCGTGATGGCTTGCCACAAGTGTTCGGTTGTGTTTTTGGCCCTTCCATACATCCAGAATTAGTTGTCCCATTAAGCCCAAACTCAATAGACCCAACATCAGAAAACTTATTTTTAATTATGCATTTATCATGGGAATCAACACCGAAAATTTTGTTGGAATCTGATCCATTGCCTTCTGCGACCCGTTCCCCTTCCTCCGGTGATGCTTTTTCAGTTGATGATTTAGCCGGAGCTGAAACAAAATTTGGAACCCAACCTTCCTTAATTTCATTTATCCATGCACTATACCTCTTACCATTCCATTCCACAATGATTTCTTCATCTAAGGTCTTTTGAAATCTAACAAGTAGACAAGCTTGAACATTTGATATATTCAAATCATCCCATGCTTCTGAGATTGGAACAATTATTCTCCCAAACTTGCTTAATATCCGATTAATATTGACTTCCGTCCATAAGTGTACCGGTAATCCCTTTAAGCTAACCCAAATCAGTTTCTCAGTATGAGAATGTGCTTTATCATAATGTTGCAATCTTGAGAACCATCTTTTCCACACATTTTTATAATCTAGCAAAAATCTTGTTGCCTTATATGACGCATCCCACAAGATATTAACACTTAATCCTCCAATGTATTGCACTTTACATTCTTCAACCCCTTCCTTTGAAAGAAGATCCGCTAATGTAATATCCCAAAAATAAAATACATATTTTGAAAGAATAAGCAATAAGATAAGTTCGAGTCTAAATATATTTTATTTATAACTTAAGTATTTAACTAATGATTATTTGTTAAAAGTTACTAATGAAAATACTATGATTTGACTTCAAACACTTTTGTTAATCATGAGTTTTACAATAGATTAATAATATGACTATTATTTGATACTAAGCTAATATTAAATCAATGAGAAGTTATTATTTCAACAAAAACAAACGTATAAGAAGGCTTTTTAGTCTCATTGTATTTTTTTATTGATTTAAATATGAAATAAAAGAAATTAATAAGGCATACATCATAAATAGAATTAAAACGCATCAACTCTTCTTATGTCTAAATTTTAATACATAAGTAAGTTATATTTTAGTCATAATAAAGTATTAAACATTTTAACTCCTTCACTTGCCCATTATATTCAATCATTACTTCATTTGTCAAAATTCCACTCTTTGTCTATTTTGTTGTGGGGATGAGAAGAAATGAAGTGAAGGAAAAATATAACTTTGGGTGTTTAAGGAGTGAAACAAGTATTCACTTACTACAGTTTATCATCGTTCACTAAAACAAGTATGTTTACCGTTATTAAATTTTATTATTTATTTAGTCAATTTATAAGATGTTGTCAACTAGAAATATAATATGTTATAAAGATATTTTTCTCCTTCAAGGAAATAAGTGGTAATAGTCTATAACAATATTGAAAATGTGATTTCTAACAAAGATATATTTTTGATACTAAGTTATGAAATTTCGTTTAAGTTACTAAGATCACTAAATTGGTTTCACCATAAAGAGAAGGTACATAATTATTATTTAATTTTTTAATGTAATCTTTTCTTATAAAATCTTTGATATAAAACGATAATAATTTTTGAAAGTTTTAAAAGAATAATTTTATAAATAAGTTATAAGTGGATATTACAAACTCCTATTTGATTGTGTCATAATACGTTTCATTTGTTAGATATCTTTTGGTGATCGCCCATTCGGTACAATCTATTCGAATCATGCGTTTTTGGAATTTGAGGTACGGATATTCCGAGTCTCTTTTAATTATGTTTCTCTTGTTCGTATTATTGTTGGTACGGATATTCTATACATTATATGTATATTTGGTGTCATCTTTCGATTGATTATTATTGTGATTATTGTTACGAATTTTCGATACATTTATATGTATATTTGTTGTCTTCGTTCGACTGATTATTTGTGATATTACTTATTTTGATTCTATGAATATTCTTAGTTTTATTTTTAGTATTCATTTCGTTCGTGCTCATTCGATATCTTATTTGCCTCAGTTTGATTCATAAGTTATTATATTGATTCATACTTCATTCGATACGTCTTTGTTTTGATATATAATGATTCTTAATTCTTCTTATATGTGTTTCTTTTATTCATTTGTACGAATATTTTATCTCTTAAAAAAATCAATTGTTTGTAAAATGATCTTTAAATGTGTATCTTAATCTTTCTTTCGATTCGTACATATCCTTATTGATTTCCTATTTCTTTAAATACATGTTTCCTTTGATTATTGGTACAAATTTCTTCTTCTTATCATATGTGTATCTTTTGACCGTTTGTACAAATTTCCTATAACTCTCTTTGAAACTCTTGTTGAATGATTTGAAATATTATTGGTATGACATGTATGTTTACATAAAAGTTTGTTTAAGTTATGTTTTGAAATCATATTACTTTATTATGATCATTTGGTGTACTAACGAGAATTTGTAATCATGTGTAGATTTGAAAATGGGTAAACTAAAAGTATTTTATGTGGCAAAAACCGTGTCTTCAAAACCCATCCCAAAACAGCCCCGAGACAGCCCTAAAAGCAGCCCCTAATATGTCTCAAAACAGTCCCAAAAACAGCCCCAAAAAGTCCCGAAACAACTCGGTAAAGAACACGTGTGATTGTGGTAATTGGTACGGTGATTCGTATAAGGTGTCACTCATTTCGTGTGGCTTTACATGTCCCGATAAGGACCCGTTAAGTTATTATTTCGTAAATAGATTGATAATGTTGTCATGGTGACTCGTGACAATATTAGAACGAACGGTTGGGTAGACACGTGATTTTCAAAATAAATAAAATGTCACATTATATAATATTTTATGTTTGTGGTTAAACTACTTTACGTACATTATAAATAACTTTTTAAACATATTTTGGAGTCTATTAATCACTTTCAAAATTTGTAAAAGTATTTTGAAATTTGTAACATATAAGTCGGTTAAAACGGTTTTGTAAGATATGCCCAAGAGTAACCTATCCATGGAGGTCCCATGGGCGCGTTATTGTGACACCAATAATGTGGCATCGACCGTAGCGGTGTATTTTGCTATATCTACGGCGTCTCTTTTTGTTTTCCCGGATTGTGGTAAGGTGCACTAAGTATTATTTGTTATAAGAGGCGTATGGATCGATCCTAGGAACTTCGTGTGTTTGATGGTAGACGTTTATCGTAGTGTCATACGAAACGTTTGCACCTTTTGGAAAGACTAGTGGTATGTGTTACCCTAAGATTTCATTTGATATTTGTTACCTATTTGTTTGACTCTTGGTGCATTATTTTACGAAATTTGGCTTTCTAATGTGTGGATATATGTTGGTAATACTTTGATATATTGACGTTGGATATGATGGAATTATACATATTTATATTTTGTTTTGAAAATAAGTTTTGTCTTACAACTTTGTATTTTTTTAAATAAGTTTTGTATTTACTTATTATGCATGTCATACCTTTTCCGTGTCATTTATATATATCTGTTCACTGAGCATTCGCTCAGCCGTTTTCCATTTCTCTTTCTTAAACGGCAGGTACTCAGTGGCTTTGGGGAATGGGGTCGAGCGTAGAGAGATTAAGGATTTTAGAACGCTTCCCTTAGAATATTTATTATCTTTTAGTACCTTTTGAAAATTTTTCTTTTGAATATTCGGTTTGCTTTTGTATAAGTTTAACGCCCTTTTTCCTTTTAAGTTCCTTTCGATATCATTTTGTATGCTTTGTAAGATCAGGGCGTTACAGAATGGTATCAGAGCTTCGGCTCTTTCCTGTAGAACTTAGACTTAAGTTATGGCCTGTGAGATTGGGTAGATTTTGCGTTAGGATTTCAATTTCGCATTTTGATATATTCGTTCTACTTTTGAATCTTCCCTCTGGTATAGATCGTTCTAATCACTTCCCTATTTACTCCTTCGAACTGTTCTTATCTCGTCTCGACTGATATTTGCTATGTTGTCGTTTCGTAACTTCCTTCAATTTCGAGGACGAAATTCTTTTTAAGTAGGTAGATTTGTAATATCCCAAAAATAAAATACATATTTTGAAAGAATAAGCAATAAGATAAGTTTGAGTCTAAATATATTTTATTTATAACTTAAGTATTTAACTAATGATTATTTGTTAAAAGTTACTAATGAAAATACTATGATTTGACTTCAAACACTTTTGTTAATCATGAGTTTTACAATAGATTAATAATATGACTATTATTTGATACTAAGCTAATATTAAATCAATGAGAAGTTATTATTTCAACAAAAACAAACGTATAAGAAGGCTTTTTAGTCTAATTGTATTTTTTTATTGATTTAAATATGAAATAAAAGAAATTAATAAGGCATACATCATAAATAGAATTAAAACCCATCAACTCTTCTTATGTCTAAATTTTAATACATAAGTAAGTTATATTTTAGTCATAATAAAGTATTAAACATTTTAACTCCTTCACTTGCCCATTATATTCAATCATTACTTCATTTGTCAAAATTCCACTCTTTGTCTATTTTGTTGTGGGGATGAGAAGAAATGAAGTGAAGGAAGAATATAACTTTGGGTGTTTAAGGAGTGAAACAAGTATTCACTTACTACAGTTTATCATCGTTCACTAAAACAAGTATGTTTACCGTTATTAAATTTTATTATTTATTTAGTCAATTTATAAGATGTTGTCAACTAGAAATATAATATGTTATAAAGATATTTTTCTCCTTCAAGGAAATAAGTGGTAATAGTCTATAACAATATTGAAAATGTGATTTCTAATAAAGATATATTTTTGATACTAAGTTATGAAATTTCGTTTAAGTTACTAAGATCACTAAATTGGTTTCACCATAAAGAGAAGGTACATAATTATTATATAATTTTTTAATGTAATCTTTTCTTATAAAATCTTTGATATAAAACGATAATAATTTTTGAAAGTTTTAAAAGAATAATTTTATAAATAAGTTATAAGTTGTCACACCCCGCTAAAGCGGAAACACGGAAGTGTGAAGAGCAAAGATATCATTACACGAGTTATAATCAAAACATACGGTTTCAAGTCATTAGAAATAAATAAGAGTTTACAGTTTCAAGATAACCAAGTATTGAAAAGTACATCAAGACATAACAAAATAAAATGTTCGATAAAATTCCCAAATAACATGTCCAAAATAGGTCTTCTCCCGATTCATGACTTCACGTGACGTATCATGACCCATCCAAGTAATGCATTCCGTGACTTACACCTGATTTCCTGAAACAAGAGATAAAGTGTCAACTACAATAAAGTAGTGAGTGAGTTACAGTTTTCTAGTCCTCGACTAAAAAGGTTTGAGCTAAGTATATCAATACTTACAAGTTTCTAAAAGTAGATTCATTACTTAAAGAATAGTTCGAACCAAAACAGTTGTTTGAAAGATAGATGCGGAAGTCGTATAACTCTATACACGCATAAAAGTAAACTATGATTGATTACATGTATAACGACTACTTGGCATAATAACTTAAGTGTTCACACTAAACCGATTAACCAACCGTGATGCCTCTTACCCCGACTACTACGAGGAGTCATTTCTGATCGAGTAATATGTACCTAAGTTGCCACTTAAGTAAGGAACGGTTATTTCCTAAGTATCGATACCCATAATTACTAAACGGCTTAACAAAGCTAATAGTGTGTGGTGAAAATTAGGCACTGAATTTATTTTAAAACTAGTAGTTGTCACTTAGAGTAGCTATATTCCTCAAGAGTCATGGTAGTTATACGATCAATCAAAGTACATGTGAGTGCCGAGAATGGCATTAAATAAGTTTAACATAGTTTGAATCAAGAGCCGAATAAAGGTGGCGAACCATTAGTTTATCATAGGCCAATCGGCCATAAAACTAAATAAGCATAAGTTTGTCAAAAATGTTCAATAGAGTTCATAAAAGTTCATTTAGATCTCTTGTTTCCCCCCAAAAGATAATTGAAAACAGTAATTAAGTAGGGGATGTAACTCACGATTTGCGAAGGATTGCACAAAAGATAGAGCGGTCGGAACGGGTCGAAACGGGTAGGAATCACGGAACTCCTAAGGAAATACCAAGATCTTATAAGTAATCATGTTTACAATCTTGTTAGGTAACATAATGTTTTTATTACAAGTGTTGGTTTATGGTCTACCGAAAATCGGGCAGCGCTTCCGCGCCAAAATCATTAAGTCCATTTTAAAACACTTTCCCGCTTAACAATTTTTATAATCCAAAGTTTATATAATTACACCAAACAAAATGTTATATAAACATGTTCAAATAGTCCCTTTTCATGCAATTTAAGCTCATTATTGGTTATTAGCTCGGTTTGAAGAAATAAGTTCAAGGTTGCATTTAGTGGCGAAAACAACCCATTTCCCAGAATCTGGGTCTGGAATGCGCCGCCTGTGGTCCATGAAGCTTTTATAAGTACAAGCGGGAGGGTTTTGGTGCTGGTGATGATTTTGGTTTTGGTTGTTGTTGTTGTTGTTGTTCTGGTTCTGATTGTTGTTCTGATTCTGGTTGTTTTGATTCTGGTTGTTGTTCTGTTGTTGCTGTTGCTGTCGCTGGTGGTTGTTGACGTTGGCATTGATTCCCGCCGTGATCTGTGCGATCATGTTGGGCATCGCTGCATTCAACTGCTCAGCGATGATACTGGCGTTGGTTCGGGGTGCCATGATTCTACAACAGACAACAGACAACAGATTCAGTTTAGATCGCAAGATTAGAGTATGATAAGAATATAATACCATGTACAAGACAACAATTCCACAAGAGTAAAGTAATAGAACAGATAGAACACGCACGACAGAGATTCGAGAGATTCACACAACAAGATTCACACGCAAAAGATACAACCCAAAGATAACTAAAGATTCACACGACAATAGCACAAATAGATAATAAGGTAGAATTTCCATTCATTAAATATTATAGAGTTGAATACAAGGTTCAAAATGTGAATGGAATACAAGTACAATACATAAGGAAATAAAATAGATATGGCTTTGAGTTGTGTACACAGGAAAATTACAACTCGAGCCTACAGTACAATAAGTAAAAGAAAATCACTAATGGCGCTTCTCGAAAAGCATCTTGGTGACCACAACCGCCAAGAGGGTCCCCATAACCAAGCAGACTCCCACCAGACGTTGCACCGTCCGGGCAGTGGCCTGAGCCGTAGCGAGGTGTCGCAATGCCTGCTCCGACAATCGATGCGCGGCATCAGAGACTTCGCAGAGGAGAAGCCCTTGTTGCTGGGCCTCCTGAGATAGTCCCCTTACCTCGCGGTGAAGGTGCAAGAAAGCGGCGGGAGGGGGTAGCTGTGGAGTAGGCGGTGTCCTCTGCCTGGCTGCTTCAGCGTCACGGGCACGCTGCATTTCCTCACGCTCGAGCTGGCGCTCCCATGAGTAATGGTCGAGCATGGAGGTACGCGGTGCCTCGGGAGGTGGATGACCAAACGGGAGGTGTGAAGGTGTGGGTCGGGATGATCCGGCCTGCTGTGCGGCCATCCGGTCGGGTAGCCGACCTGGAAGGATGACCTGCTTGCGTGCCGTCGTAACGACACGAGGTCCACGCCGCTGGGGCGGTGCCTCAACGGGGGCCGGTGGTGCGACTGGTAGCACAGTCCTCGGGCTGGAGGTACCCATGCTGCTGGAGTACGCCATTGAGCTCTCCTCAGATGGGTCAGTCGTCTGATGACGCTGACTCTCGGATGCTGCGGGATCCTCTGATGGTCCGGGGGAGGACGCTAGTCGTGAAAGTGAGCGGGACTGAGATCGTGAGTGCGATGATTGAGACATGTCGGATCTGCGAATAATACGTTACGTGAGTACAGGAAGGTAAGGAAAAATGTAAACGAAAATGCAATGTATGGGTCAGTCACGTGAGAATCGGGAAGGAGTAAGACCGGGAATTTTTCGACTCGAAAACCGTTTGACAATAGCAATTACTTTCCGTTCTCGCAGAATTTATTTTTAACTAGGCATAGGTGATCAAGTTACGCCTAGTTAAAAGCAAACCGTGCGATTGCGGAATTAATCTACTAAAGTTTGAAAGCTCGTGAAATGATTTTTCTGAAAAGCCTTGGTTATAGTTTGGTTTCAAAAATTATTGAAAAATTCTCAAAACCGTTTTCGCTATAACCAGTGCTCTGATACCAAGTCTGTCACACCCCGCTAAAGCGGAAACACGGAAGTGTGAAGAGCAAAGATATCATTACACGAGTTATAATCAAAACATACGGTTTCAAGTCATTAGAAATAAATAAGAGTTTACAGTTTCAAGATAACCAAGTATTGAAAAGTACATCACGACATAACAAAATAAAATGTTTGATAAAATTCCCAAATAACATGTCCAAAATAGGTCTTCTCCCGATTCATGACTTCACGTGACGTATCATGACCCATCCAAGTAATGCATTCCGTGACTTACACCTGATTTCCTGAAACAAGAGATAAAGTGTCAACTACAATAAAGTAGTGAGTGAGTTACAGTTTTCTAGTCCTCGACTAAAAAGGTTTGAGCTAAGTATATCAATACTTACAAGTTTCTAAAAGTAGATTCATTACTTAAAGAATAGTTCGAACCAAAACAGTTGTTTGAAAGATAGATGCGGAAGTCGTATAACTCTATACACGCATAAAAGTAAACTATGATTGATTACATGTATAACGACTACTTGGCATAATAACTTAAGTGTTCACACTAAACCGATTAACCAACCGTGATGCCTCTTACCCCGACTACTACGAGGAGTCATTTCTGATCGAGTAATATGTACCTAAGTTGCCACTTAAGTAAGGAACGGTTATTTCCTAAGTATCGATACCCATAATTACTAAACGGCTTAACAAAGCTAATAGTGTGTGGTGAAAATTAGGCACTGAATTTATTTTAAAACTAGTAGTTGTCACTTAGAGTAGCTATATTCCTCAAGAGTCATGGTAGTTATACGATCAATCAAAGTACATGTGAGTGCCGAGAATGGCATTAAATAAGTTTAACATAGTTTGAATCAAGAGCCGAATAAAGGTGGCGAACCATTAGTTTATCATAGGCCAATCGGCCATAAAACTAAATAAGCATAAGTTTGTCAAAAATGTTCAATAGAGTTCATAAAAGTTCATTTAGATCTCTTGTTTCCCCCCAAAAGATAATTGAAAACAGTAATTAAGTAGGGGATGTAACTCACGATTTGCGAAGGATTGCACAAAAGATAGAGCGGTCGGAACGGGTCGAAACGGGTAGGAATCACGGAACTCCTAAGGAAATACCAAGATCTTATAAGTAATCATGTTTACAATCTTGTTAGGTAACATAATGTTTTTATTACAAGTGTTGGTTTATGGTCTACCGAAAATCGGGCAGCGCTTCCGCGCCAAAATCATTAAGTCCATTTTAAAACACTTTCCCGCTTAACAATTTTTATAATCCAAAGTTTATATAATTACACCAAACAAAATGTTATATAAACATGTTCAAATAGTCCCTTTTCATGCAATTTAAGCTCATTATTGGTTATTAGCTCGGTTTGAAGAAATAAGTTCAAGGTTGCATTTAGTGGCGAAAACAACCCATTTCCCAGAATCTGGGTCTGGAATGCGCCGCCTGTGGTCCAACTGGCGGCGCATTCGGACCTCAGTTTTCTGGGAAATCCGTTTTGTTGCTTAAAATTGCTAGTTTGGTGGTAGATTTCGACATGCATTCATAGATACATATATTTACATGATGTTTAACAGTTTCTATTGAGTTTTTAACCACAAATTCATGGATCTAAACATGCAACTAGTAAAAACCCGTTTTTGTTCATAAATGATGAAATATTTGCATATAAATTCATTTTTAAGTGGTGGATGATGCATGCAATGTATATATAATGTAAGGACAGTAGTTTAAAAGGGTTTTTACCGAGTGGATTGTGGTTTCGAAGAAGGTGGAAGTGAATCCTTGATGATTTTGACCCCAAACAAGCTTAGAAATCGATTTTTAACCCAAGAGAAATGTTACCCTTTCTTCCTTTTAGCTTGATGACGATTTTGTTGTGTTTATTTAGTTGATGTTTATGTATTTTGATGTAAGATTTCTGGAAATGGAGATATGTGTGTGTGTGTTCTTGAGTGTTCAAGAAAAGAGAGAGAGAGTGTTTGTTTGTTTGAGTGTGTGTGTAATGTGAATGTGTTTGTATGTGTTAAGTATGATGTTTCTGGATCAAAAATGGGGCTTTTGGACCCTAAGAACCTGGGCCAAACGTGGTTTAAGGTTTTAGGTCCGTTTTGTTAATTTTTGCAAAAACATAAAAATAGCTGAACTGGCCCCGAATGCGGCGCCAATGGGACAACAGGCGGCGCATTCGGGCTTGTTTCAGCCTTGTTCGTTTTTCGTTTGTTCCATTGTTAAGCGCTTTCGTTAGTTGAAAGTTTCCGGTTATTTTTGATAGGAACTTAGACAAGTTCACTAGGTGTTTACTTGGTATTAGGATTCGATTAAGTGATTCCGAGTTCGATTCTACACATTCGAGTTAACGAGACAAGTGATAATAAGATGAATTTACAATTGAGTCAAAGATAGAGAATGCGGTTTTCACCTGAAATAAGACGGTTGTCACATTCTCCCCGGGTTGAAAAGAATTTCGTCCCGAAATTTAGTTCGCCTCATTGGATGGAAGATCTTTGAACAGGTGCGGATACTTCTGACGAATCTGGTCTTCACGTTCCCATGTGAATTCGTGACCTCGTCGGGAATTCCACCGTACCTTGACAATAGGGATTCGGCTTTGCTTGAGTTGTTTGACCTCTCGGTCTACGACCTCAAGCGGTTCCTCGATGAAATTAAGTTTGTTGTCGATCTGGACCTCGTCCGATAAGCACTTTTTCAAGTGTGAGACGTGGAAGACATTGTGAACGTTGGAAAGAGCTTGTGGAAGTTGAAGTCGGTACGCCACTGGGCCGACACGTTCAATTACTTCAAAGTTTAACTTACCGCGTTTCCCGAAACGGACTACCCCTTTCCATGGCGATATTTTCAGGAGTACTCTATCGCCCACCTGGAATTCTAGGGGTTTCCTTCGGTTATCGGCATAGCTCTTCTGCCGAGTACGAGAGGTTTTCAATCTTTCTCGGATGGTAGTGATTTTGTCAATGGTTTCCTGGACGATGTCGAGCCTTGTTAGTTGTCGATCGCCAGCTTCTAGCCAACACAGCGGCGACCGGCACTTGCGTCCGTATAAGGCCTCGAATGGAGCACACTTGATGCTGGCATGGTAGCTATTATTGTAGGAAAACTCGACTAAGGGCAAGTGAGCGTCCCAACTTCCTCCGAAGTCAACTACACACGCTCTCAGCATGTCCTCAAGTGTCTGAATCGTCCTTTCACTCTGACCATCGGTCTGAGGGTGGTATGCTGTGCTGAGGTCTAGTCGCGTCCCGAGCGATTTCTGAAGTGCGTTCCAAAACCGGGACGTGAATCGACTATCTCTATCGGAGATAATGGAGAGAGGCGTTCCGTGACGAGAGACGATCTCGTTAATGTAAATCTGAGCGAACTTCTCCATTGAATGGTTCTCTCTTACCGGCAGAAAGTGTGCGGACTTGGTCAATCGATCCACAATCACCCAGATTGTGTCATTCCCCCTTGCCGTACGAGGCAGTTTAGTAATGAAGTCCATGGAGATCTGCTCCCACTTCCACATGGGGATCTCCGGCTGTTGCAATAGCCCTGATGGCTTCTGATATTCAGCCTTGACCTTCGAGCAGGTAAGGCACTTAGCCACATACAAGGCTATGTCCTTTTTCATGCCCGGCCACCAATAGTATTCCCGTAGATCCTTATACAGCTTGTCGGATCCCGGATGAATAGAGTATCGGGATCGGTGGCCCTCGTCCAAGATGAGCTTGCGAAGGTCCTCGGCTCTAGGAATCCATGCTCGATTCTTGAAGTAGTGGATTCCGTCCGGTTTAAGCTCAAATTCCTGTTCATGATTGTGCAGAGTTTCACCCTTAAGGTTCTCAGGTTTCAATGCTTCCTGCTGAGCTTTAGAGATTTGTGATTGGAGGTTAGTTTGAATCTGGATTCCCAATGCTCTAACTCGAGATGGTTTAGCCCTTTCCTTACGACTCAGGGCGTCAGCTACTACGTTTGCCTTACCCGGGTGGTATTTGATCTCGCAATCGTAGTCGCTTAGAAGTTCGATCCATCTCCGCTGTCTCATATTGAGCAATTTCTGTTCGAGGATATGTTGAAGGCTTTTGTGATCCGTGAACACCGTGCACTTAGTGCCGTACAAGTAATGCCTCCAAATCTTTAGTGCAAACACGACAGCTCCCAACTCTAAGTCGTGTGTTGTATAATTCTATTCGTGAACCTTCAACTGTCTCAATGCGTATGCGATGACCTTTTCCTTCTGCATAAGGACACACCCAAGTCCTTGGTGAGACGCATCGCAGAACACTACAAAATTATCCGTACCCTCCGGTAGGGACAGAATCGGTGCGTGGCACAGTTCATGCTTCAGTTTCTGGAAGGATTCATCCTGTTGTTCTCCCCAGGTGAAGTTGATGTGTCTGAAATAATACATATTTTGTAGCCACATTTATCGTATTTAAGCATCATTATCTGCAACTTTTGTTATGATTTGGTATATTTTTAGTTAGAATTGCAGATTAATGTTATATTTGGGCCACGGAGCGAAAAGGAGCTGAAACTGGCTTGAAACGGAGACAAACGAGCAGAAAATACGAAGTTTGAGAAACAGCCGGCGGCTGAAATCCCTTAGCCGGCGGCTGAATTAAAGTTTTCATTAAATTGTTTTAAACGTGCCGCGGAAGCAACTTTTGGGCCCGTGTGTGTCAGCCGGCGGCTGAAATGAGCCAGCCGACGGCTGAATTGGAAATTTCAGTAATCAGAGTTTTAGTCGAATACGTTTTTCCGCTTGGCTTTTGCTTATAAATACAAGATCAAAACGTCCAGAAAATATACTTTTCCATTATTTTCACCTGCATTCATCTTGGAGAGCTGAACGAAGAGTCCTAGAAGCCATCAAACACTTGGAAGCTTTTGGTTAATCTCTTTTAACCAACTTTGATTTTAGTAATTGTTTTGATTCAAGTTATTTACATTATTATTCTTGATACAATGATTTGTTTAAAGACCTATTTTGTTATTTGCTTACAATCCAACATGAGCTAAACTCTTTAAGCGATTGCTTGGATTGTTGAACCTGGATTTATGTTTTAATCAAGTTTATGTTTGAACTTATTGATTTTTCCATTATTATTTACGTTTAATCGCGATCCATGTTTATTCAAAGTTATTAAATTTACTACTTAGCGTAATTGATAGATCTATAGCATAACTAGCGTTCTTATATGATTTATTGGTTATTTACAATTATATGATTTATTAGATAATTGTAGCTTGAGACTTAATTGAGATAGGCTAAGAGATTAGTAATTTAATAAATTGAATGAACATGACAATTATATCAGGATTGAATAATTGAGACTTTTGTTAATTCGTAGTCGACAGATTAAATTGTAAATAATAGTGAACTTAAAGCACAATTTAGAGTGGATAAATCTAAGATAACTCTTGATGTACGAATAATCGTATGATCTTTCTCTAAAATTGTAGGATTAGATAACTCTAGCGGGAAATCTAGTTATCATAGGAATCACAGTTAAATCAATCAAACATATTCTTGTTAATTCATAATCCAGGTGAAACGTAATTCCAAGTAATCGTTGCTTTTAAATCTGATTAATTCTCAAATACTTTTCGAAACAGTTTTTCATCCGCAATCCATTTAGTTAATTAAATTGTTATTTAATTTAGTTATTTGTTTTCTGAATTATGTTCTCTCAGAACTAAAACGTCCCCCATATTTAATTGCTTTTATTAGTTTAATTACATAATTTGAGATAACGGATATTAATACACGTTCCCTGAGTTCGATCCGGACTTACTAATTCTATATTTACGTACGATCAGGTACACTGCCTGTTTTGTGTGTTAATATACGTTGGTAAAAATCCTTTTCTAAACT
>CAJVGC010000582.1:40076361-40332198 GCA_910822075.1 Senecio squalidus | reverse complement strand
TTTTTTCGTTCGGTGATTTAGTACGATCTAACCTGGTGTCCGATATGTTTAGCCGCTCTCATATGATGATCTAAGGTGACCTGAAACAAAAATTCAAAAATTAAAAGAGAAAAAAAAGAAAAAAAAAAAAAAAAAAAATAAAAACGCGTAGTGTACATATATTTTTTTGTTTTTGTTGTTTTTCTGATTTTTTTGGTTTTTGTTGGTTTTCTGATTTTTTTTTGTATTTTCTTATTTTTTCTAAAAATAACAATAAAAGAAAGGGAAAAGAAACGGGTTGTCTCCCGTAAGCGCTATTTGTTTAGTGATGAGTCGTTAAGCTCGACTCAAACCAAGTTTGTTTAACCGTCACGTTCATGGAGATCGAGCTCCTCGTCGTCTCCAAACAGATCAAACTGGTTGTCGCGTCCATCGGCATAATATTTCTTTAAACGATGCCCATTTACTTTAAAACTCTCGCCCTTTTCGTTGGCGATCTCCACCGTACCGTAGGGGAAAACATCTAGCACGATATACGGCCCCGACCACCTTGACCGCAATTTCCCCGGAAATAGCTTCAATCTGGAATTATATAAAAGAACCATATCACCGTCGATAAAGTTCCTATCCGTCTTAATTCGCTTATCGTGCCATTTCTTTGTCCGTTCCTTGTAAAACAGCGAGTTCTCATAAGCGTTCATGCGCAACTCGTCTAACTCCTGGATCTGGTGGAACCTGTTCTTCCCTGCAGGAATCATTTCCATATTGGCAGCTTTTAAAGCCCAATAGGCTTTATGCTCAATTTCAACGGGTAAGTGACATGCTTTACCATAAATCAAACGATAAGGAGTACAACCAATAGGAGTTTTAAATGCAGTCCTATGCGCCCAAAGAGCATCGTCTAATTTATCGGACCAATCCTTACGATTTGCACCGATCCGACTTTTCCAAAATGCGCTTCAAGCCTCGGTTAGTAACCTCGACCTGTCCGTCGTTTGGGGGTGATAAGCTGTTGAAAAATTTATGGTTTACACCATATCTTTTTAACACTTCTCAAGTTGGGCGTTACAAAAATGTGTACCCCTATCACTAATTAAAGCTTTAGGGGTACCAAATCGGGAAAATAATTGTTTCAAAAAAGTGAACGACGACTCGCGCATCATTGGTGGGTAAAGCTTTCGCTTCAGCCCACTTTGATACGTAGTCGACAGCTACTAAATATATTTATTTCCCCGACTTGAAGGAAAGGGTCCCATAAAATCAATACCCATACATCGAAAATTTCACATACCTGGATGCCCGTTTGTGGCAATCTCGTCGCGTGAAGAAATATTACCAGTCCGGTTGACAAGCGTCACATTTCTTCACATGATCCTGAGCATCTTGTACACTGATGGCAGTAGAACCCGACATCAAAAACGCGTTTAGCTGTGAAATTCGCAGCATGATGTCCTCCTACAGGTCCCGAATGGCAATGGCGTAAGATCTTGTCTTTTCAGCTCCAGAAACACATCTCCGAATAACGCCATCTGCACAAGCACGAAACAAAAACGGGTCTTCCCAAAAATAATGTTTCAAATCAGCGAAGAATCGCTTCTTTTGCTGATAAGTTTTATGCGTGGGAAGTGTTTTGGCAACCAAATAATTAGCAATATCCGCAAACCAAGGTACCTCGTCACTTACTTTAACCGTCATGAGAGCTTCGTCGGGAAAAGTGTCTCGTATGACCGACTCATCCAGCTTTTCCAATTCCGGGTTTTCCAACCTAGACAAATGATCTGCCGCCAAATTCTCCGCTCCCTTCTTGTCCTGAATTTCAATGTCAAATTCCTGCAAAAGTAAAATCCAGCGGAGTAATCGTGGTTTGGCATCCTTTTTGCTAAACAAAAATTCAAAGCAGAATGGTCAGTAAATACAATAGTTTTAGACATGATTAATAAGATCTAAATTTATCAAAAGCAAAGACAACAGCGAGCAGTTCTTTTTCAGTGGTGGTGTAATTTTCCTGCGCATCTGTAAGGGTTCTTGCTTGCGTAATAGATTGGTTTAAATCTCTTCTCAATCCTCTGTCCTAAACTGCTCCGACTGCGTAATCGCTCGCATCACACATTAGCTCAAACGTTAAATCCCAATTGGGACTAGTCATAATCGTTGCTGAAACAATCTTTCCTTCAAATGTTAAATGCAGTTAAACAAGAAGAAAAAAATTAAATTTACAATCTTTTTCGAGGGTTGATTCATAGGTCGCACATATTAGAAAAATCTTTTATAAAACGTCTATAAAACCTGCGTGACCTAGAAAACTCCTTACCGACTTGACATTCGTTGGTGGGGTAATTTCGCAATGGCTTCAATTTTGATTGATCCACCGCATCCCCGCACTTGAGATTTTGTGTCCGAGAACCATTCCTCGCGGACCATGAAGTGCACTTCTCCCAGTTAAGCACCAAATTGACTGTTCACATCTCGCCAACATTTTCTCCAAGTGTTCCAAGCAGAATCAATATGAGTCTCCAAAGACCGAAAAGTCGGCCATGAAGATCTCCCTGAATTGCTCCACCCCTATCGTGAAAGATTGCCATCATACACCGCTGAAATGTAGCAGGTGCCTTGCACAGACCGAATGGCATCCTTCGATAAGCAAACGTTGCCAAAGGGACCCGTGAAAGTGGTCTTATCCTGGGTCTTCCGGCTCAAATAGGAATCTGGAAATACCCTGAAAAACCATCTAAAAAGCAATTAAAGGCTTTCCCGGCTAACCGTTCAAGCATTTGCTCACAAATTGGTAAAGGGAAATGATCTTTGCGGGTGGCGTCATTTAACTTTCGGTAGTCAATGCAGACACGCCACCCTGTTACGTTGTGTAGGAATTAGTTCTTTCTTTTCGTTGGCAACGATTTAATAAATTTTATGTTATAAAATACACATCAAGTTTTTGGCGCCGCTGCCGGGGATCGAACCCGGGTCACCCGCGTGACAGGCGGGAATACTTACCACTATACTACAACGACAACAAAAAAAAAAAAAAAAAATTAAAAAAACAAAAGAATAGTTATTAAAGCCCGTACGAGGTAGCCAATATTTGTTAAAGTTGTTTGACGTTATTTGCGAGAAATAAAAATATTCTCAATTGAAGTGTTAAAGTTATTTGACGAAGTTTGCGAGAAATAAAAATTCTCAATTGGAGCGTTGAAGAATTAAGACGAAATTTGGTCTTAGAAGTTTCATCAGAGTGAGCCATTAGGGATAGTTAATCAAGTTTTGAAAGTAATATAATTTTTGACTAAAATGTTTGGATTTGTAGACTAATTGGAAGTTGATTGTTTCATATCATTCATATTATTTCACCTCCATCATATTTTCCATTATTTTACCCATCACCCATTGATATGACCATAAGCCCTCTGAACTAGTTACTTAGACTCTATTGGTGGAGAAGCGTATCGTTATCAAGCCTATGATAGAATACTTGTCATGACTGAGCTTTGAGCGATTTCACATATATATTACACTTAGATTAGCTTTTTGAGTGATTGAGTGTTATACTTCCCAAATCGTGAGATGTTTAGTTATGCATTTAAATTTTGGCTTGGTAATAATTAAATTCATCTTCGTAAATAAATTTTTTGTAATTTACTCGACTCGTTGGGTATTTTATTTTTATTGAAGATGTTTGTTTTGTTCTAGATTTAACAGTTTACTTGAGGACAAGTAAGATTCAAGTGTGGGTAATTTGATGTGTCTGAAATAATACATATTTTGTAGCCACATTTATCGTATTTAAGCATCATTATCTGCAACTTTTGTTATGATTTGGTATATTTTTAGTAAGAATTGCAGATTAATGTGATATTTGGGCCACGGAGCGAAAAGGAGCTGAAACTGGCTTGAAACGGAGACAAACGAGCAGAAAATACGAAGTTTGAGAAACAGCCGGCGGCTGAAATCCCTTAGCCGGCGGCTGAATTAAAGTTTTCATTAAATTGTTTAAACGTGCCGCGGAAGCAACTTTTGGGCCCGTGTGTGTCAGCCGGCGGCTGAAATGAGCCAGCCGACGGCTGAATTGGAAATTTCAGTAATCAGAGTTTTAGTCGAATACGTTTTTCCGCTTGGCTTTTGCTTATAAATACAAGATCAAAACGTCCAGAAAATATACTTTTCCATTATTTTCACCTGCATTCATCTTGGAGAGCTGAACGAAGAGTCCTAGAAGCCATCAAACACTTGGAAGCTTTTGGTTAATCTCTTTTAACCAACTTTGATTTTAGTAATTGTTTTGATTCAAGTTATTTACATTATTATTCTTGATACAATGATTTGTTTAAAGACCTATTTTGTTATTTGCTTACAATCCAACATGAGCTAAACTCTTTAAGCGATTGCTTGGATTGTTGAACCTGGATTTATGTTTTAATCAAGTTTATGTTTGAACTTATTGATTTTTCCATTATTATTTACGTTTAATCGCGATCCATGTTTATTCAAAGTTATTAAATTTACTACTTAGCGTAATTGATAGATCTATAGCATAACTAGCGTTCTTATATGATTTATTGGTTATTTACAATTATATGATTTATTAGATAATTGTAGCTTGAGACTTAATTGAGATAGGCTAAGAGATTAGTAATTTAATAAATTGAATGAACATGACAATTATATCAGGATTGAATAATTGAGACTTTTGTTAATTCGTAGTCGACAGATTAAATTGTAAATAATAGTGAACTTAAAGCACAATTTAGAGTGGATAAATCTAAGATAACTCTTGATGTACGAATAATCGTATGATCTTTCTCTAAAATTGTAGGATTAGATAACTCTAGCGGGAAATCTAGTTATCATAGGAATCACAGTTAAATCAATCAAACATATTCTTGTTAATTCATAATCCAGGTGAAACGTAATTCCAAGTAATCGTTGCTTTTAAATCTGATTAATTCTCAAATACTTTTCGAAACAGTTTTTCATCCGCAATCCATTTAGTTAATTAAATTGTTATTTAATTTAGTTATTTGTTTTCTGAATTATGTTCTCTCAGAACTAAAACGTCCCCCATATTTAATTGCTTTTATTAGTTTAATTACATAATTTGAGATAACGGATATTAATACACGTTCCCTGAGTTCGATCCGGACTTACTAATTCTATATTTACGTACGATCAGGTACACTGCCTGTTTTGTGTGTTAATATACGTTGGTAAAAATCCTTTTCTAAACTTTAATAAATTTTATGTTATAAAATACACATCAAGTTTTTGGCGCCGCTGCCGGGGAACGGTTGCTATTTTTATTCGTGATTTTGAATTTGTAATTACTCGATCCTTTCGGAAAGATTTATCTTTCTGGAAGTTGCATTCTTTTTGTATTACGTGATAATTGTTAATTGGACTAATCGGATTTTTGAAGTTACAATTTTTCAGGAAATTTTCACACAGCAGCTTTTTGACCGCCGGCTGAACAAAAACAGCCGCCGGCTGATTTCCAGCCGCCGGCTGAATTTAGCCAGCCGCCGGCTGATTAGCAGCTGTTGGTTATTTTTCGTTTTATTGTAATTTTAATTTTTCGGTTTGTTTAATTTTCAGTTATCACGGGCTACTGACATATTATCTTCTGTTCTATTAGGTTTTGCATGACCCGGAGTTCAAATCCAAATCTTGTAGAGCCTTTCGAAGATCCGGAGAAAGCCTTTCGCATTCGACGCAGACTGTTTTCCCCAAAAGCTCAACCACTCACCAGTTTTAAAGTTCACCAAAACGAAAGTTTCAAGTCTGATTTTATGCAATATTCTGACGAGGAATATAACCAGCTATCTGATCAAGAGGACGAGAAACCAATCCCTAATTCACCAGTTACCATATCAGATTCTGAGTCATCAGAGTCAACTGAAGAATCGGAGCACGAAATGGCAGTCAACATCAATGAGATCACTTTGGAGGAGTACTATGCTCTTACCCCGAATGTTGCAACAGACATTCCCAACCCTGCTATCACTCGAGGAGCAGACTTCCAGCTTAAGGGCCAGTTTCTCAAAGAACTTCGAGAGAACCCTTTTAATGGAGATGAGAATGAAGATGCTAATGTTCATGTGGAAAAGGTTATCGAGATTGCTGATGCTTACACCATACCAGGTGTGACAAAGGAGGCTGTTATGTTACGGGTGTTTCCGATGACACTCAAGGGAAACGCGAAAAGGTGGATTGGGAATGAACCGGCCAATTCCATCACTACTTGGGCCGATCTGAGGGCCAAGTTTTTGAAGAACTACTGTCCCCCTTCAAAAACCTCTAAGATGATTGATGATATCAGGAACTTCACACAAGATATTGGTGAATCACTTTATCAGGCATGGGAGCGTTACAAAGATATGTTACACAAATGCCCCCAGCATGATCTCAACACTCAACAGGTCATCAAGACATTTTACAAGGGAGTTGATCGTCAAACTCGTAACGAGTTAGACTCTGAGGGAAAAATTCCACGGAAAATCCCGGCTGATGCTTGGAGTGCTATTGAAAAATCTGCTAAGCACTCCAAACTTTGGGAAGACGGTGGTAAGGGACGGAGGCAAATGGCTGATAACAGCGACGGTCTCGCTGCTATAACTAACAAACTGGATGCTATGGGAAGAGACATCAAGCGCGTCAACGAGAAAGTGCATGCTATTCAAGTTGGTTGCGAAATTTGCAACGGATACCATCTAGCCAAAGATTGCCCTAGGAAAGATGAGGAAGAAGCTACTGAAGAGGTAATGTATGGAGATTACCAAGGAGGAGACAGGAATAACAACAACTATCGCCAAGGAGGAGACAACAATGGTTATCGCAAGCCCTACAACAACAATCAGGGAAATTCAAATGGGCAGAAACCATATAGGCAAGGACCACCTGGGTTCTATGCTAAGGAAGCTCCTAAGGCGCCGTTTCCACCAAAAGATGATTTGCATGAACTGATGAAACAACTCATGACTACTAATAATCAGTTTATGCAAACCACGATCAAGCGAATGGATGACACTGATTCCATCATCCGTAATCAAAGTGCTTCGATCAAGCAACTCGAAGGGACCATGGGACAATTAGCGAAAGTAGTGCAAGAGAGATTTCCGGGACAGCTACCGAGCTTCACGGAAACGAATCCTCGAGATCATGTCAAAGCAGTTACCACCCGAAGTGGTAAAACTCTCGATTCTTCTTTTACAGGTGTTACTAACAATATTTCTACTGATTTTGCACAGGTTAACAAAGAAGACGGAAATGAGAACGCAGACAAACCACTGAATTCTGCTACTGCTGACTATCAGCCGGCGGCTGCCCCCAGCCAACCGGCGGCTGACAGCCAGCCGGCGGCCAAATCAAGCCAGCCGGCGGCTGACTCGCTGACCTCGAAGAAAAATACTCCAGCTGCTACTTCGAAGCCAAAAATCACACCGGTGACTAAGGACTTCACACCTGCTGTTCCATACCCTGCTGCTCTGAAGAAAGACAAGGACGCTGTCACATATCACAAATTTCTAGAGAACATGAAGCAGCTTCACATCAATATTCCGTTCATTGAGGCGATTGCTCAAATGCCGAAGTACGCGAAATATTTGAAGGATCTTGTGACAAATAAGAGTAAACTGGAAGACGCTTCCAAGGTCACCATGAATGCCCGTTGTTCCGCACTGATGCAAAACAAGTTGCCTCCGAAATTAAGCGATCCAGGCGCTATTTCTATTCCTTGTTTAATTGGCAATTTAACTGTGAATAATGCATTAGCTGATCTAGGAGCAAGTATTTCTTTGATGCCATATTCAATGTATGCTAGATTAGGTTTAGGCGAACCAAGACCTATTCGTATGTGCATTGAATTAGCTGACCGCTCTGTCCAATATCCTAGGGGAGTCGTTGAGAATGTTCTTGTCAAAGTAGATAAATTTGTGTTCCCTTGTGATTTTGTCATTCTTGATATGGTAGAGGACCCTAGAGTACCGATCATCCTAGGACGTCCATTTTTAGCCACATCTCACTCCTTAATTGATGTCTTTAACCGTAGAATCACTATGCAAGTAGGAGATGAGAAAGTCGTTTTCAATGTCAATGATTCAATGGAATATCCTTCTGTAGTAGATGATACTTGTTATTATTTAAATGCATATGACATTTCCGATGATGAGTTTGTGCAGATGTTACTGGAGGATGATCAGACTGATTCATTCATTAATACGGGCTGGAGTGGAGATTTTGACTCTGCAAAAGAGCTAGCTGAATTTGATATGCTACTGGAGGAAGTCAAATCTACACTGATCACCGAAAATCAGGAAACGAACGAAGAAAAACCGCCAGCAGAAGCCAGCCGACGGCTGTCTAAAGCCAACCGGCGGCTGAAAAAAGGCCAGCCGGCGGCTACAGAATCTCAGCCGGCGGCTGATTTGCCCAGTACCGGAATTTCGGTTCACGGTGTTCCATGTTCACGAGCTGAGATCATGGAAATTAAAACATCGATCGAAGAACCACCCAAGCTGGAATTGAAGCCACTTCCGTCTCATCTGGAGTATGCATATTTGCAAGGTCCAAGCGACTTACCTGTTATTATTTCTTCTAACTTATCGTGTGGGGAGAAAGATCGTTTATTGCAGGTACTTAAAGCTCACAAGCAAGCTCTGGCATGGAAGATTACTGACATTCGGGGGATTAATCCATCATTTTGCACGCACAAAATTCTAATGGAGACGGATTTCAAGCCGGTTGTTCAACCGCTTCGACGTTTAAACCCGAAAGTCAAGGATGTGGTGAGGAAGGAAATTATCAAGTTGCTGGACTCAGGACTCATTTACCCTATTTCTGACAGTCCATGGGTGAGTCCGGTGCATGTGGTTCCGAAAAAGGGAGGTATGACAGTCGTTGCCAACGAAAAGAACGAACTAATTCCTACACGAACGGTAACAGGGTGGCGTGTATGCATTGACTACCGAAAGTTAAATGACGCCACCCGCAAAGATCATTTCCCTTTACCATTTGTTGATCAAATGCTTGAACGGTTAGCCGGGAAAGCCTTTTATTGCTTTTTAGATGGTTTTTCAGGTTATTTCCAGATTCCTATTGAGCCGGAAGACCAGGATAAGACCACTTTCACGTGTCCCTTTGGCACGTTTGCTTATCGAAGGATGCCATTCGGTCTGTGCAATGCACCTGCTACATTTCAGCGGTGTATGATGGCAATCTTTCACGATATGGTGGAGCAATTCATGGAGATCTTCATGGACGACTTTTCGGTCTTTGGAGACTCATTCGATTCATGCTTGGAACACTTGGAGAAAATGTTGGCGAGATGTGAACAGTCAAATTTGGTGCTTAACTGGGAGAAGTGCCACTTCATGGTCCGCGAAGGAATTGTTCTCGGACACAAAATCTCAAGTGCGGGGATCGCGGTGGATCAATCAAAAATTGAAGCCATTGCGAAATTACCCCCACCAACGAATGTCAAGTCGGTAAGGAGTTTTCTAGGTCACGCAGGTTTTTATAGACGTTTTATAAAAGATTTTTCTAATATTGCGCGACCTATGAATCAACTCCTCGAAAAAGATTGTAAATTTAATTTTTCTTCTTCTTGTTTAACTGCATTTAACATTTTGAAGGAAAGATTGATTTCAGCACCGATTATGACTAGTCCCAATTGGGATTTACCGTTTGAGCTAATGTGTGATGCGAGCGATTACGCAGTCGGAGCAGTTTTAGGACAGAGGATTGAGAAGAGATTTAAACCAATCTATTACGCAAGCAAGACCCTTACAGATGCGCAGGAAAATTACACCACCACTGAAAAAGAACTGCTCGCTGTTGTCTTTGCTTTTGATAAATTTAGATCTTATTTAATCATGTCTAAAACTATTGTATTTACTGACCATTCTGCTTTGAAATTTTTGTTTAGCAAAAAGGATGCCAAACCACGATTACTCCGCTGGATTTTACTTTTGCAGGAATTTGACATTGAAATTCAGGACAAGAAGGGAGCGGAGAATTTGGCGGCAGATCATTTGTCTAGGTTGGAAAACCCGGAATTGGAAAAGCTGGATGAGTCGGTCATACGAGACACTTTTCCCGACGAAGCTCTCATGACGGTTAAAGTAAGTGACGAGGTACCTTGGTTTGCGGATATTGCTAATTATTTGGTTGCCAAAACACTTCCCACGCATAAAACTTATCAGCAAAAGAAGCGATTCTTCGCTGATTTGAAACATTATTTTTGGGAAGACCCGTTTTTGTTTCGTGCTTGTGCAGATGGCGTTATTCGGAGATGTGTTTCTGGAGCTGAAAAAGACAAGATCTTACGCCATTGCCATTCGGGACCTGTAGGAGGACATCATGCTGCGAATTTCACAGCTAAACGCGTTTTTGATGTCGGGTTCTACTGGCCATCAGTGTACAAGGATGCTCAGGATCATGTGAAGAAATGTGACGCTTGTCAACGGACTGGTAATATTTCTTCACGCGACGAGATGCCACAAACGGGCATCCAGGTATGTGAAATTTTCGATGTATGGGGTATTGATTTTATGGGACCCTTTCCTTCAAGTCGGGGAAATAAATATATTTTAGTAGCTGTCGACTACGTATCAAAGTGGGCTGAGGCGAAAGCTTTACCCACCAATGATGCGCGAGTCGTCGTTCACTTTTTGAAACAATTATTTTCCCGATTTGGTACCCCTAAAGCTTTAATTAGTGATAGGGGTACACATTTTTGTAACGCCCAACTTGAGAAGGTGTTAAAAAGATATGGTGTAAACCATAAATTTTCAACAGCTTATCACCCCCAAACGAGCGGACAGGTCGAGGTTACTAACCGAGGCTTGAAGCGCATTTTGGAAAAGTCGGTCGGTGCAAATCGTAAGGATTGGTCCGATAAATTAGACGATGCTCTTTGGGCGCATAGGACTGCATTTAAAACTCCTATTGGTTGTACTCCTTATCGTTTGATTTATGGTAAAGCATGTCACTTACCCGTTGAAATTGAGCATAAAGCCTATTGGGCTTTAAAAGCTGCCAATATGGAAATGATTCCTGCAGGGAAGAACAGGTTCCACCAGATCCAGGAGTTAGACGAGTTGCGCATGAACGCTTATGAGAACTCGCTGTTTTACAAGGAACGGACAAAGAAATGGCACGATAAGCGAATTAAGACGGATAGGAACTTTATCGACGGTGATATGGTTCTTTTATATAATTCCAGATTGAAGCTATTTCCGGGGAAATTGCGGTCAAGGTGGTCGGGGCCGTATATCGTGCTAGATGTTTTCCCCTACGGTACGGTGGAGATCGCCAACGAAAAGGGCGAGAGTTTTAAAGTAAATGGGCATCGTTTAAAGAAATATTATGCCGATGGACGCGACAACCAGTTTGATCTGTTTGGAGACGACGAGGAGCTCGATCTCCATGAACGTGACGGTTAAACAAACTTGGTTTGAGTCGAGCTTAACGACTCATCACTAAACAAATAGCGCTTACGGGAGACAACCCGCTTCTTTTCCCTTTCTTTTATTGTTATTTTTAGAAAAAATAAGAAAATACAAAAAAAAATCAGAAAACCAACAAAAACCAAAAAAATCAGAAAAACAACAAAAACAAAAAAATATATGTACACTACGCGTTTTTTCTCTTTTAATTTTTGAATTTTTGTTTCAGGTCACCTTAGATCATCATATGAGAGCGGCTAGTACTAAATCACCGAACGAAAAAACAATTTTTTGGAACAGACAGTTTTAACCGGCGGCCAAACTTTTAAACAATAAAATTGGCAGCGGCTGAAGCTAGCCGACGGCTAAAGATATCCAGCCGCCGGCTAAAAACGCAGCAGCTAAAATTTTTAGCCAGCGGCTACCATCAGCCGACGGCCAAAATCTTCCAGCCGCCGGCTGAAATCACCCAGTTTTAAAATTTTGTTTTTATAAATCGTTTTTTTTCTCTCATTCACATCCACACACACACAACATTATCCTACCGGCGGCTGAGAAATATTTTCACCATTTTCGTTCGTTTTTCTTCAATTTTTCATCTAAATCTCTCATTCAAACACCAAGGTATGGATTACTCACTCCTCTTTCTTGTTTTTCTTTGATTTTTCATGAAGAACACCATTTGGGGGTTTCGAAAATCCGAGATTGTTAGTGCTTAATTTTACAATTAATTGATAGGATTCATTCCTTAGATGATTTGTATGCTTAGGCTTAGCTCAATTTACAATTTCCTTGGTTTAAGTTTGCTTAGAGATTGTTGAAATTTGGGGGTTTTTGCTAGGAACATTTGTCACTTGATTTACTTTAATTTGTGAGTAGGATTTAGTATTGCTACAACTAATTAGTTACATTGAGTTTAAAAAAATCAAAGTTCCATGTTTTAATTGACGAAAATGGGTTGGTTGTTAATGTGCGTATGAACTTGATAATTGAATTTTGGTGGAATTTGGTTATTAACTTGTGAATTGGATGGTAGAATACGATATTGGTCTAATAGATATGCGAAGTTTTTGTGTGCAATCTTTATGTTTTGCATATTATTTTTGATAGGGAGTTTAAACAACGGCTAGAACAGTTAACAGCACACATATTCTGTCCAGAATGTAGCCAGCCGGCGGCTGAAATTAGCCAGCCGGCGGCTAACTGCCAGCCGGCGGCTGTTTTCAGCCAGCCGGCGGCTAAAACTGTCTGTCCCATTTTTTATTGCTCACTGTTTCGGCTGTTTGTTGCGGTTCCCTATTTTCTCGCACTGTTTTATCTGACTAATATGGTTATTCTAATTTGGTTTTTTGCAGACTATGGCACAGGAGGTCCCCCCTCACGTTCCTCTTTACGACATCGATCACCCATACCTCCAAATAAACAATGTCAGGCAAGGGCTCACGTACCAAATGAGGCAAGATATCCAGAATAAGATGGACAACATGCGGCAATACCCGGTTTTTGCTCCTAGCGGTATTGATTGGGAGTTCTTAGCCCAGGTTCGTCCACACGATGCCCGGTATCCATCGGGAGCTGCTGAGCTTTCGGACATGTTAGCATTTGATTATCAGGGGTTTCGTTGTCGAGCCTGGGAGCGGTTATTTTCTATTAGCCAGCCGATCTACATAGAGGCTACGTACGAGTTCTATGCATCTTTCACCTTCAACCATTCTGACCCCAACCCTAACCACAAGACGATACAGTTTGTACTCGGGGGTGAGGTTAGGCGGTTAACATTAGCGGAGTTTGGGCAGGCGCTTGGATTGTTTACAGCTACTGATCTTGCACACCCGGATTTCTTTGGGTTTTTGGCTGAGGGAGTTAACACTCCAGACTATAGTGAAAATGCGGCAATTTGGGCCAACGTTAGTGGAGAGTTAGGGAGCTCCCGTCCTTCCTACACACAGATTAGGGACCCGAAAGTTCGGGCTATTTTCGCCATGGTTTGTTTATATGTGATCGGCAGGAAATCCGGCATCGAAAAATGCCACAAAGAGGAACTATTTTGGCTGGGATGCATCGTTCAGAAACGGCCTGTTAATGTCCCATATATTTTAGCTCGGTGGATGACCAACATCCTGAAGGGCGCCCGGCCCGGCAGTGTGATCCGGGGAGGACACTTTGTCACCGCCATTGGCAACCACTTAGCCTTCCAGGGACCGGGCTTTGATAGTTGTACTTTGTTGACACCAGGGATGCGTCTGTATGGGGCAGCTTGGTTTAAGTCTTCAGGTATCGTGAGCAGGTTTGTTACCCTACAGGGCGAGGTGTCTTACAGATGGGTTGCTATTCGAGGGGTTGTTGGTGCTGAGGAGTTAGATGATGAGGAGGGCCCACCAGGATTCGAGGAGGCCCCACCACAGGATGAGGTTCCACCGGGTCAGGGGTTCGATTTTTCGGGTCAGATGGAGGCTTTGACAGCTAGTATGGGACAGATGGCGTCCCGGTTTGATTCGTTTGCGGACCGTATGGAGGGTCGTTACTGCGACCTCAGCCATGATGTCACTTACATCCGCAACCAGGTGGGGCAGATGTATTCTGAGTTCGACAGTCGGAACCGCTATCAGGACGAGGTTCTTTACCAGTACCATCAGCGTGCCGGTTTGAGTTACCAGGCCTATGACGGTTCCTATCATTCATTCGGTGGCACCACGCCTATGGATCAGGACCAGCCATCGTCTTCCTCTTATGAGGATCGCCAGCACATGTGGACCGCTCATCCTTACGAGTACCAGCCTCCTACCGAGGCCGAGCGACAGCAGGCTGAGGAGGAGCAGCGAGCAGCTTGGGACAGACAGGGCCGTTGGCCTGATATGTGATGATTTTTGGTTACGATGTGTCTTTTTAAGACTATTTTTATTTTTATTTGTATTTTTATTTTGTATGGATTATTTGTTTGGGATTTGTATTTGGATTATGTATTTCCTATGATTACTTTATTTGTGGTATTTAATCTGTGTGCATCTGTTTCCCATTTTAGAATTTCAACCATTTTAGTCGAAGTAATGCCGGAACTCCAAATTTTCAAAGGAAGCTATGCAGATTTTTTGAGGACGTTACGCTTTTACTAGCCAAACATTCTTTCCATTGCTAATTCCTTTCACAGCATTCGACATTTAAATGGGGGAGCTTTTTCTATTCCTTTCTCTTTTTCTTTTTGCACTTACTTGCTGAATTTTATTTACAATGAGGACATTGTATTGTTTAAGTGTGGGGAAGGGGTTAGGATTGAATCTATTTGTCCTTAGGAACAATTTGTGTGAAAATTTTAAAATTTTTGACATATTTTTCGTAATTAGTTTTAACTAGTTGCATAACTAGGCACACCTACCCATTTCAATTTTTGTGAGGATTTGAGCCATTATAGCATACATTTTATATGCTTTTATCTTCATTTGTTATGTGTGCCGGTGACTTGTAAACTTTAGAACTTGACACTGTATACGCTTCGAGGCTATGAATGAGCATAAGTTTTTACTTATCAGTAACTAGGAAAGAGGCAAAAGAATTAGGATTGTTAAACAGTTGATTGGCCTATTCGTTTCTTATAGTTGATAACTACACTGGTTATTTGACTCACACTACCTATCGAGCACTCGTTTTTAGTGTTTTTGACGTTTAGATACCATATTTGCGCCAAACCTTTTTCTTTTATCACCTTTCCAGATATATTCCATAAATTGAGCCTAATGTATAAGTCGTTAAATCCGAATATTTTAGTTGAAAATTCCCTCTTTCTTAACTTGATTGATTATTAGACGGAACGTTATATGTGATGGCATGGAGTTGATTAATTTACTTAAGTTCACGAAGAAAAGTTATTGGTGGATATAAGTTAAGAATTATTCAGGATATTTGATGGACCTTTTGAGCGGTGTCTTTAGTAAAAAAAAAAAAAAGATATAAAAAAACAAAAGAATAGTTATTAAAGCCCGTACGAGGTAGCCAATATTTGTTAAAGTTGTTTGACGTTATTTGCGAGAAATAAAAATATTCTCAATTGAAGTGTTAAAGTTATTTGACGAAGTTTGCGAGAAATAAAAATTCTCAATTGGAGCGTTGAAGAATTAAGACGAAATTTGGTCTTAGAAGTTTCATCAGAGTGAGCCATTAGGGATAGTTAATCAAGTTTTGAAAGTAATATAATTTTTGACTAAAATGTTTGGATTTGTAGACTAATTGGAAGTTGATTGTTTCATATCATTCATATTATTTCACCTCCATCATATTTTCCATTATTTTACCCATCACCCATTGATATGACCATAAGCCCTCTGAACTAGTTACTTAGACTCTATTGGTGGAGAAGCGTATCGTTATCAAGCCTATGATAGAATACTTGTCATGACTGAGCTTTGAGCGATTTCACATATATATTACACTTAGATTAGCTTTTTGAGTGATTGAGTGTTATACTTCCCAAATCGTGAGATGTTTAGTTATGCATTTAAATTTTGGCTTGGTAATAATTAAATTCATCTTCGTAAATAAATTTTTTGTAATTTACTCGACTCGTTGGGTATTTTATTTTTATTGAAGATGTTTGTTTTGTTCTAGATTTAACAGTTTACTTGAGGACAAGTAAGATTCAAGTGTGGGTAATTTGATGTGTCTGAAATAATACATATTTTGTAGCCACATTTATCGTATTTAAGCATCATTATCTGCAACTTTTGTTATGATTTGGTATATTTTTAGTTAGAATTGCAGATTAATGTTATATTTGGGCCACGGAGCGAAAAGGAGCTGAAACTGGCTTGAAACGGAGACAAACGAGCAGAAAATACGAAGTTTGAGAAACAGCCGGCGGCTGAAATCCCTTAGCCGGCGGCTGAATTAAAGTTTTCATTAAATTGTTTTAAACGTGCCGCGGAAGCAACTTTTGGGCCCGTGTGTGTCAGCCGGCGGCTGAAATGAGCCAGCCGACGGCTGAATTGGAAATTTCAGTAATCAGAGTTTTAGTCGAATACGTTTTTCCGCTTGGCTTTTGCTTATAAATACAAGATCAAAACGTCCAGAAAATATACTTTTCCATTATTTTCACCTGCATTCATCTTGGAGAGCTGAACGAAGAGTCCTAGAAGCCATCAAACACTTGGAAGCTTTTGGTTAATCTCTTTTAACCAACTTTGATTTTAGTAATTGTTTTGATTCAAGTTATTTACATTATTATTCTTGATACAATGATTTGTTTAAAGACCTATTTTGTTATTTGCTTACAATCCAACATGAGCTAAACTCTTTAAGCGATTGCTTGGATTGTTGAACCTGGATTTATGTTTTAATCAAGTTTATGTTTGAACTTATTGATTTTTCCATTATTATTTACGTTTAATCGCGATCCATGTTTATTCAAAGTTATTAAATTTACTACTTAGCGTAATTGATAGATCTATAGCATAACTAGCGTTCTTATATGATTTATTGGTTATTTACAATTATATGATTTATTAGATAATTGTAGCTTGAGACTTAATTGAGATAGGCTAAGAGATTAGTAATTTAATAAATTGAATGAACATGACAATTATATCAGGATTGAATAATTGAGACTTTTGTTAATTCGTAGTCGACAGATTAAATTGTAAATAATAGTGAACTTAAAGCACAATTTAGAGTGGATAAATCTAAGATAACTCTTGATGTACGAATAATCGTATGATCTTTCTCTAAAATTGTAGGATTAGATAACTCTAGCGGGAAATCTAGTTATCATAGGAATCACAGTTAAATCAATCAAACATATTCTTGTTAAT
Source organism: Senecio squalidus (assembly GCA_910822075.1). NCBI lineage: Eukaryota > Viridiplantae > Streptophyta > Magnoliopsida > Asterales > Asteraceae > Senecio > Senecio squalidus. The sequence goes on along the minus strand of CAJVGC010000582.1, from coordinate 40,314,986 downwards.
TCATAATCCAGGTGAAACGTAATTCCAAGTAATCGTTGCTTTTAAATCTGATTAATTCTCAAATACTTTTCGAAACAGTTTTTCATCCGCAATCCATTTAGTTAATTAAATTGTTATTTAATTTAGTTATTTGTTTTCTGAATTATGTTCTCTCAGAACTAAAACGTCCCCCATATTTAATTGCTTTTATTAGTTTAATTACATAATTTGAGATAACGGATATTAATACACGTTCCCTGAGTTCGATCCGGACTTACTAATTCTATATTTACGTACGATCAGGTACACTGCCTGTTTTGTGTGTTAATATACGTTGGTAAAAATCCTTTTCTAAACTTTAATAAATTTTATGTTATAAAATACACATCAGAAGTCCTTATCCTTTTGAGTGAGTTCGGTCAGAGGCTTAGCGATTTTCGAGAAATTTTTAATGAACCTCCGGTAATAGCCCGCCAATCCTAAGAACTGTCGGATTTCGGTGGGAGTCGTGGGGGCTTGCCATTTCTCAATCGCTTCGATCTTTGCTGGATCGACATGAATTCCCTCTTGGTTTATTACATGGCCAAGGAAGTGTACTTCTCGGAGCCAGAATTCACACTTCGAGAATTTGGCGTACAATTTCTGATCCTTAAGGAGTTCGAGGATGAGTTTCAGATGTTTCGCATGGTCCTCCTTGTTTCGTGAGTAGATGAGGATGTCATCAATGAATACGATTACGAATTTGTCCAGATATGGTCGACACACCCTGTTCATCAGATCCATGAACACCGCTGGTGCGTTGGTCTGACCAAATGGCATGACGAGAAATTCGTAATGTCCGTATCGGGTTCTGAAAGCGGTTTTTGGGATATCGTTCTCACTGACTCGAACCTGATGATAACCCGAGCGGAGGTCGATCTTAGAGAAGTAAGTTGCACCCTGCAACTGGTCGAACAGATCATCGATCCTCGGAAGTGGGTATCGGTTCTTGACGGTCAGTTTGTTCAGTTCTCGGTAATCGATGCACATTCGGAAGGATCCGTCTTTCTTTTTGACAAAAAGGATTGGGGCTCCCCAGGGGGACGAGCTCGGACGAATAAGACCGTGGTCCAAGAGTTCCTGTAGCTGTTTCGACAGCTCTTGCATTTCCGGTGGGGCTAAACGATACGGTGTCTTGGCAACCGGTGCTGCGCCAGGAACTAGGTCTATTCGGAATTCCACTTGTCGGTGTGGAGGTAACCCAGGTAGATCCTCAGGAAAGACTTCTGGATGATCCTTGACTACGGGGATATCTTGTATTCGCTTTTCCTTAGGCTTACGCTCGATGACATGCGCTAGGAATGCATCAAAGTCCTTTTTGAGGTACTTGTGCATTTTAACGCTGGAGACGATGCGAAGTCGTTGACCCGGTTTGTCGCCCTGCACGACAAGGGTTTCGCCGTCTGATAGAGGGATTCGAATGAGTTTGTCGAAACAGACGATCTCGGCCCGGAACCGAGATAACCAGTCCATTCCGACTATGATGTCAAAGCTCTTCAGCTCTATCGGAATTAAATCAATGGGAAACGTTTTATCAGCTAGGCAAATAGAACATCCTACGATTACATCCTTAGCCTCAAATTCCTGACCGTTGGCATACTCTACGGTGAAGCTATCCTTAAGAATCTTAGATCCTAAATTAATGAAAGGTCTAAATTCTAAGGATACGAAGCTTCTTTCTGCTCCAGAATCGAATAATACAGATGCATAGTGGTTGTTTACAGAAAACGTACCGTTCACCGCATTCGGGTCCTGCCGAGCCTCCTCGGCTGTAAGTGCGAAAGCACGTCCGCGACCCCGTCCACCTTGATTTGGTTGGGCATTCTGAAGCTTGGGACAGGCATTACGGAAGTGTTGATCGCTTCCATACTCGAAGCACACAGGCTTCTGACCCTGGACTGCGGCTTTCTCTGAACAGTACTTGGAGAAGTGCCCCACCTTCTGGCACTTAGAACATACCGGGCAGTTCCCGTGGTGATGAAAGTTGCACTTATTGCACTTGGGGTTCGTCCCCGTGTAGCTTCGGTTTCCAGCTGGTGGTGGTGGTGGTGCAGCAGTTACCGCGTAGTTGCGGGTGGTTTTCTGTTTCTTGTTGTTTCTCCGGGGGTTTTGATCTGCCTTTCTTTTCTCTCCTTCCTTCTTCTTGGAGGGTGCTGTGCCCGAGAGGAGATCACTGGTGAGTCGGTATGCCAGGATGATTGCACTCTGTAAGGTTTGAGGTTCAGCAGAGAGGACATTTCCCCGGATCTCGGGAACTAGACCAGAAACGTAACGGTCAATGCGGTTTTCCTCAGGGGTTACTAGCCTCGGAACCAGTCGGGCCAGTTCATGAAACCTGGTGGTGTACCCCTCAATGTCATTCGCGACCATCATGAGGTTCCACAATTCCGCCTCAAGCTTCTTGATTTCTCCCTTAGGGCAGTATTCAGCAATCAAAAGGTTCTTGAATTGCTCCCAGGTGAGAGCATAGGCGGTGTCACGCCCTCTGGTCCTAACCACGTTGTTCCACCATGAAAGGGCCTTCCCATGTAGCACGCATGAGGCGTACTCTACCTTGTCGGCCTCGGCACACTTGCTAATGTGTAAGACTGATTCGATACTCTCGAACCAGGACACAAGTCCTACAGCTCCAGAGGTGCCGTGGAACTCTTTGGGCTTGCATGCCATGAAGCTTTTATAAGTACAAGCGGGAGGGTTTTGGTGCTGGTGATGATTTTGGTTTTGGTTGTTGTTGTTGTTGTTGTTCTGGTTCTGATTGTTGTTCTGATTCTGGTTGTTTTGATTCTGGTTGTTGTTCTGTTGTTGCTGTTGCTGTCGCTGGTGGTTGTTGACGTTGGCATTGATTCCCACCGTGATCTGTGCGATCATGTTGGGCATCGCTGCATTCAACTGCTCAGCGACCTGCTCAGCGATGATACTGGCGTTGGTTCGGGGTGCCATGATTCTACAACAGACAACAGACAACAGATTCAGTTTAGATCGCAAGATTAGAGTATGATAAGAATATAATACCATGTACAAGACAACAATTCCACAAGAGTAAAGTAATAGAACAGATAGAACACGCACGACAGAGATTCGAGAGATTCACACAACAAGATTCACACGCAAAAGATACAACCCAAAGATAACTAAAGATTCACACGACAATAGCACAAATAGATAATAAGGTAGAATTTCCATTCATTAAATATTATAGAGTTGAATACAAGGTTCAAAATGTGAATGGAATACAAGTACAATACATAAGGAAATAAAATAGATATGGCTTTGAGTTGTGTACACAGGAAAATTACAACTCGAGCCTACAGTACAATAAGTAAAAGAAAATCACTAATGGCGCTTCTCGAAAAGCATCTTGGTGACCACAACCGCCAAGAGGGTCCCCATAACCAAGCAGACTCCCACCAGACGTTGCACCGTCCGGGCAGTGGCCTGAGCCGTAGCGAGGTGTCGCAATGCCTGCTCCGACAATCGATGCGCGGCATCAGAGACTTCGCAGAGGAGAAGCCCTTGTTGCTGGGCCTCCTGAGATAGTCCCCTTACCTCGCGGTGAAGGTGCAAGAAAGCGGCGGGAGGGGGTAGCTGTGGAGTAGGCGGTGTCCTCTGCCTGGCTGCTTCAGCGTCACGGGCACGCTGCATTTCCTCACGCTCGAGCTGGCGCTCCCATGAGTAATGGTCGAGCATGGAGGTACGCGGTGCCTCGGGAGGTGGATGACCAAACGGGAGGTGTGAAGGTGTGGGTCGGGATGATCCGGCCTGCTGTGCGGCCATCCGGTCGGGTAGCCGACCTGGAAGGATGACCTGCTTGCGTGCCGTCGTAACGACACGAGGTCCACGCCGCTGGGGCGGTGCCTCAACGGGGGCCGGTGGTGCGACTGGTAGCACAGTCCTCGGGCTGGAGGTACCCATGCTGCTGGAGTACGCCATTGAGCTCTCCTCAGATGGGTCAGTCGTCTGATGACGCTGACTCTCGGATGCTGCGGGATCCTCTGATGGTCCGGGGGAGGACGCTAGTCGTGAAAGTGAGCGGGACTGAGATCGTGAGTGCGATGATTGAGACATGTCGGATCTGCGAATAATACGTTACGTGAGTACAGGAAGGTAAGGAAAAATGTAAACGAAAATGCAATGTATGGGTCAGTCACGTGAGAATCGGGAAGGAGTAAGACCGGGAATTTTTCGACTCGAAAACCGTTTGACAATAGCAATTACTTTCCGTTCTCGCAGAATTTATTTTTAACTAGGCATAGGTGATCAAGTTACGCCTAGTTAAAAGCAAACCGTGCGATTGCGGAATTAATCTACTAAAGTTTGAAAGCTCGTGAAATGATTTTTCTGAAAAGCCTTGGTTATAGTTTGGTTTCAAAAATTATTGAAAAATTCTCAAAACCGTTTTCGCTATAACCAGTGCTCTGATACCAAGTCTGTCACACCCCGCTAAAGCGGAAACACGGAAGTGTGAAGAGCAAAGATATCATTACACGAGTTATAATCAAAACATACGGTTTCAAGTCATTAGAAATAAATAAGAGTTTACAGTTTCAAGATAACCAAGTATTGAAAAGTACATCACGACATAACAAAATAAAATGTTTGATAAAATTCCCAAATAACATGTCCAAAATAGGTCTTCTCCCGATTCATGACTTCACGTGACGTATCATGACCCATCCAAGTAATGCATTCCGTGACTTACACCTGATTTCCTGAAACAAGAGATAAAGTGTCAACTACAATAAAGTAGTGAGTGAGTTACAGTTTTCTAGTCCTCGACTAAAAAGGTTTGAGCTAAGTATATCAATACTTACAAGTTTCTAAAAGTAGATTCATTACTTAAAGAATAGTTCGAACCAAAACAGTTGTTTGAAAGATAGATGCGGAAGTCGTATAACTCTATACACGCATAAAAGTAAACTATGATTGATTACATGTATAACGACTACTTGGCATAATAACTTAAGTGTTCACACTAAACCGATTAACCAACCGTGATGCCTCTTACCCCAACTACTACGAGGAGTCATTTCTGATCGAGTAATATGTACCTAAGTTGCCACTTAAGTAAGGAACGGTTATTTCCTAAGTATCGATACCCATAATTACTAAACGGCTTAACAAAGCTAATAGTGTGTGGTGAAAATTAGGCACTGAATTTATTTTAAAACTAGTAGTTGTCACTTAGAGTAGCTATATTCCTCAAGAGTCATGGTAGTTATACGATCAATCAAAGTACATGTGAGTGCCGAGAATGGCATTAAATAAGTTTAACATAGTTTGAATCAAGAGCCGAATAAAGGTGGCGAACCATTAGTTTATCATAGGCCAATCGGCCATAAAACTAAATAAGCATAAGTTTGTCAAAAATGTTCAATAGAGTTCATAAAAGTTCATTTAGATCTCTTGTTTCCCCCCAAAAGATAATTGAAAACAGTAATTAAGTAGGGGATGTAACTCACGATTTGCGAAGGATTGCACAAAAGATAGAGCGGTCGGAACGGGTCGAAACGGGTAGGAATCACGGAACTCCTAAGGAAATACCAAGATCTTATAAGTAATCATGTTTACAATCTTGTTAGGTAACATAATGTTTTTATTACAAGTGTTGGTTTATGGTCTACCGAAAATCGGGCAGCGCTTCCGCGCCAAAATCATTAAGTCCATTTTAAAACACTTTCCCGCTTAACAATTTTTATAATCCAAAGTTTATATAATTACACCAAACAAAATGTTATATAAACATGTTCAAATAGTCCCTTTTCATGCAATTTAAGCTCATTATTGGTTATTAGCTCGGTTTGAAGAAATAAGTTCAAGGTTGCATTTAGTGGCGAAAACAACCCATTTCCCAGAATCTGGGTCTGGAATGCGCCGCCTGTGGTCCAACTGGCGGCGCATTCGGACCTCAGTTTTCTGGGAAATCCGTTTTGTTGCTTAAAATTGCTAGTTTGGTGGTAGATTTCGACATGCATTCATAGATACATATATTTACATGATGTTTAACAGTTTCTATTGAGTTTTTAACCACAAATTCATGGATCTAAACATGCAACTAGTAAAAACCCGTTTTTGTTCATAAATGATGAAATATTTGCATATAAATTCATTTTTAAGTGGTGGATGATGCATGCAATGTATATATAATGTAAGGACAATAGTTTAAAAGGGTTTTTACCGAGTGGATTGTGGTTTCGAAGAAGGTGGAAGTGAATCCTTGATGATTTTGACCCCAAACAAGCTTAGAAATCGATTTTTAACCCAAGAGAAATGTTACCCTTTCTTCCTTTTAGCTTGATGACGATTTTGTTGTGTTTATTTAGTTGATGTTTATGTATTTTGATGTAAGATTTCTGGAAATGGAGATATGTGTGTGTGTGTTCTTGAGTGTTCAAGAAAAGAGAGAGAGAGTGTTTGTTTGTTTGAGTGTGTGTGTAATGTGAATGTGTTTGTATGTGTTAAGTATGATGTTTCTGGATCAAAAATGGGGCTTTTGGACCCTAAGAACCTGGGCCAAACGTGGTTTAAGGTTTTAGGTCCGTTTTGTTAATTTTTGCAAAAACATAAAAATAGCTGAACTGGCCCCGAATGCGGCGCCAATGGGACAACAGGCGGCGCATTCGGGCTTGTTTCAGCCTTGTTCGTTTTTCGTTTGTTCCATTGTTAAGCGCTTTCGTTAGTTGAAAGTTTCCGGTTATTTTTGATAGGAACTTAGACAAGTTCACTAGGTGTTTACTTGGTATTAGGATTCGATTAAGTGATTCCGAGTTCGATTCTACACATTCGAGTTAACGAGACAAGTGATAATAAGATGAATTTACAATTGAGTCAAAGATAGAGAATGCGGTTTTCACCTGAAATAAGACGGTTGTCACATAAGTGGATATTACAAACTCCTATTTGATTGTGTCATAATACGTTTCATTTGTTAGATATCTTTTGGTGATCGCCCATTCGGTACAATCTATTCGAATCATGCGTTTTTGGAATTTGAGGTACGGATATTCCGAGTCTCTTTTAATTATGTTTCTCTTGTTCGTATTATTGTTGGTACAGATATTCTATACATTATATGTATATTATGTGTCATCTTTCGATTGATTATTATTGTGATTATTGTTACGAATTTTCGATACATTTATATGTATAATTGTTGTCTTCGTTCGATTGATTATTTGTGATATTACTTATTTTGATTCTATGAATATTCTTAGTTTTATTTTTAGTATTCATTTCGTTCGTGCTCATTCGATATCTTATTTGCCTCAGTTTGATTCATAAGTTATTATATTGATTCATACTTCATACGATACGTCTTTGTTTTGATATATAATGATTCTTAATTCTTCTTATATGTGTTTCTTTTATTCATTTGTACGAATATTTTATCTCTTAAAAAAAATCAATTGTTTGTAAAATGATCTTTAAATGTGTATCTTAATCTTTCTTTCGATTCGTACATATCCTTATTGATTTTCTATTTCTTTAAATACATGTTTCCTTTGATTATTGGTACAAATTTCTTCTTCTTATCATATGTGTATCTTTTGACCGTTTGTACAAATTTCCTATAACTCTCTTTGAAACTTTTGTTGAATGATTTGAAATATTATTGGTATGACATGTATGTTTACATAAAAGTTTGTTTAAGTTATGTTTTGAAATCATATTACTTTATTATGATCATTTGGTGTACTAACGAGAATTTGTGATCATGTGTAGATTTGAAAATGGGTAAACTAAAAGTATTTTATGTGGCAAAAACCGTGTCTTCAAAACCCATCCCAAAACAGCCCCGAGACAGCCCCAAAAGCAGCCCCTAATATGTCTCAAAACAGTCCCAAAAACAGCCCCAAAAAGTCCCGAAACAACTCGGTAAAGAACACGTGTGATTGTGGTAATTGGTACGGTGATTCGTATAAGGTGTCACTCATTTCGTGTGGCTTTACATGTCCCGATAAGGACCCGTTAAGTTATTATTTCGTAAATAGATTGATAATGTTGTCATGGTGACTCGTGACAATATTAGAACGAACGGTTGGGTAGACACGTGATTTTCAAAATAAATAAAATGTCACATTATATAATATTTTATGTTTGTGGTTAAACTACTTTACGTACATTATAAATAACTTTTTAAACATATTTTGGAGTCTATTAATCACTTTCAAAATTTGTAAAAGTATTTTGAAATTTGTAACATATAAGTCGGTTAAAACGGTTTTGTAAGATATGCCCAAGAGTAACCTATCCATGGAGGTCCCATGGGCGCGTTATTGTGACACCAATAATGTGGCATCGACCGTAGCGGTGTATTTTGCTATATCTACGGCGTCTCTTTTTGTTTTCCCGGATTGTGGTAAGGTGCACTAAGTATTATTTGTTATAAGAGGCGTATGGATCGATCCTAGGAACTTTGTGTGTTTGATGGTGGAGGTTTATCGTAGTGTCATACGAAACGTTTGCACCTTTTGGAAAGACTAGTGGTATGTTTTACCCTAAGATTTCATTTGATATTTGTTACCTATTTGTTTGACTCTTGGTGCATTATTTTACGAAATTTGGCTTTCTAATATGTGGATATATGTTGGTAATACTTTGATATATTGACGTTGGATATGATGGAATTATACATATTTATATTTTGTTTTGAAAATAAGTTTGGTTTGAAAATAAGTTTTGTCTTACAACTTTGTATTTTTTTAAATAAGTTTTGTATTTACTTATTATGCATGTCATACCTTTTCCGTGTCATTTATATATATCTGTTCGCTGAGCATTCGCTCAGCCGTTTTCCATTTCTCTTTCTTAAACGGCAGGTACTCAGTGGCTTTGGGGAATGGGGTCGAGCGTAGAGAGATTAAGGATTTTAGAACGCTTCCCTTAGAATATTTATTATCTTTTAGTACCTTTTGGAAATTTTTCTTTTGAATATTCGGTTTGCTTTTGTATAAGTTTAACGCCCTTTTGCCTTTTAAGTTCCTTTCGATATCATTTTGTATGCTTTGTAAGATCAGGGCGTTACAGCTAATCTTTCAATAATTTCCAAGCTTTTTGCTTCCCCACTGAGAATCTCCTTACATGCCCCCACACAATGAATATTTTCATTTTTGTGAGGAAGATATATATTTGATCTAACATTCACCTGTTTATTTTGTTGCTTTTCGATCCCCCCTTTCTCGGACACAATATCGGCATAAGATTTAACTCCCGTGATACTACTTCTTTCATTCATAGATTTTCGGACACAAGATTTATTCTGTAGATTTTCGATCCTCCCTTTCTCGGACACAATATCGGCAAAAGATTTAACTCCCCTGATACTACTTCTTTCATTCATAGGTCTCTGCTCCCCTTTCTGCATTCCATTCTTACTTTGCCATGTCCTTTGGATTGTATCACCCTTTTGCCTTTCATTATCTCTTCTTCTATCAAATTTCGCTATGTTAACTGATACATTCATTCCATTGATTTTCATCTCCTTCAACCTATTTTCCAAGACATGACTATCCCTTACCCCTTTGTATCTCAGAAATCCAAACCGTTTCCCATTCCTATCGTATTTAACAGCCACGTAAGCATCAACGATTGTTCCGAATTTAGCACCTGCCGCCCAGAGAAGTTTGTGGTTTGAATTTGTTGGCAGATTCGAAACGTAAAATGACGTTGCAATTTGTTGAAGATGATCGGAATTCGATCTTTTTTTCCGGCCAAAGACTGTTCGCCATTCACTCGCCTTTTCGTCTCCCATGGGTGTTAAGATTAAAAAGATATATCTTCTGTTTATACTCCCTAAAACCACCGGCGATGATGATGATGATGAATCGCCGTCGTCTTGTAATCTCCGTCGTCTCGCCGTCGTCTTGAATCGCCGTCGTCTCGTCTCGCCGTCGTCACTCGCCGTCGTCTTGAATCGCCGTCGTCTCGCCGTTTTAGTTTCTCCCCGCCGTTTTAGTTTCTCCCCTGTCTGTTAGTAGGTGTTTCAAACATTCCAAATTTCACTTGTGATATTTTCTCTTAAATGCAATAAGCCCCATGTTTTTTGTCTGTATACTTAAACTCAAAACAAACACACCTTCAACATAAATTTTTGTCTGTTAGTACTCTAACCTCACTCACTGAGCGTAGTGTGACTCTAAAGCTATTCTCTTTTCATATATACTCATAATTAGACATGTGATTAATACTCCAAAAATTCTGCATTCTTGATTCCCATGGGGTGCCATAAATATCTGGAACACCTACCCGCTGATCGTGTTGAAGAGTAGCAATTTCAGAGTTTACTAGTAGGCGGTTGGTATTTGAAATCCCATCATTTATACAGCCCGAGAAATCTATATCTTCATTTAGCATTTTCATTTGTGATTGTTGAACAGGAATCCATGATTCTTGCCCATAGCATGGTAGTAAATAATCTTTTATGTCGACGTAAGTTGTAGGAATCCCTCCACAATTATTGTTTCCTCTTTCTTGGTTCGTAATTGTGTGCATTCTTGCTCCTTCATTCGGAAATGACAATGCCATCACTATCATATAGAAATGTTAGATTAATCACATAGATCAAGCATTCGTATTTCAAAGTTAGTTTGAAAGGATAATGGAAGGGGATCACACAGGTTGAAATTTAATAAAAATGATTTTTTTGTGCAAACAACCTCTGACTGCCCTTTTTGTAATAATATAATTTTGGAACCAAATCGCTTGTAGCTTGAAGATATATGAAATCAGTCATAACTCATTGGTTATTGGTTCAAGTCTTGTAAACGTCAGTTTTTGAAAACATATTCCTAATATTTATAAAAATCTTAAATATTTAAAGAAAAAGCGATTTTACCATACATCCTATTTTGCCATCATAGTGTGCATTAAACAGAAACACCCCAACGCTTTCTTTAAATGAAAACCCGAAATGTAATTAGAGCCAGATAGGTCAAGTGAAACCATATACTGTTCCTTTAAAGTCATAAAAAATGTTGGTTTTAAAATGGTGATATTCTAAAACTAATTCATCACCAACTATATAATTTAAAAATACAAACGCCAATGCCTTATATATACCTGATGTAAAATTAGAATTAGGGTCTCCATGGGACTGAGGCGATGACCGAAGATGGATATCTTGTGAGACGTAATGTAGAGAATGATTTGGGTCATGGTAGAAAAATGGATAGTTGTTAACCGGGAAAGGATGTTGGTTCAAAATAAATAGTCGGTTGTCACACTGAATCAGCTTCTCATATTGCTTATCAAGGATTCCAGGAGGAAATATGACCGAATGTCGCCTAAAAAAGTAGCCAACATTAGAACACATATTCTAGAAATGGAGATAATGTTATTCCATGTCAGCTATTAGACGTCCTCGATGTTCAGAAACTGAGTACGTACCTGCAAACAGAAGCTTGACCTCTAGTAAAATCTGTTGCTTGTTTCCATTGAGTATGCTTTCGTGGTTGAGGATGAATTTCTCGGCCAAAGTGCGGTGGTTGATTTAACTGCAGAATATGTTCTTGTCATATAAATGATACAAACAAATTACAATAAACATCATAAAAGAACCAAGAAAGAACCTCGATTTCTAGACGTCCATGCTCCCCTTCACATATGAACGATCTTATGGCTGAAATTTGGGACCATTGGATTTCTATCTTACTCTTAAGGGGTCCTTCTAGAAATTCCCAAACTAGTTTCTTTTTGGCGTAATAGACTTTAACTACTAAATCTCCTTCGTTTCTTGAAATCCTCTGTCATATTTTAAATTTTTTGGTATTAGTAAACTAGTTTATTAACCCGCACAATACGCGAATAACTTTATCCAAATCAATACAATGCTAACGAAAAACATAACGTATACATAAAGATAAAAAACTATTAGTCATTTAAACAATATTGATTATGTTAGCAAATGTTATGTTGTTTCGCTTATACGTAATCCACTTTATCTTCAAATTTATGTCATTTGTTTCAAAGAAATAAATGGGGAGTTAAAGATGAGATTATGATTTATTACTTCAAAATATCATATATCTATTAACGATTCTTGTAATGGAATTCATGCATGTTGTCAAGATGGGCTCGAAGTTAGGAACAAACAAATTAAAGAGAAATAAACATCTACTACGTGTTGTATTATAACAATGTCACGTGAACAAAAAACATTCAATATATGTGTTCCTCAACTTTACATCAGTAAAACATATGCAAATGCATATATTTTGTGTTATGAATCAAACATGTACTAAACCCTACATCAACTAACTGTAGCGAGGGTAAATGCTTAAGGGCCATTGTGTTAAAGAAAAGAAAATAAAAAGTTACGAAGACATTGCGTTTATAGGAGAAAAAGAAACAAAAGAAAAAACAAAGAGAAGATTTTTTGTCATATATTATGTTTTTCCCTTTATACATAAACCATTCGAAAAATAATAAAAATAATTTCATTTTCTTTTTATAATAATAACTAGATGATTGACCCGCGATAGCACGGAAAAAAATAAAAATTGAATCATATATTTTATGTTTACGTAGATTTTAATTTATTATGGGAAAATAATGTTGTACGTATAAGACATATATATATTTTTACGTTTATACACTATAATAACATATACACACTTTTATTTTTATACACATGTTTTGATATTTTGTATTAGGAGATTTTAGAATAATAATAAGCTAAATTTTAGTCCAAATTGAACGATTCTATAAATAAATTATAATTATGTTTTTTATTTTAGTAGAGATTTAATGAAAAAAAAAAGAAATGTAATTATGTATTGTAAGAGGGTGTAAAATGAAAATAATATTGGATGACATCATCAATCTGATCCAACGGCTGACATCAAAAAAGTTAACTCATCCAACGGACCTTATTTCGCCATGTGGCATTTAATGCCTCTCTTTTATTATATATTAAAGATTTGTATTTGAATGAAGAAAAAAAAGTTAATATTTAAAAAGTATTTATTTCATAATTTTTTTAGATATTAATATAAAATAGAAGTGTTAATTTATTTAAATTGAAAAAATTAATTAATTTTATTTTAATATTATTAAATTATTAGATATAAGGGCTAAATTTTTTAAATTAAAGGGTTAAAATAAAATTTAGTAATGATAATATTATTAAAATGATCTAATAATCTAAATCAAAGTTAAAAAACATATCTAGTGTCTACTAGTTTATCATGTGACATTTTAGATATTTTGTTATTTTTCCATTTCGTGATATGTTTTGGCCCCTCCTTTTGGCTCTTTTTTGGTTTTTTCATGTTTTTTTTTGTATATCTCTTGTATTGTTTGCTTTTTTTTTTTTTTTTAATTAAACATGAAAAGATCGTTAACTTTTTCTTTCTTCTAAATCATTATATATGATGATATATAATTCAATCTAATGTTGATATTTGTAACATATATGACTGTTAGCTATAAAATATATCGTAAATAAGTTTAATCTGAAAAGTTAATCAGATTTAATGTTAACTATAAATACAATATTAACCAAATAAAGTTTATAATAATCTTTTTAATGAAAATAAAAATTAATACATTCCTTTAGGTTTTCAAGCCACCTAGGCAGGTTTTGGTCCAAAACAAGGCTTAAACCCACTAACACAATATGCCCTATAAAAACTTGTCATTTTTTTATTATATATATTTTCACAATTTCAATAAAATAAAATGAAATTTTGGAAAATAATTATATCAATTAACATATATAAATAACAATTTTTTTTATTTAGAAAAGTTTTTAACCCATGTCGAATGTTAGAAAATCCCAATAAATAAATAACTTGTATAGTAATTTACATTGGCAACTCTTAAACATTCTTTTATGTCTTACTCAATTGTATTATGCCTTTTTTCAAAAAAACAAAAAGGAAACAAACCTTCCAAGAGCCGATTTGTAGAAAAAGAGCTGGGAAATTAGAAGCCTTCATCTTCTCAGACTTAATTTTTTTATGTTCCTTATCATCAGATAACGTCATTTCTACCAAATCTATTAGAGAGTCTGACTTCTTTAGTGTCAAACCAATAGGACTCCCTTCCTACATAAATTTTTAGACATGATTAAATTTAAAGCATATTAGTGTCTTAATCGTCGATTAAATTTTCACAAGAATGGAAAATTCACTTGAAAAATTGATGAGAATTGTTTTTAATAAATTAAAATAACTGATATGACCAAGAGGAATACTACACATACAAAAGATTTACAAAAAACTACATACAAAATGGGTGATTATTGATATTTGACCAATCACATAAAAACACTCATTATCTCTCATATTCTTTTTCACCATTCACAAAATAGCAACTCATTTTATATGTAAACTTTTGTAAAGTTTTTGTTTGTATATCATTCATCATTCAACTTGTTTATATTATCCCAAATTGTCGGCGGTCGTCCTTTTATCACTTTCAAAAGACTATTATACCCTTCATTTGTTTAAAAACTATGACCGAAAACACGCGTATTTTTGACACGGTAATAAAAAAAATAGCACAATATTGATGCTATTTTTTACAAGTATGTATAAAACTAACCAAAAAGGTGACCGTTTATGATATTATTTCTTAAGATAAAATGATGGACAAAAATTTTGACATATAATAAGCATTAGTTTACTAGAGAGAGTGAAATCATGAATATATACGTGCATAAATATGCAATGGAATGTTAATCACAACATCAGAAATTACAAAATGCGGAAATTTGTTGATATAAAGTAAAAACCTGTGGATGGAGCTGGAGGTTGAGATTATATGAGGCGGTTTGATGATTTTCCGTTTGATCTAATCCTGCAAAAATGACACCATTGTCGCTGTTTCCTTCATGATGATGATTATAAACCAACTGCAGTTCTCGATTATGATCAAAGTGGCCGTTGTGTTCCCATTTGTTATGGAGATTTTGAAAATTATCACCCTTCATTGATCCTGAAATGATCAGATTAAAAATTTTAATTACAAAATATGTTGATTAAGATAACGACGGTAACTTTGATCGTGCTCCGTGTTTAATTTGTGCTTCTTTTTTAGCAAAACAATATCTCATGGAAGGATAATTTTTGGGGGGAAGAAAGGAAGTGGAAAGTGTGAGTTATTTAAAAAGAAGAATGTGAGAATTTATAGGTTTTAATATTCAACTTTTTATTAGTTCACACTATTTAAAATATTTATTTAATGATGCTTTAGATTCACAAAATGGATAATATGACATAATAACTACCCACTCTTAAATAAATTATAATTAAACAATCATCTTAAAAATAATGATATCTACTAGGGCTTTTTTAATTATGAAATCTTCGGAAGATTTTTCGGAATTTATAATTTTTAGGAATATGTTAATTATAGCTTCGGGGTTATGATTAAGAAACAAATTTACGTTTAAAATTGTTGTATCTTAACTTCTGAAAATTAACCTTTCAGAAAACTGTAAAAAAAAAACTACCACCAAGTTACACTACAAGAAAAATGCCTTTTAGTGACAAAACACGTTTGGTCACTAACAGTTGAAAATTTCCGTCACTAAGGTGTTTAGTGACGAAAATCAAAGTCGTCACTTTTGGTCACTATAGGTCCGTGGCTAATTTTATTAGTGACCAAATACATAACTTGTCTCTAATTAGTGACGAAAACAAAGTGGTCACAGAATTAGTGACCACTGGTTTTTCGTCACTGAATATGGTCACTAATCATAGCAAGTTGTCACTAAATGCTCTAGATAACGGCTCCGTTAAGTCCGTTAGTTACTGTTAGAGACCAAAACAAAGTGGTCACTAGTTTGAAATTTAATTAAAAAATAATTATAATAATTATAATAAATTATAGCCTATTAATTGTAATAATCAAATCCAAATAATAAACATTCATTTAAACAAAAATAAAGAAAACAAAGGTCATCATTATGTCAACTTTAAATAACTAAAAGTTTATTAACACTAACCAAAATACTAGTAATGAACACCAAATCAAAAATACTACTTCTGTCTGCTATTTATAACCCTATGGGAGACTTCCCACCCGTTTTCAGTCATTTCCAGTTATCGAAATCAGAACTTTTAAATGAACTACTATCACTTGCAGATCGATGATGACCACTCCCCATAGGACTACCTGAAACAAGCATATAACATAACATAATATTATTTAATGTCATTTAAGGATGAAGCGTATAATTTAATACGGTAAATGAAAAACTCACCCTCTCGGGAACCTGAGAACTTAGTAATGAAGCAATAACACCTGTGATCTTCTCTAGCCAATCCATTTGATCTAAGGTGCTCTCAGCCTGCAAATTACAATATGTAAGTCATGAAACAACATCCTGAAACATAATTTAGATGACCACAAATGCAATTAACAGTTACAGCAGTAGGTTTCGTTACCTGCAAAGTGTAATTCTTTGTTGGTGAAATAATCCTGAAACAAAATCTGAGGTCGGATTGGTCAGCGTCAACTTTTATAGTTGATGTCAAGAGGTTAACAGTGTGATGAGCAACAAATTTTTATAAGATAGACTATTTATTTTTAACAAGCTTAAAAACTTGAACCAAAAGTGCTCCGCGTTATATCAAACCGTTTAACCTGCATAAAAATTACCCCTTTTGACAGTTACCCAACCCGCCCCTCTTCCCACTTCTACACATAACCAACCGTAACAAGATGAAGTGATTTTCACCTGAGGAATGTACAATGCTGCGACAATGGAACCAATATAATTGATCAACAGAAGCCCGGTCCCTAGTAATGCTATGTTTCTTACTCCAAGTTTTGTTGCAAAAGTAGAAATCTGAAACCTAAAAAATGAAAACACGAATAAAAGGAAGGAAAATGAATAAGGAATCCAGGATAATTATTGCAACATGTTAAAAATGCGGAAAAGTATTGGAGGTTTAGATTTTGGAACCTTCTTTCGGTCACCCTCTACGTCAGGCAGATCTTTAGTAATAGCAATGACTAATGCAAATAATGTAACGAATGTTGTGATAAAAGCCACTGCTGAGCTGTAGATAAATGAAATACGCAAATTTATATTTAAAAATCTTCCCAAAAAGAAAATGCTGCAAGTTTAATGTAACATCCCGAATGACATTTTAACCCATTTACTTATGAATGGGTCGAATTGGGTTGTGTTTCATATCTAACGGGGTCATATCGAACTGCAGGGTCTTCTTGGTTTCTTTAAATATACCCGCCCTTCCGTTTGTTGAATTGGCAGGTCGCAGGGTTCCAACTTCCTTCGCTGCTGTTGGATTGATTGCCTTGTTCTCGAATTAATTCCAAATCCTAGACCATTATCACAAAATTTACACAATAGAAAATGCTGGTTAAAAATGTATCAAGACACACCATTAAAATTCGATTACAAAAACTACTTTTTAAGCATAATAAGGTGATTAAAAAGTACCTGAGACGGATTCCACAGTTTTGTTTTTGGAGTCTTAGGTGGTGGACTCTGGATTCCATCTTTGTCGTCCCATTTCAACCAAGGTAGATTAACGCCTTCCATTTCCACAGGGACAAAATTACCATTTTGGGTTGGTAATAATGCACCATCTCTTTGTTTCGTAGTTCCGACTAAACTTGAACTTGTGTCACTTCTTTCTCCATCAAAGGAAGAAAAATCCGTATCTTCAACGTTTGATATAAAATCTTCAAAATATTTCTCTGCTTCTTCGTTTAGTCGTCATGACACTCTGTTCCTATCATTGCTCCTCTGAAAATTTAAAACCATCCACCATTTATAATATGCATATTTAATGCGACGATTTCAAGTATTAAAATTGGGTCAAACTGGAAGAAACAGGTCGAATGGGTCGACCAAAGTGTTCTCAAATGCTTAAAACATCCCAAATTGCTCTAGTAAACAAAATTGGTTATTATTTGGACAGAAAGTGTTGGCCTGTGGGACACATTTGGACGCTTATTTACAGCTACAGGTTTTGACCTGTTACCCAGCCCGCCCATCGTCCCCAATAATGAGTTATACCAGATAAAAGTTAATGTTACTGTACCTTTCGGGGGTATGAAATTTTCTGTGCGTTACCATTGCTTTTTGACTCAGGAAGTACCTCCCTAACAATCTTGTACCCATCTTGATTCTGTTGCTCCTCTAGTGTTCTCTCCGGCTTTACATAAAAATTTAATATTATGTCATTTATTATTTTAGAATTAGACCATGAAAATGCATATTTAAAATACCAGACTTTTAACCGTGAAGCTAACTATTATAAATTTACTACGTAGTAATTAAAGCAGGTTATTACCTGTTTTATCTTTGTTTAATAGTTTTTTCTTGTTGTAGAAATCAATTGAGGGCCATCGGATTTGTTTGAATACAACCGATCATGGACAGATAATTTAGAAGGCTTTCTTTCCATGGTCTGCTGGATTATTTAAATATAAAGTTCAGTAGTTATTAAGCAGTACATGTATAGTATTTAAGATTAGTAATAGACCTGTTCACGTTCTATCATGATTTCATTCACAGCAGACCTAAGCTTCTTCCACATGGCCTCATTGAGCCCATTATTAGCATCATCCCCAGTAGGGTGGTCAATCTAAAACGTAAGATTCGGGGGTTAAACATAGATCTAGTTACCGTCTAGGTTAGGTAAAGTTTCAGTGAAGAACAACCTTCTTTTGTGCATAAACAGCTCGAATAGTCTTCTCAATATCATTTCTCTTAAAACGAGCATCTCTTAAATCATCATCGGTGAGTGCTGAAGACTGGCTCTGAAAGTAATTGCGATATTAAATAATCAGAAATATCAATTGTAATAAAACGGGATGTAAAATAAATGTTTTGATGTGCTTCTACTGTTCGAAGTTATAATCAAATAACTGGAAGTTTGACTGTTTGGCAAATTCTCGTTATTTGAGAGATTAAGAGATACCAATAAGCAAAAAGGACATCATTTTGAAAAAACAGACGCATTTTAAAATGGATATAAAAGCCTTCCAATTTAGGATAATAAGGTGTAAATATGTATGTTACCGAGTAGTCATCATGTGACCTCAGTTGAGGTGCTTGGCTCGTAGACCTGGTTATTCTTCGATGGTTAATAAGTTTCATATAAGATAAACTACTTTTGGCCCATTGAATATTTGATAATGCAAAAATGTCATATCAAGAAAGGAAGAAAGTGTCGATTGAAGAATATACCTGAACCTATAAGGAATTATATCTAAAACCATTGACAGATGAATATAGTTTTGAAAGTATCTATTTGTTTGTTCACTGTGATAACTACGGAAGATGAGAACACGACCAGCAGATTCATGTAAAGCTGGTTTGGCGTTAGTTGAAATAGTCTGGGAAGAACATTTAGGAAAACTACAATATTGCATTTGACTACACTTCATATATTATCTATTACTGTCGTACAATCTTATAAAGTAGTTGAGCTATGTTATCATATGCACTCCAGCTAACTTAAGCAAATAGATTTCAATTTAGATTCAACTCTACTATTTCAGTGAGTTTTCATCTAAATTACTCAACATATGGACAAATCCTAGTTAAATTTCTTGTCAATGGAATTCTATTCAATCAACACACCTTCTTAGCTTCATAGAACCATGAAATCGATTAAATTCTGCATATAATTCGTTATTCAAAATAGAGAAATTGCAGTAATTAACAGTTATGAATACCTGATAAAATCAAGGAATCGTTGTCCAATTGAGAGTAACTGACAGTATCTTCTGTGAAGCGACTCCTGCGATAGAGCTTCAGCTAGGGTATGTGAAATTTGAATTGAAATTAGCGAATTCCTGATAAAGGAATGAGGTACCGTAGGCGAAAGAGAGGAATCGGAGGAATCGTCGGCGAATTGACAGTATCTCCGGTGAAAGTATCTCCGGCGACGGAGCTTCAGTTAGGGTTCTGATATCTGATATCTGATATTTTGGGTGTATATCGATTGAAAAAAGTGAAGGAGAAGAGGTGATTTATATCGATTGAAAAAGTGAAGGAAAAAAGAGACCTTTGTGAAACTTTTGTGTCAATTCAAATGAGACTATCCTAAACACCTCGTCGTTGATCTTTATCAAACTTAAGTTATTGGTTTAAGCCCTTTGACTTTATAACATAGACAATAGTCTCATATAATTTTTTTTTATAAAACTTTACTAATATATTAGTGACCACTATTATTTGATGTCTAATTATAATTATAAAGAGTGACGAACATTATTTGGTATCTAATACTAAAATAGTGACCACCATTATTTGGTGTTTAAATTTAAGTTAACAAACTCGTTAAATACTTTTTAGTGACAACTTTTTTTTATCACTAACTAATCAAATTAATGACCACCAATTTGTCGTCACTAATATCTATCATTAGTGACTATGTAGTGACAACTATTTACTATTGGTCACTAATTGAACATCATTGGCCAAATTTCAATGACGACTTTTTTTTCCGTGACAAAAAGATGCCATTAGTGACCAAAATTATGATTGTCACTAAAAAAGTCATCACTAAAAGTGTTTTTTCTTGTAGTGTTATAGGGAGTGCTAGTTAACTTGAAAATGAACCGCAAAATCTCTGTCAACCATAGCATATGAGACTATATTTAGAATTTTCTAAATTTTTAACCCGTCGATATGGTCATGGTTTTTCTTTTTTGTAATAGATTGAGAAAATGGTGGGAGGTTTGGTGTAATTTTAACAAAGAAGAATAAATGTATGAAACCTAAATTTAATTATCTGTTTGTATCGATTAAGCGAGACATAGCCCAGAAGCTCATAGACTTAGGCTCTTATTGGTAGGTGCGTAAGGTTCGGGGTACCCAATGAGGTCGGGTCGGGCCAAGATTAAGAAGATATAGCTTAACAAATTGATGCGTTTATAAATATGTGAAATCACGTGTGTAAAAACTAAAGACACATCAAACGGTTCAAGTCAAAAAGTAAATTAGTTCTTTTAATTTATCATTTAACATAAGATTAGTTAAATGTAACGAATAACAATCTTGGAAATAAAGTATAAACCGTAGGAGCAAACACAATCGTTTTTTAAGCGGAGAAACAATATTACAGTTTGAGACAATAATCTAGGCTATTAGTTTAATTTATATATATTTATTTAAAACTAACATCATACCTCCATCTAGAGGTGTCAAAATCGGGTTTGACCAAGAACCGAACCGGTTTTGAAAACCGAACCGGTTTCTGGTCAAACCTAAGAAACCGGTTTCGGTTCGGTTTCGGTTCGGTTCCTATCGGTTTTACGGTTCCAAAAATACAAACCCCGGTTCCAATCGGTTCCAAACCGGTTTCGGGTTCCAAACCGGTTCCAAACCGGTTAGCGCGAGGGACGCCCGTCCCAGATTGGGGACGCCCGTCACACCTAATTTGCCAATAACAACCAGTCTGGAACGCCCGTCACATACTAGAAACGCCCGTTAATTGTAGGCGGGACGCCCGTCCCCTATGTGGGACGCCCGTCCTACGAGAAAAATGCTTTAAAATTTGATCGGTTTTAACTTTTAAACATCGTATTCTTATTCTACTAAAACAAAGCGGAAATTAATAAACATCGTATTCAAAGTTTCATAATTCGACAATTAATAAACAAAGCGGAAAAAGTACTAATAAGTAATAACATTGGAAAATCATCTTCGTCTTCGTCTTCATCCAATCTTCATATTTCATCATCTTGAACGGGAACTTCTTCTTCGGAGCTATATGCTCGGTTAGCTTCGTCAAGAGCGATTTCTTCATCGGAAAGTGATATTGCAACTCCTTCTTCCACCTCGATATCGTGTACTTCGCCTTCATAATCTAGTTCACCTTCAAGATTTTGGTGGTCTTGTGTACGTTGGGCGGCGTCTAAGTAATCCTTCAAGCAAATGCACATCTCCAATGCCGTCGGTGTGAGTCTTGTTCTTCGTAAAGATAATACCCTGCCACTAAGAGAAAAAGCGGATTCCGAAGCTACCGAAGAAGCTTGGGAGGTTAGTAGATCTTTGGCCATGGCGGATAGAACGGGATATTGATCTTCCCGTGCTCTCCACCAAGCCAAAACCTCAAAGTTGGTGAATTCTTCAACCCCCATAGCGGCTAAAAAATACGTTCCCGTATACCTCCCATATTCGGTATTAGTTTGGTCATCCCCGTCCCCCCTAGCACGTTTAATGCCTTCTCGTCTTAATTAGTTATACATGTCAACTTCCGGGTCCCCAGTTGTATAGTTTTCATAGGTCGAGGCCATAGTACTAGAACTTGATTCACCCAAACCGGTTGTTCTATACTTGTTAAAATAAACACCAAATAACCCTTTAAAAGATTCACGAAATTCATTTATGGCGTTAACGACAAATAATGGGTCGTTCAAACCACAATTCAATTTTTCAAAGATTACACTCATATTGTATTCCACCCCATATTTGTTCAAAGTCGGGTTTAGTGCGGCGGAAACGGTAATTAAAGGTGACAATTTAGAAAAATATTTTCTCATTTTTTCTTTCATCGGGGCTACCATTGCATTATACAAAGGACCTTTAAACTCATAATCGTCTAACTTTGTAGCCATAAAACAAAGTTGTTTAAGGACTAAATGACTCGTGGGATAATAAACACCCGATAACAAAGTTGTTGCGGTTTTAAAAACTTTTAGCAATTCACTTATTTTACGAATAATTTGCCAATTATCACTCGGAAATACTACAATACCCCGATGCGCTACCACTAAGTCACCATGAAATAAAGTTAAACTACC
This sequence comes from Senecio squalidus, assembly GCA_910822075.1. NCBI lineage: Eukaryota > Viridiplantae > Streptophyta > Magnoliopsida > Asterales > Asteraceae > Senecio > Senecio squalidus. Next base: position 40,292,234 of record CAJVGC010000582.1, on the reverse strand, counting down.
TTGTTGCCGTAAACCGCAAATAAGCATATTGTAGGTCGAGTTCCATCTTGTTGGAACATCCCAATTAGGTGCCAAAAAGACGGAACCCGTTTCCTTACAAAGTTTCATATATGCCTTGTATCTACTTTTGCGGTTTGAAAATACATCGTGCAACATGGTGTTATAAGCACTTATGGCGTCTTTTACTACGGGGACTTCTAGTCCGGCTTGCACAACCAAATTAATAATGTGTGCAATGCATCGACCATGATAAAAGTCACCGTTTAATGGTGGTAAGTATTTTAGCTTTAGTTTACCCACCGCGTTTGTGTTATTACTTGCATTATCAAATGTAATTGAAAACACTTTTTCTTCCAAATTATATCTTTGTAAAACTTCCATTAACATGTGAAATAAGTTATGACCCGAGTGAGGATAAGGAAATTGGTCAAAAGCAATAACCCTCTTCATCATTTGCCACGATTCGGGATCACACCAATGTGCGGTAACGCAAATGTATGAATCGGGCAAACCATGAGGAGCCGACCAAACGTCGGTTGTTAAGTTTACATTTGCATTTAGATTTTCAAAACCTTTTAATATCATTATTTTAGCTTTTTTCCAAATATTTAAGCAATCCTTACGAAGAGTATTACGACTTACATGAGTATATCGCGGTTGGAGGCACTTTTGAACCACCCTAGTGAACCTCAGGTTGTCGAAGTGATTGAATGGCAAGGCGGATTGAATCACAAAACCCGCAAACTCTTCACGCATCCTCTCCACCGAATAAACAAAAATACTCCCGTCTCCACCCATCGATGATTGACTCGCTCCCGGTACGCTATAGAGAACTTTACAATACCTATCTGTGTGACTCTTCAACGTCGAGTTGGAATTATGTTTCATAAAAATGCCGCAATTATTACAATGCGCCATAATTGAGCCATCGGACAAACGCACCATCCGGAAATTTTGCCAAATATTTTGGTTTCGGGTTGTTGGGATAACCTCTACGATCGTTCTTTCATTTGACGAACCACAACCGGTTGAAGCGGTAGAGCTTTGAGTTGCCATTAGATTGTTGGTGATTTTTTGAGAATTATTCAAACGTTTTTCGAATGTATTTTTTGCGTTTTTTGAGCTTTGAGAGTGTTTTGAGAGAGTTAGAAGTGTGTGTTTACTCCCAAACTCTACCACATATTTATAGTAAATTTGGAATGGCAAAATGGTAAAAAAAATGCAAAAAAACGGTCAAAAAGCAGTCCCAACGGATCTTTAAACGGCTACTTTGACTTTTGTTGACTGGTCCAACGGCTAGCAAAAGACAGGCGGGACGCCCGTCCCGGTATTGTGACGCCCGTCCCAAGGGTTTTTGATGAACCGGTTTCAAACCGGTTTCAAGAACCGGTTTCCCGAACCGATTTCACTCGAACCGGTCTCGAACCGATTTTAAGCTTGAAAACCCCAAACCGGTTTGGAACCACCGGTTTCAGTCAAAACCGAACCGGTTTTGGTCAAAACCGGTTTGGTCCGGTTTCGGTTTCGGTTTTTTTTTCGGTTTCGGTTTCGGTTTTTTTCGGTTTCGGTTTCGGAGGCTCCATCCACCACTCGTGACCACAAGGTTTTTTCTACCCACAAACTCGTTAGATACCCGCGACCATTGGTATCCACGGCTAAAGGTAAACCCGTAGGTTTACATAAAACGAAAATCAATTAGAAAAAGTTTAGTTATTATAAACAAAATACTTGAAAATCATACCAACAACAACAAGTTATAAACATTAAAAAAATATTGTTGTTGAAATATGAAACCTATAAACATCCAATAAATGTTAGTTATTTGTCCTAGTAGGGTCTTCTGCGACTCAAGTAGTCGCTACCCCCTTGCTATTCGATGGCATGTCTCGCTCCACTCTCTCGATATTAAGATGTTATTAGCGAATATATAAATACTAATATCTTTTTAGATCCAATAATTTTTCTCTTTGATTAAATTATTATTTATTATATACTAAAATATATAATAATTTTCACATGTAAATACTCGTTGGATGTCACGTTCTTTTAACCTTCGCACGCCCACGGGTAAACAATTACATGTTTTACCCATCCATGGCGGACGAGTATCGCAGGCCAAAATTGTTCTTATCTATTGTCATTTCTATTTTTTTTTCTAAGAAGTTCTTAACAAAATTGATATAAAAACGAAGATTTTCTAGCCCGCACTTTACGCCAGAAATATATTACTATTTAGATTGTGTTTGTGTTCACATGCTATTCGAAGATGAAGTCGAGATTACCATACATTGTCGATATATATGTACTAAATACATATTATGTTAGAATTATTTTACCTTCTATTTCATGTTTTCTTTATTCAAAACAAAAATTTGAACTATTATACATGTAATATCTCGAAGTTAAATTATCATATATCATAAGTTAAAATAGATATTTAAGATAAATTTTTTTTTTCTTTTAATTTGGAGAAAGTCGAACACACTAGTTATATATATTTATCGACCTTGATAATGGACATACTATTAGCTAGTTGTAGAATAAATCAAATTTTGTTTAAAATTTAGTTTATAAAATATATTCAAATCACCTGAAAAACATCGGCACACATGTAAACGAGGCGCTCTACCAACTGAGCTATAGCCCTTAGTGCTTGCCGGATTTGTTATATCATAAGAGATTTACATATTCTATATTTTTCAGTTGGTTTAATCACAATAATTTTAGCAACAATACACATACTCTTGAATATCTATTTTAGAATAATTCGATTAACTAAAGTTATCAATTATACGTTTGTTTGGAAAAATTGTTTAATGTTTCAAAATTTAATTTGATCAGTAGTGTAACATTTGTTTTTAAACATAGTTAACCATAATAATAATAATAATAATAATAAGAATAATAATAATAATAATAATAATAATAATAATAATAATAATAATAATAATAATCACTATTCAGTGGTATCATTTATTTGAGAGTTAATTACACAGATGGTCCTTAACCTTATACCCAAATGGCACTTTCAGTCCTAAATTTTGGATAATTACATGGCTAGGCCTTTATTTGGAATCTTTGCACACGGACAGTCCTTTGGTCCGTTAGGGTTAACTCAATTCCGTTAGTTATATCATAATGACCAATTTACCCTTTTTGTCTTATTCGCAAAGGACCGTTTTTGTAATTTTTACTTTTTTTCTTTTTATTCAATATATATATAAATTGTGACGTGTGAGTGTTTGATTGGATGGAGTGATTCACCAAGTCATAGTGACCCCCTTTCTTCTTGTTTTCCCGAATCAAACCCTTGTTCCTAGATCTATCAATGGCGATTTCTCCGTCTCTCTTCTTCCTCTTTGTATTAGTAATAGTAACCCCATTTCTCGCCGGAGCCAACTCCGATCTACTTTCCGAACTCCAATCCATTCAATCCCGCTCCTCCTCCGCCGTAATCCATCTCTCCGACAACTTACTCCGTCGTATCATCACCACCAAAACCAGATCCTTCTCACTAATCATATTCTTCGACGCAATTCAACTCCATGACAAATCAGAACTCCATCTCAATTCGACCCTTCATCTCTCCTTTTTCAAGAAAGCCACAACCACAAACACCTTATCTCCTCCACCACCTCCCGTCACCATTTCTACCAAATCAAATACCCAAAAAATCAAATACCCAAAAATCAAAATTTAGAATTTAACCAAATCAAATACCCAAAAATCAAGAACATTAAACAGTTTCATAAATAATCATCAAAAAAACGAAGAGATGAAGAATCATTTACTACTCAGACCCTAACCCAAATATGTTGAAACTATCATCGAATTTCCCTTAACCGCCACTAACCTTATCCGCTGCAGCCGCCACAGATCTACCACAACTGTCATTACATTATGTTTAATCAGGGCCGTCTCATTGATATAAGAGGCCCGGTGCAAAACTAAAAATGAGGCCCCATGAATCACAAAAAGCTTAGCTATTATCCGAAATATAAGGTTCATTCATAATTCGCAACTTGTTTCAAGTATCTTACATCATATTTAGAGTGTTCACTAAAGCAAAAGATCTTTACTTCACCAAAGAAGATGCAACATATATACTAAAGGATATATATAATTCGGAGGCCCCCTCGAATTGGAGGCCCTGTGCGGTTGCACCTCTTGCACAGGGTGATCTCCGCCACTGTGTTTAATCCGCGTATGTCAAATACGGTAGCTGAATTTGAAATAAAATAAAACGATTTGAAAACCAAATCGCAAATTAAAGTCTAATGGTGGTCGGATTGTGGGTGTGATTAAATGGCGATGGTGGCAGTAGACTTCGATTTGGGATGGGCGACGTCGGTTTAATGTAGTGCGGCTGTTCGTCGTTGAGGGGCAATGGCGGTTTTGAACAAATTCCGAAAGATCCTGTTTCATTATTCTTCTTTTTTATGATGTTTTAATCAATTATTCAACAAAAAATGGGTATGCTGAAAACGCACTAGAAATTTTTGAAGAAATGATTGAATCAAATATAAAGCCAGATGATGTCACGTTTCTTGGAGTACTTACTGGTTGTAGTCATGTGGGAAAAGTAAGTGAAGGAAGGTTTTTTTGTAATCTTTTTTTACTTTATAGAAAGTAACTAATTAAAAAGAAAAGACTTTATTTATTGAATAAAAAGAAAAAAAAGTAAAAATTACAAAAACGGTCCTTTGCGAATAAGACAAAAAGGGTAAATTGGTCATTATGATATAACTAACGGAATTTAGTTAACTCTAACGGACCAAAGAACTGTCCGTGTGCAAAGATTCCAAATAAAGGCCTAGCCATGTAATTATCCAAAATTTAGGACTGAAAGTGCCATTTGGATATAAGGTTAAGGACCATCCGTGTAATTAACTCTTTATTTGAAAATTATTAATGTATATGATAATTAAACAAACGTGATTATAGTGGACCCAAAATCTAATTAATATCAAGAGTGGAGATGGCGGCCAAAAAGCATTAATTTATATATATATATATATATATATATATATATATATATATATATATATATATATATATATATATATATATATATATATATATATATATATATATATATGGAGAGGTTCTTATAAATCAAAACTTAAAGTAAAATAAGTAAAAAAATATGAAAAAATAATTTATTATATGTGTAATTTTGTATTATGTTTATTTATTCAATTATAACAAACTTTAAAAAAGCAAGTTTTGATATGCATCAAAATATATGTCGTTTAGGAACTGTGCATCAAATTCTTTGCTTTTGTGCAGTAAATATTAAAATTTGATGCACAACGGTAAAACTATCCATTTTATGATGTACAACAAAACTTCGTTTTTTAAAGTTTGAGATATTGTTAAAATGAACGATAATCCAAAATATCTAACGTTATAAATTATCTTTTAATTTTTTTTTACTTATTTTACCTTAAGGTTTGTTTTACAAGAACCAACCTCTATATATATATATATATATATATATATATATATATATATATATATATATATATATATATATATATATATATATATATATATATATTGATAAAGTTTTGAATAATAGTGAGATCTATTAATCGGTTTATGCAGATTTCAAAATTTGTTATCTTTGATTTATAAATTTTAACGTATGTGATAGCTGTTAGATTTAATTACATAAATTGTCTTTATGATATAATCGAAATTATGGAGTTTGTTCCAAAATTTTAAAGGTTACATACTTTTTATCTTTAAAAACTAATTATGTTTTTTGTTTAGGAAAATTTATAATCTTTTTGGTTAATGTTTTATTTTTTGAGTTGATGAAAAATATGCGATAAAAGATCAACTAAGAATAAATAAAATTTTAAACCTTTGTGTTTGATAAAATTTTATCAGTTCAGTTAAGAAATAGTTACAGAAAAAAAACTTTTACTTTTACTTTTTATCTTATTGGTAGAGTTGTAATACAAACAAAGATAAGGATCTACATGTTAAATTTTTTTTTATGTTAAATGATATTAGGATGGGATGTGAGTAAAGATGAAACCAAATTCTTTTTAGCACGCTACATCTTTTCTCTTAAACCACCCAATTATTTTGTGTGCCCGTCGTTTCCACTAATAGTGATAACGTCATTAGGTAACAACTTTATTTCCTGCTAAACGAAATTATTACTATCTCCTTTTAATATTATTTATTGGTCTTTCATTTTTGGGTTATCCTATATTAATTGTTTACTATTACAAATAGGTAGAAAAGTTGACAAATTTACAATATTATCTTTATTTGAAATAGTTATTATATATTTTTTAAAAATATTGATTAATAAAGTAAAAGTAATATGTCATTCTATAAAAGATAAGGTATAGAGTTTTTCCATTTTCTTCCCATATTTTGTATTTTAAAATAGAATATAAACAAAATGCAAAAAGATATGTATAAAAATATTTCCGAGACACGTTTAATCAATATTGATTAGACCAGTAGCTTGAACAAGGAAATTTAGTGTTGTTGTATCAAAGGCCTTTATGAAAGGGTCAACTAACTAATAGTTTCTTTTCAAAACAGTCTCTTTTAAAGTGATATTTAATCTCAATGTGTTTGGTATATGAGTGCTGGACATGATTCTTAGTTATGAACATTTCAGAAGTGTTATCTATGTTGATGGGTGTGTTCATAAAGCTAAGGTCATAGTCTAACATTTGATTTCGAATCCATAGAACTTGGGAAGTGCAAGAAGCTGTTACTAGATACTCAGCTTCACCAGAAGATTATGTTTGTTTCTTACACTGTCAAAAAACAAGTCTATTACCTAGAAATTGACATCCTCCTGTTGTTGACTTCCTATTTATAATACAACCACCATAGTCAGTATATGTAAAGGCATAGAAATCAAAGTTTGAATTCTTAGGATACCAAAGTCCTAGACTAGTTTGTCCCTTAAGGTATCTAAAAATCCTATTAACAACAACTAGGTGTGAAATCTTAGGATTGACCTGGTATCTAGCACACGAACACACTCCAAAAATTATGTCAGGTCTACTAGCAGTCAAATACATCAAAGATCGTATCATAGACTTGTACATATGTTGATCTACATTCTCACCCTCCAAGTCAGGACTTAACCTAGCTCTTGTGTCTACAAGGGTGGGGGCAGATTTACAATCACTATATCCAAACTTAACTAACATATCCTTCACATACTTAGACAGGTTAATAAAGATGCCATTATCTAATTGTTTAACCTATAAGAGTAAGAAAAAGGGCAATTATCCGATTGAGCTCATCTGAAACATATAATGCATAACTGACTCAAATTCTTTACGAAGAAAATCATTGGTAGACCCAAAAAGGATATCATCAACATATATCTGCACAAAAATAGAATCATGTTCTACCCTCTTAATGAACAGTGTCTTTTCTATAGTACCTCTAAGATATCCATGATCAATCAAGTACTTAGACAATGTATCATACCATGCCGTAGGTGATTGGTGTAAGCCATAGAGAGCTTTGTCTAACTTAAGCACTCTATATGGGAAATGTAGATCTACGAATCCTGGTGGCTGACAAACATAGATAGTCTCTTCTAATACTCCATAAAGGAAAGCAGCCTTGACATCCATTTGGAACACTTTGAAATTCTTATAAGAAGCATGCCAAAAACAGTCTAATAGCCTTAATTCTAGCTATAAGGACAAATACCTCATCATAGTCTATTCCTTATTCCTGAAAGTATCCTTGAACAACAAGTCTTGCCTTATTTCTCACTATAATTCCTCTGTCATCCCTCTTAACCTTAAAGACCCATTTAACTCCTAAAACATTCTCATGAGCAGGTCTATTAACCAAAATGTCTACTTCCTGTTTCTTAAACTATAACAATTGCTCTTATATAGCTTCTACCCAACTATTAATAGTTAACGCAATATCAACATTCTTAGGCTCAACTATAGAAAGAAAGCAAGAAAACAAGCACAAATTTATCAATCCATATTTACCTCTTGTTATGACTACTTCATCCAAATTGCCAATTATATTACTCAAAGGATGATTTTTGTGAACCTTAAAAAATTAGTTTGCATCCTCAGTAATACTAAAATGCTGGTTTGTTTGATTCAAGTCAAAATCTTCAAAAGATAAAGGAGTACAAATTGCTTCACTAGGTTGTTCATGGCTTTCTGCATCAGAGTTAAAAATCTTGGTCAACTTGTTCATCTTCGAGTTAATTTGTTGATCTTCTGCAGAATTAAAATTTTGTGCTTCAAAGTTAAAAGTTAAGTCTCGAGTATTAACGTATAGAGCTTCCAAACTGAATTGCTGGTTATTATAGGTCACTAGAATGTATTCATTTGCATGAATGTCTGCATCAGTAGAAATCTCCGCTGTTTGACTAGCTTGTGTGTAACTTGGACTAGCATCTTGAACTGGATCACTCTCTTGATCTGCACCTTCTGAAGTGAACTCATTTCTGTCATTTATCTTTGACCCAAGCACAACATTACTATCATCATCAATTTTCACATTCTATTGTACTTTTAATTTCTCTACAACAAACTCTTGATAAGAAACATTAAATGAATTTATAAATGTGTCTAAATCAAATAACCAATCAACACCTGAACTCTTAACATTTGGTGTAAATACATTTAAAATCACATTGATGGATTCTTCAATCATTCTAGTTCTCCTATTAAATACTCTGTAAGCCTTAGAGACACTAGAATACCCAATGAAATACCCTTCATCCACATTTGAATCAAATTCTCCTAAATGGTCTTTCGTATTCAAAACAGAACATATACACCCAAAAGCTTCAAGAATCCTATAAATGGTTTTCTACTTGTAAATAACTCATAAGAAGTCTTTACTAAGCTTTTCAGTACACGAATTCTATTCTTTACATAGCACATTGTACTAACTGCTTCTGCCCAGAATGTTACAGATAAGAAAGATTCACTCAATATAGCTCTAGCTCCTTCAATTAAATTCCTATTTTTCCTTTTTGTAACTCCATTATGATCTGGTGTGCTAGCATCACTAAAATGCCTAACGATCCCTTTTAACTCACAAAATTCATTCAAATTTGAGTTTTTGAACTCAGTCCCATTGTCAAATCTAATCACCTTGACAAACTTATTGCTAAAATTCTTAATTTACACAATGAAGTTTTAGATTATCTCAGGTGTTTCATCTTTTGTTGCAAGAAAGAACACAAAAAAATCTTGAATAGATGACTAAACAGTAAAACTTCATAGCAGGACTCTTACACTCACAGAACCAAAAAGATCCATATGTAAAAGATGAAGAACAATATCTACTGAGTTTTGAGTCTTGAGTTTAAAACATGATCTATGTTGTTTACCTTTTAAACATGAAATGAAGTGATCATTCAAGAAAAACTCCTTTTCAGGTAACCCATTGAGTAGGTTATCCTTAGACCAATTTATTCATATTTTTAAAATTTACATGACCTAATATTCTATGCCATAAATATGACTCTTTCTCCAGTAGTTTTAGATATGAAACAAGTAGAATATCAGTTTATTTAACCTTGTTCATATCTAAAATATACATATCCTCATATCTTGGTGTTTACAACACTATCATATCCTTTGGAATGACAAATTCAGGTTTTAAGATATAAAAAGGAATCGAAAGTGAATGTAGAAGTGAACTTTTTGTCAAAAACTTGTGAGAAAGAAAAATGATTATTTTTAAGCTCTTTCACAAAGTTTAGCTGATCCAAGGTAAGTTTACTATTGGATACTGTTCTTTGAACTGTGATTAATCCTCTCAACTCTCCTCGAAACGCAACTGTTCCTCCAAAGAATGAAATGAAATTCTGCAACAACTTAGCATTGCCTGTCATGTGACTTGAGAATCCACTATCCAATATCTAGATATTATCTTCAACTTAAGTAGATTGCTCCTGCACATTTTAATCATTCAATGATATTTGAGTATCCAAGTCTTATTAGACTTGAATTTGAACCTTTGAAATTTGTTAAACTTGAAATGTTCAAACATTATTCTTTTAGAGTTAAAATTTTGATAATCCGAATTTAAATTTTAATTATCCGAGTTAAAATTTCAACTTCAGAGTCAAAATTTCCAGTATTTGTTTTTAAATCTTCATCATCAGACATACTTTTTTTCATCAGAGTTAAATTTTACATCATCAGACTTAAAAATTCCAGCATTATCCTTTAAAGTGTTTAACTCTGAAGTAGATTTTTCCAAACTTTTTCATATCATGCCCAATTAACATTTCATGAGTAACTCTACCAAACTTAATAACATTCATTCTTTTAGATTTCTCATGTTTAAGCATGCATTCCTGAATATTAACTCTACCAAATTGAATCACAAAATGTGATTTAACAGTTTTATGCCCAACCTGAGGTTTGGATTCCATCCAACAAACACTAGCTTTATGTTTTTTTTTTTTGCACAATTTGCGTTTTGTTTTTTTTTTGTTCTTAACTGATTCAAAAAATTCATCCCTTGAGCAAGCTCATTTGAAATCAATTCTTTCCTGGTTAGCATATACACATTCTTATTTCTAAAGCAATAACATTTTTCGTTCATACAATCATGCAAAGGTTCAACAAATTTATCCTCAATCACCAATCCATCCAAATTATTACAAACATTTAAATTGTCTAAAACAAAATTACATGAACTTAAATCTTCACAATTACAAATCTTAACACCATTAACTATCTTTATATCTTTTCTTTAAAACTTTGTTGGGAATAAAACAGTTTAATATAACTAAGTATGGTTACTACTGCAAGTTACTACTACTTGGTTACTACTGCAACACACATTATTACTGCCCGTTATCCATTACAACTGCTTGAAGAGTTTTGAAGAAAAATTGATTCTAGAATAGATTAGTATTTATCTTTTTCCTTATTAGAGTTGTATTAGAATTACAATTGTTTTAGTCGTTTCCTAGAATAGCTAGGTATAGCCTCAAGGTCTATAAATACATAGAACCTTGTATTAAGAAAAACACGTGTATTAGTCAATCGATTATTGATTAATACATTGAGGCTTGATTGTGATATTCGTTATTGTTCTTATTCATATTCATAAACAATATTCGTTTGATCACATAAGTTGTAATATCAAAGTGTTTATCCGCTGCTAAACTTCTTTGATAGATCAAGATATATTCGTAAGTATTGTGGTTTGTGTTTATATAACCCTCAACGATCCTGACAAGTGGTATCAGAGCACAGGAGGTGCTCTAGATCTACTAAGCTACAAGTTTTTTTGAAGCCTCAACAAGAAGAAAAAGATTACCAATCATGACTGATGTGGTAGTAAAAAAAGTTCCCGTTTTAAGCACTAACGACTTTGGTCTTTGGAAACTTAGAATCAAGCAACATATCCTGTTATCAGACTATGCAATATGGGATGTTATTGTTAATGGAAACAAACAAGCCATCACTTTGGCTGCTGATGGTACACCTGGAGTTGTTCAACCTCCAACAACAGATCAAGAAAGAAGAGAAAAACAAACTAAAATCAAGGCTCTTAGTACTCTATTAATTGCTATTCTTAATGAATACCAATCTCAATTTGTAGAGCATGAAGATGAAAAATCTTTATGGGAAACTCTTGAGAAGAGATTCAGTGGGACAAAGAACATAAAGAAAAACAAGAAGGCTTTTCTCAAACAGGAGTATGTAACCTTCAAAGCCTTAAAAGATGAAAGAATGACACAAACCTTTGATAGGTATAAGAAGCTGACTGGAGAATTGATTAGTGCTGGAGTAAACATAGAAAAGATGATCAAAACCGATAATTTCTTAGATTATTGGGAGATGAATAGACAATTTACACTGTCTCCTATAGACAAGGTGATATTCTAGAAGAGATGGAACTAGATGATCTATAAAACGACATAAGGGTCTTTGAAGCAGAAGTTGAAGCAAAGAAAGGAAACAACAGTACTAACAGCAGTATTAACAACTTTAATACTACACTGATCACACCAACTAGAGCATCTCTCAATGAAAACTCAGAAGATGTTACTTGTGAAGCATTCCTGTCAAATCATACACACTTAGGTCTAACCAATGAAGATCTTAAACAAATCCATCAAGGTGATCTTGAAGAGATGGATCTTAAATGGAAAGTTTCCATGCTGTCAGTTAAAGCTAGGAATTTTTTTTTAACAAAAGTTGTTAGTGCAAATATTAGATGACTAATTGTTCTATTTGCTTTGTTATTTATTATTGTATTTACTTAGCAATTTTGTGTAGGCTTAGAGTTGAATGGGCTGCTCACGAACTTGCATGTTCGTGAGGCCCAGTAAAGCCCAAACAGGCCGGACATGTTTCTCTATATAAAGAGATGTTTAGGTCAGTTTAGGGTTGTTGGTTTTGGTAGAGAATTCAGAGAGAGTACTCGTTAATTGTAACTGCGTTTATCAATAAAAGTATTCTGAATTCTGTATTTCGTTTGTGTTATTTATTGCTTATTCGATTATTACTTGTGCTAATACAATTGATTACGAGATTCCTCCTCGAGATCAATTGTTTTAAGACTGTAGATCTGACCACTGGGACCTACAATTGGTATCAGAGCAAACACATTGTTTGCTCTCTATCGAGATTTGGTTAAGGATTAAATCTTGGTTTTAATCGATTTGCAAATTAGGGTTCTTACATTTTCGGCGGCTGTTTGTTAAAATTAGGGTTTGTTTTAATTTTTGACGGCTGAGTATTCTGTTATTAAGGTTTAAGATTGTTCGTGGACGATCTTCGTGGATTACTTCGTGGATCATCTTCGTGGATTATCTTCGTGGACCATCTTCGTGGATTACTTCGTGGATAACTTCGTGGATTATCTTCGTGGATTATCTTCGTGGACCATCTTCGTGGATCATCTTCGTGGATTATCTTCGTGGACCATTTTCGTGGATTATCAAGTTCGTTGACTCATGATCATTTCCACGAACATCATTGTTCGTTTTCACTCAAGTTCGTGGATTACTTCGTCTTCACTCAAGTTCGTGGATTACAAGTTCGTCACTCAAGCTCGTGGATCACATCGTTACTCAAGTTCGTGGATCATCATCTCTGTTCCACAAGTTCGCGACGAACATCATCTTCGTGAACATCATCTTCGTGAACATCAACTTCGTGAACATCATCTTCGTGAACATCATCTTCGTGAACATCAACTTCGTGAACATCATCTTCGTGAACATCATCTTCGTGAACATCATCTTCGTGAACATCAACTTCGTTAACATCATCTTCGTGAACATCAAGCTCGTTCCTGTTCTACAAGTTCGTCTGTCAGTAGCTTCTTCAAATGGATTCAAAACAATCAATTAACACCCCTCCTAAGTTACTTAATTCTTCACAATATTACGAATGGGTCGATAAATTCATATCTTATTGTCGCTACAATGACGTACAAATGTGGCTGTGTACCGAAAACTAATATGTACCTCCAGTTTCAACCACAGGCAGTGTAACCGGTGATATCCCAATCCATTCTCTCACAGCTGATCTAAGAAAAATATACGATGCTGAAGACAGAGCATGGGCGAGTCTGAAAATCGCTTTGCCAATTGAAATGTCACACATCAGCCAAACTTCTGCAACCTCACATGCTTTGTGGCATGCAATTGAAACTCAGTATGCTGAAGCTTCTGCTCAAAAAAGAAGTAGAGGAAATCTTCTTAAAAGGCAATTTGATACGTTCATATATGGAATTAACGAAAACTTTGAAGATACTGTCACCAGATTCTATAATCTAATTGCAAAACTTTCTAGACACAATATTGTACCATCAAATGATGAAAAAGTAGAGCGATTTTTGGATGCCTTGCCTAAGCGTTGGGAGGTATATGTTAACTTGCTTAAAGATGAAATCGAAACACATAGAGAATCGCGTCCACCATTAACTTTGGGAAAGGTAATTCAAAGATTTAGAGGTTATGAGCTTACACGCTTAACTGCAGACGCAATAACAGATCAAACGCCTTATGGACAAACCTCGGAGTCCAGTTTCTCTAGAAATGCAACTGCTCTTCTTTCTGACAAAGATCAAACAACTCCTGACGCCCATCCTGTCATTGGAACAACTACAGCAGCAACACCAAATGTTTCTCATCAGAAAATGCCAATGAGCGTCAAATCAGCGGAAGAAAGCCTAGAAATTCTATCCTGTTTTTTCGCTGCATATGGTAATCAAGTTCAAGGTAAAATCACCGATACAGGTTTATGGGATGAAGATTTCAGTCAAGTCGATCAAGATGACTTAGAGGAAATGGACTTACAATGGCAAACTGCTATGCTTACTAATAGAATAAAGAGATTCATGGCAAGAACAGGACGAAGTCCTAGAACCGGCAAAGCAGGCATCGATAAGTCAAAAGTACGTTGCTACAACTGTCAAGGACATGGCTATTTCGCCAGAGAATGTCAACAGCCTAAGGTGGAATATACTCCAAATTCAGACAGAACTAGAACCAATCCTTCTCAGCGCAGTTTAGCTTCACATGCCATGATAGTTCAACATGATGATCGTACATATGATTGGAAAATTTGCAATGATGAAAAGAATCAGGTACTCATGGCATCTATCGAAGAAATACGCAGTGAAGCCAGCTGTACCGCAGGTGATTCTAGTAATGATAGTGAACTAAGCTCCAATGAAGAAGACTCTCAGGATGTTGAAGATATTGAAGATAAAACAAAGATTTGCAGCTGTCCGGTGGATCTATCCAACGAAAACTTCATTGCAAAAATGGCTGACCTCAAAACTGAAAAGTCAAAGGTACTTCTTGATCTTCAATCCGTGAAGGAGTTATGCAAATCTTTTACCATTTTAACTCTTGAAAACGATAAATTGACTAAGTCAGTATCCACCTTGGAATCTCAGCAAACTCAACTTGAGCTTAACGTGTCAACCCAAACTTTCTTAAAAGATGATTTTGCAAAGAAACTTAATCAAAACGAAAAGGATAGAATGGAACTTTTATCAAATGTTGGCATTTTAACACATAAAATTGACATGTTATATGATTGCCTTGAAAAACAAAAGAAGAGCTTTGATGAGAAGGTCCAAGAGTTAAATAACTGTGAAATACGATTAACTGCGCAGGAAAGGAAGATCGAACAGTTCCATACCTCTTCCAGTACCTTGAATTTTATCTTAAGTCGTCAACGTACTAGCGGGAACTCTGCAGGTTTAGGATATAATGAAACACCACCACCATACAACAATAATTTCAGTTTCTTTAAATCTGAACCGTTACAACCCGACGATTGTGAATCATCAACTTCAAAAGACATTAAACCTGAGATACCTCAGAACCAATCATCTGACAAAACTCAGAATCCGAAGTCAACACCCAAACCTTTGGACGAAACGTTCATCTCAAGCAACAACACTGCATCAACCAAAAAATTATCCTCAGATTCTGAACCAACTCAATCAAACAAAATGGAACCATTGAACTATTTCAAATGTCGTGAACGTGGACACGTGGCCTCAATCTGCACCAATAAACGCAAAGAATCAAAAGAACCTCCGGTTAGGACAACTTCCCCACAGAAAGCTAAATCATTTCCCACAAAACTCGTCCAGATCCTACGAAACCCAAAAA
Organism: Senecio squalidus; assembly: GCA_910822075.1. Classification (NCBI taxonomy): domain Eukaryota; kingdom Viridiplantae; phylum Streptophyta; class Magnoliopsida; order Asterales; family Asteraceae; genus Senecio; species Senecio squalidus. Next base: position 40,276,594 of record CAJVGC010000582.1, on the reverse strand, counting down.
ATGAACGCACAAAAAAAAAATCCTCGTAATTACGGGTACAAAAAACCAAGTATGGGAAACTTTAATAAACATCCTCACCAACGGCCACAACAACCTTTTGTTCCATCCTATCGCCAACATCATTATGAACAACGCTATCACAGTCCTCCACGACATCATCATGACAACCATTATCACAGTCCCCCACGAACTTATCAACACTTCAATCAACATCGTTACAATTCTCCAAATCGGAATGTCATGTCCCCACAAATGAGTCATAGGGTTCCATGTAACCCTAACAGTCATTATTCTACTCGACACACATCTCCAGTCTCCCACAATAATAAAGGAATGTACAAAAGGGTCATCTATGTGACTGAGAAAGGTCAATCCAGGTCTGTTATGGCCTGGGTTCCCCATGAGAACTAATCATCTCATTTTATGTGCAGGAACCGGGTTACCGATTCGTCAACAACTGGTATGTTGACAGTGGTTGTTCTAGGCACATGACGGGGGAACGAGGTTTGCTTAAAAACTTCGAATCTGGAAAGAAAGGTCGAGTTAACTTTGTTGGAGACAAAGGAGGAGAAATAACTGGAATTGGATTAGTTACAAAAGGTAAAATTACACTGAAGGATGTCTTCTATGTCCGACAATTGGAACACAATTTAGTGAGTGTCTCCCAAATTTGTGACAACGACAATCCTGTCTACTTTACCAAGAAGGAAGTTGTGATTCTTAAATCAGGAATTGAAATTCCTGAGGACCTGATACTAATGCGCGCACCACGAACGAAGTACACATATATTTTGGATATGAACAATACTGATATCACCACGGATTCAACATATATACTGTCAAAATCTACAAGTGAGGAAGCTATGATTTGGCACAGTAAAATGGCTCTTTTACACTTTCGAAAAATGAACGAGATCACAAAGAAAGGGCTAGTCAACGGGGTTTCACTGAAACGCTACGAGTATGAGGATAATTGTGTCCCATGTAAACTCAGAAAACAACACAAGAAACCTCACAAACCCAAGGCCCTTAACAAGATTGAGACACCTTTTGAGTTGATGCACACGGATCTATTAGGCCCATTAAGAAACGAAGTTTTGGCGGCAAATATTACTGTTTAGTAGTCACCGATGACTACACACGTTACTCTTGGGTCCACTTTTTGGTTGCTAAAAGTGAAACAGCTGGTACGCTGATTACCTTCTTCGACATGATCAAAAATGCTTATAAAGCCAAGGTTCAACGCCTGCGAAGTGATAACGGAACAGAATTTAAAAACGCCACCATGACCTTCTACTGTCTTGCAAATGGAATAGTTCAACAGTATCGCGCTCCGTATGAGCCTGAACAAAACGGAGTTGCCGAGAGGAAAAACTAAACACTAATCGAGGTTGCACGTACAATGCTCGCTGACTCGCATCTCCCAGTCATGTTGTGGGGGGAGGCTGTTAATACAACATGTTATGTCTTAAATCGTGTGTTAACTGTTAAACGATTTGATAAAACCATTTATGAATTACTTATTAGTCGTAAACCAAATCTTGCTGGATTGGAACCCTTTGGGGCTCCATGTACCGTGTTAAAAACAAATCACACCACTAAATTTGAACTCAAGGCAGTCCAAGGATACTTTATTGGATATGTTGAGGGTTGTGCAAACAAACTTGTTTACCTAAAACTTTCCCGCATAGTGGAAGTTGTTTTCAACCTAGAAATAACTAGTTATAATTTTGAAAAACAACACGGTCCTGCAAATTGTTTTGACTATGATTCGTTATTTGAGTCGTTTAATCATTTCTCTAGTGTGACAAATTCAGGAACAACAGAGCACCAGAATTACTCTTCTGACGATGAGGAACCCATCTTTCCTCGTGCACCTGAAATTCAAGAACTTGTTGATGAAGCTGATGAACCCGAAAGTTCACCCGAAGATCAACCCGATGATCCAGCCAATGATCAAGGAGATATCGAAAAACAACAAGCTGAAGATCAGGAATTTCACCCAGCTCAGGATCACTCTGACCCTGAAAACTATACCGTTGACCCTCCCGAAACTAGAATTCACCGAACTCATCTGCTTGGAAATATCATCGGCGATCCAAAAACCGGCGTCCAGACTCGACTACAACTTGAAGTTCTTCAAGGGATGTTCGCAACTGCTACAAATTCAGAAGAATATGCAAACTGTCGTTTCTTCTGTTTTGTTTCCCAAGAGGTTCCTACCAATATCCATATGGTTCTCAAAGAAGCAAATTGGGTTCACGCCTGTCAAGAGGAATTAGCCCAGTTTGAGAAGCTTGGTGTTTGGGTACTTGTGATTCTACCCAACGATGCCTACGCTATAGGCACTAAATGGGGTTTTCGGTGCGAACGCGATGATCGTGGAATCATCACTCGCAATAAGGCCCGTCTAGTCGTCCAAGATTTTTATCAGGAAAAAGGATTGGATTTTCAAGACGTTTTCGCCCCGGTCGCTTGACTCGAAGCCGTTCGTCTCTTCTTGGGATACGCTTCTCATGAGGGACTTACGGTCTATCAGCTTGACGTCAAGAGTGCTTTCTTATACGGAAAAATCGATGACACAGTTTATGTTCAACACCCTCCAGGTTTCGGAAGATCCCCAACACCCTGACAAGGTCTACAAGCTTAACAAAGCTCTATATTGTCTTCATCAAGCCCCTCGGTTGTGGTTTGGAACTCTGTCCAATTTTCTCTTAGAAGCCGGTTTCAAGAGAGGCCGTATTGATAACACACTCTTCATCAAAGATTCGCCCAAGGCTAAACTATTAGTTCAAGTCTATGTGGACGATATCATTTTCGGCTCAACTGATCATCAAATGTGCAAAGATTTTGAAAAACTCATGAAAGATAAATTTGAAATGAGCGCAATGGGAGAACTAAAGCTCTTTTTGGGGTTACAAGTGGAGCAATTTCCCGATGGCATGCTCATTCATCAGTCAAATTATGTTACTGAAATGCTCAACAAGTTCAACATGACCGATGCCAAGTCTATTGCCACTCCCATTCCTCAGCAACACAATCTGGAACCGAATGCACAGAATGATCCTGACGTGGATCCAACGGTTTGTCGCGACATGATAGGCTCTCTTATGTATCTCACTGCATCTCGTCCTGACATTATGTTTGCTGTGTGTTTATGTGCTAGGTTTCAAGCTTGTCCCAAGATGTCTCATCACTCTGCAGTCAAGAGGATCCTTCGCTACCTAAAAGGCCGACCGCGGCTGGGAATCTGGTATCCCAAAGGAAGCGACCTCTTTCTCGAAGCCTTCACCGACTCAGATCTGGGAGGTTGCAATATCAACCGTAAGTCAACCGGTGGTTGCCAATTTCTGGGAGGACGTCTTGTGTCCTGGCAATGTAAGAAACAGACCACTGTTTCCGTTTCTTCGTGATAGTCCCAGTTCATTCAAACAAAAGATATAACGATAAATATTACGAAGAACACAAAGAAATCAATGAACTAGATACGTTTTATTCATTGAAAAAGAACGGAATTCACTTAAAAAACCGGAGGAATTCACATAGAATTCATGGGTGTTAATAAACCCTAAGAACTCTATAAATAGATTTCTTGATAAACTTGGAAAATAAGATAAGTGCAAATCTCTCTAACAAATAGGAGATATTGTTAGGATCTGTCGAACTATACTTGTACGAATACAATTGTGTAGATCTAGATCTATCAAAGAAGTTGCAGCGGATCAACACTTTGATATTAACAAGGGTTAATTGATTAACAATTTATGTATAAGTATGAATGAACACAAACGTTAATAATTAAGAACACAAGAGTTTTCACCAACAGCCTCAATCTATTAATAATAACGATGGTTAATAAAAGTGTTTTTACAAACGACACAAGGATCTATTTATATAGATCTTGAGGAAAACCCTAATTAAGATTAGGTTAAATGTAAAGAAATCTATGAAGATAATTATCAATATATTGTTTTCATAATTATCTCCTTACAATACGCTAACAGTATTTATCATATAAGTAGTATTAACAAGCGTGAATATAGAAACTCTTCTCCATGCATCCCATGCAGCCAGTATAAACTATCCACCAGTCTTATGTTGTTAGCAGCGAGTCACCAGTATTAATCTTCAACAGTATTAATCGTCGCCAGTACTAAATAACATGACTAGTAACAAAACCTTGTAAACCCAACAATCTCCCCCTAAACTTCTGCATTCACTAAACTGCAAAAGTTTCTTCAAATAAAAAATATGGAGAATGTTGCCAATACATTTACCTGGCTACATTGAGTTTCTATGATCAGTGAGTTGACATCTAATCTTCCAAAGTAGTTGAATAGCTTCCTCTGAATCTTGATTGGCTTTCAACTTGATATTCAACATATTCATCATGACATTCACCCCATGCATGTATTCCTTTTCCACAAGAAAGTAGTGAATTGATCTATCACTTCTGCTCAAAGAATATACCCCACAGTTTTCATAATGAATCCATTCTAAAACTGGGATAAATCTTAACACTTTCTCTGGAACATTCTCAGGCTCAAAATTGAATTCAAGTACTTCCATAAGCTTATCATGATGATCAAGGACAATACCTTTGCCATTATTGTAATCTTTGCAGCCAATGGGGAACAAATCCACCAAGTCCTTACGACTTATAATCCTGATAATCTCAAGATGACTGTTATATATCCTGAAGCTCTTATTTTCTCTGACAATTTTGTACCCATTTTTTCCATTTACCACCACTGCAAACCATTTTACAATGGGCACTTCAGAGAAGGTTGTTGCACAGTTCATGTCTTCAGAATGTATGACTAGAGTTTTCATGTCATCAAAAACTCTGTCAGCAGCCTCATTCACCTGTTCATCTGAGATTTCTGGAACACAACCAAACACATGCTCTCCAGTAATATCTTCGATCTTTACCTTGGAAATCTTTGGTTTTTCTTCCTCCCTATCAGCTTCCTTTTCTTGATCATTGCTCTGAGAATGTTGACTTGTAGATTTCTTTCTTTGCTCAGCTTTAGTTGCACCAGTACCTTCACTTCCTTGAGGACCACTATTAACAGTTTCTACTGATGGCCTTGACCTTTTGGCAGTAGGAATGTCACCTGGATATCTTCTTTTCATTGGTACAAACTGATGTTGAGCTTTCTCCTTTTCCATTCTTGGTCGTTCTTCCTTCTTTTTACCAAAATGGACCACCTTGTATCCTCTGTCTCTAGCAGATTTTAGAGCACGTTCTCTTTCTCTTTCTTGTCTTTCTCTTTCTTCTTGGGCAGCCTTCAGGATACGTTTTTCTTTGATGTATAATGACAAAACATTGTCAAGCTTCATAGGCCCCAACTTCTTTCCACTGTATTTCCCAGTTGACTTCAAGAAATCAGTGTATTTTCTTTTGTCTTCAGCTCTTGTTTTATTTCTTTTGATGGCACTCTTGCTTCTTTCTTATTCTCTTTTCTTCATTTGTAGCAGGAGCTCATCTCTTTCAAGAATCTTCTGGGCAAACTCAGCATCTGCCTTCTCTTGAGCTTTAAGTTTGAGCTCTTCCTGGATTTGCTCATCTGCCATCTTCTGTGCATGAACAACATCTTCTTCAGCAATCTTCTTCAATCTATCTCTATCAGCCTGAGTAGGTTCTTGATTTTGATCTTCCTGCTCAAGTTTCTTTAATAGCTCAGCAGAGGCTCTTTCCTGTTCCAGTCTTTCTCTTTCCAATTCCGCTAATCTATTTCTTTCATCTCGTTCCGCAGCAGCCTTTTCTCTCTTTTGTCTTTCTTCTTCCTCCTTTTCTTCCTTGGATTTCTCCACAGCCTTTCCTTTTACTTTATCATGATGCTCTGGGTCATCAAGGTCAACCTTTTGGATTCTTCCCTTCTTTGTAGTGATGTACCCAAACCTCCTTTTCTTTGCCTCAGGAGGAGCATCTTCTTCAGTACCTGCAGATTCAGAAAAAGTGACAGGTTTTTCTTTTGGTTGCAAAGCTGCTGCTGCTCTTTGGCGTGCAACTGCAGCAGCTATTTGTTCCTTCCTAAGAGCTTCGGCTTTCTCCTTTTCTTGCTTAGCCTTCTCATCTTTGATCTTGCCCTGCTGAGATGCTAAGGTTGACTCATCATTCATAACTCCACCAGTATTATCAGCTTGCTCCTCACCAGTATTAACTGGTGGATTCTCACCCGTATTAACTACTTCTTTCTCACCAGTATTAACTGGAGGATCAATTGTTGTCTCCTTCTCATCATTCTCTTCAATGAATATCTTAGCAATGCCTTCCAAGATATCATCAGCCTCAATATCCTGTTGAGTATCCCCATGATTACCACCATTTTCTTCCATAAACTCTGTAGTGTAAGTGATTGGGACCTCTGTTTCAACATGTGGGACTTCTGTTTCATTGTCAACTTCTTTCTCCACAATCTTCTTCCACTTAGAGGCAACATTCTCCTCAGCTGTCGTTGCCTTCTTTGTCTCACCTGTCTTTGCAGCTTATTTTCTAATCTTCTTTTTACCAGCCTTCTTCATGAAAAACCTGCAAACTTTCACCTCTTGCACTAATCGTGACACCAGTTTCTTCAACGTTTGATTTCTTCCTCCTGGCCCTCCACCTTCACAACAAAAGTTTGGTACATTTCCAACAATTCAAGTTGAGTATAGTGAAAGCTATCCTCCCCACCCTGCTGTTGAGTACCAACAGTGGGCAGTTCCTCGGAATTAGAGGGTGCCTCCTGCCTAGCAGTTGCATCACCCTCCCCCTTGGTCTCTTGGCGCCAGGAACCTCTTGAGGATGAATCCGGAGACACATCCTCATTAAGAGTTGCCGTTGATTGGGTCTTATTTCCTGTCACACTGCCCTGTGCATCACGATGTGATGCACCAGTAGTGTGAGCCCTTTCAACATGGTCTCCCCACTCCTTATGGACCACCTTCTTTGCCTGTTTCACCACTAGTTTAAACTGTTTAGGTTTAGGTCTCAGAGGTGAAGGACCTTTCTTGGCCTTTGGGGCATGCTCCTGCTGAGGTGCACTTTGAGTGATTGGGAGTGGTGCATTAGAAGCACTCTTTTTGGGTTTAGTAACAGGAACAGATGATGAAGTGGATGGTGTGGGTTGGGACTCAAGTGGGATACTTGGTCTTTCAGCGGATGAAGTTGTGGCACCCACCATATTTGAGAACAGTGGTGTTACCTTCCCCGAAAAGGTTTTGGATGTTCTTCTCATATTAGAAAAGGTTTTGGATGTATAACAATCCATGATCAGAACATCTCCATCTTTGGAAATATTTTTAATATCCTAATTAAATATGAAGGTTAGAAACCTTGGATACATTAAAAATTTATTTTCTACGTGTGCAATATTGAACTTTAAATCATTGAAAATCATGTTTGAAAAGTTAAACACCCTGTTAGTTGCAAGAATTGCCATAGCAGTGGCTATGGTAGTATATGTAGGTCCCAGTAGTCAGATCAACAGGATTAAACCAATGATTACAACGCGGAATCTCGTAATCAATGTATACGCACAAGTAATAATCCAATACTAATAACAATAAACACAAAACACAATTACCGAATTCTTAATACTTTGATTAATAAACTCTGTTACAATCCACAAGTATTAACTCTGAATTCTCTATCAAACCAACAACCCTAAACTGACCTAAACACCTCTATTTATAGAGTAACATGTTCGGCCAATTTGGGCTTTACTGGGCCTCACGAACATGCAAGTTCGTGAGCAGCCCATTAAGCTCTAAGTCTATACAAACTAATAAAGTTATTACTAATAAATAACAAAGAAAATAGAACATCCAGTCATCATGTATTTGCACCAACAAACTCCCCCTTGACTGATGCTTCTATTCTTTGTACAAAATATCGCTGTCAGTATTAACCTGCAAAACCCAACAACCATCAACAATCCTCTGGTAAGCTCTACCAATGTCTCCCCAGCCTTCCTGCGTAATAATTTGCTTGCTCTTCAGCATCTTCAAATCTTTCTCCGTTAGGTTGGCTAGTTGGGTTGCGTCTATCACTCTCAAAATTTCCGTCATACCGTCTTCAACTTTGTCATCCTTCTTAAATACCACGGCCTCACCAGTTGTGGTATCCACTGCCCATATGTACATATCACTAAGAATATCTCTACCAAAATCCTTCATTGGAATCTTCGTCATGCTAGCAATCGGTGGATATACCATTCTTGTCGCCGCTTTGCCGATTTTAGGATTAATCTTCTTTTTATGAATCATAAGTTTTCCTGTTGCCGGCTTAAATTCCTTGAATTCCCCTGTTCTTCCTTCTTGCTTGATTAAGCGTTCAATCCAGTTTGCCCATTCGTCTCTTCCTCGATTAATCAGTGGAAGCTTTGATAAACAGATGAGCTCAGACTTCGGGAAGGAATTGAAGTTATCTCGTTATTGCTCAGATAATGTACGCCGTCAAATCGTTTGATAACAAATACCTGCAGTTCTGAATCAAACATCCAACTAATAATGCCCAGATGTGGTTGGCGTTCTGAGTCTTTAGTAAAGAACTTCCGAATCAGTGGTGCTTGTTTCTTCAGATTAAGTGCTCTAAACCACCCTTTTCGTTCTTCAAGGCTTGGCTTTGCGTTGCTTTCACCCTGTTCGTCACTTGTACTCACTGGTTCCTTGAATATGTGTTCATCTTCTTCAGCTTGATCTTCTTCAGCTTTATCCTCAAGTAACCAGATATCATCATTACTATCCCCAAACTCTTGTTGTTGGTTATCTCCCTGTTTCTCCTGTTGCTGCTGCTCCCCCTGATCTGTAGACTGATAAACAAACAAGGCTCGAGAAGTTGAGACAATCTGCTCTCTTGATCGTTCAGCGCTGGGATCGTCTTGATCGTCTCGTCTTGGAAGTCTAATAGTGTGATCTCTGCACGTTTCCTCCCCTGAGCAGATAGGCGCTTCGAGAGTGACTGAACTTGTGCCTCAAGGGTGGAAATGCGAGTTGACTTCGCAGCATCAGATTGTTGGAGAGCTGCAACCTGAGAAGATAACTGCAAAACAAGTGAGTGTAAAGCATGAAGAGTAGAGTGTTAGTAGTATGAGCAGGCTCCGAAGCCCGTTTCTTGCGAGGATGCTGAGGCAAAGTATCAGTTGAGGATCCCGATTCATGGGCCATGGAGAAAGGACGTTTCCCACGGCTAGACTCATGAGCATCAACTGGGTGAAATGTAGAAGTGACAACGTCAAAGTCAATATCAAGCTCCTCAGTGGTGGCAACGTTGACCTCAGTGGGAGTAGCCGCAACTTCAGTAGCAGGAGCGGGAGAGGTGACGACAACCTCGGTGACAATAGTACGAGTACTTGCTGAAGGAGTAATGTGAGGCTGCTCATAAATAACGGATAAATTCGGATTCTAAAGAGAACCCTGATAATTTTCCACTTCCCTGAAGATTGTATCACTCGATGTGGAGTCCAAAGAGATAGGGATCGGTGCCTTGCCCCGAGGGCGAGAAGATTCTCCATGACCGGAAGCCGTGTTAGCAGTTCGAGGCTCCCCGGAGACTTGATCAGCGTCTTCATCAACATCGGGATCAAAATAGGCAACATCGGTGATAGCCCCAAAGAGAGGGGTTTCTTGAGAGAGAACCTCCCCCACAGCTCAGGGATGATGCTTGATACAAGATGTAAATAATTTGCCACCGAGGGGTCCACCAATCAAACCCACTCTAATCGATGAGGTGTTAAGAGGAAGATCAGGGACAAAGTGCCGGATAATGATCATGATGAAACGTGGAAATATCATGTGCGACTTTGGCTTAGTAAGATCATTCTGTAGCTGTTGGAAGACGTATTCAGCCAGTGGATACGGTCTGTTGAGAATCAAACTGAGTAGCATTGACATAAGCTCAGAGTCAATGGTGTCGTGGCCAGTCCTGCTGTTCTTGAAAACCGAGATAAAAGCGTGAACAAGGTAGCGCCAGTATCTATAAAATTTGCCTTTTGGAAATGTGTTTGCGGGGAGAAGCCCGGAGTAGCCCAAAAGTGGCAATTTGCGTGTGAGAAATCTCGAGCCGAACGAAGAACCAGCACTTTCCTGTGAGCCACTGCCTAGTTGAAATATCTGGCGAAGAGTTGTGCTGCTGAAAGTGATTTCACGGCCACTAACCACAACCTGTAATCCATCCTTAGGCACATCTGTAACGGGATGACGAAGATCCACGTGTGTCATGGTGGTGATAAATTGTTCGACCAGTGGAAGAATGATCAGAAGATCTTCATGTAGAATGTATGCCATCCGTGATTCCTGTAGAAATAATATAACCTGGCGAAAGTGAGTGGCATGAGGGTTATCCAGATCGAAGCTAACAGCCTGGTTGTGCCTTTTGCCGAATTGACGAGCCATCTGTAAAGTCTGCAAAGATAAAACACGTTAATCTCAATGGCCACGAACATGTAAGTTCGCCCAGCGTGGCGAACAAGCATGTTCTTGTATAAGACAGATGCATGTTCGTCATGAGGTGGTGTAAAGTCACGAACATGTGGCGAACATGCATGTTCATGGAAGACCACGAACTTGCATGTTCGTGGAGACAAGTGTCTCGTTCACGAACTTGATTTCAAACCAGCCAGCGACGAACATGCATGTTCGTCATGCAATTTTCAGTCAACGAACATGTGTGTTCGGTCAAAGGCACGAACATTCATGTTCGTCAACAATCTATTATCTTGGTCAACGAACATGCAAGTTCGTCAACGATCAATTATCTTGGTCAACGAACATGTAAGTTCGTCAACGAACATCCATGTTCGTCAACAAACAACCTGGATAACTTGAACACGAACATTAATTATTCAAAGATTACGAACATGAACATCAACGAGGATCAATCATTATAGCAAAATTTATCAAGTTATGACGAACATGGCAAGAACAATGAAAAAGTTGGGATGATTAACAACTCCCTAATCATTAGCATAGCAAAATATGGTAGTTTAGGCCGAACATGGCAACAATATGAAGAAGGTTATTGGAGATCTGAACGAACTTATGAATCTTAACAACTTTCTAAGGATGACAAGAAAAACGATCATGAATACAAATAACTTACATGAATGACGAACGAACGAAGATCTTCGTGAGAGAGAAAAATTTGTAAACCTTAGCTCCGAGTAAAAAAGTGAAAAGTGAAAAATTTGATTCACCTTGTGAGGTTTATATAGGCCATTAGTGGGCGTGTGGGCCTTTGGGAATGGGCCAAAGATCATGGGCCCGATGGACTATTGGAATGACATTAACAAACTTTGTTTTAAATAAGGAAAATGTAAACAGAAAAACGAAAGTGAAAACTTGAAGTAATCGTAAAAACGGTAGTATACAGTATGAAATATATAATTCGATCAGATTGCTTATCGGGGTTCCAAAGATAATTTAATTTAAACCCATGTTTGTGTAGTTGTCCAATTTAACTGTTCAGTCTTATAGCCGTAAGATAGTGTTTTAATTACAAGTAAGCTGTTTTAAAAATTAAGCTGAAAAGCACCTACTTAAATCAGACATTCGACAAAAATCGGAGGGCACTCAAGATATTTGTGAAGTATTTTAAGTTACGAGTGGTATGGATTGGTTACCAACCTAGACAAGGGAAGCATATGAAACTGGCGAAGAGATAGCTCATATTGGTAATATTTAGTGCAAGCAATGACTAACTTCGATGAAGTGGATAAGATTAAAGAATTCTGCTGACTTTCTATGAAATCCTATGGCAACCTTTCTACCAACCGATCCCAAACCATTTAGGCCTTAGGTGGCTAGGTGAACAAGGGCACCCCAAAGGTATACTGACTCAGATTTCAAAGGACGCTTATATGAATTCAACAACTTATTTGCACACCAATTATTTGTAATTCAATATGAGCATTTCCCATCTGTAAGCGCAACATATGACTCGTAACAAAAATCTCATCTCAACCTTTATTGTGGCAAACAAATTTAAGTCGTTTAATGTAGGAATTAAGAGGTATTAAAAAAGGCAAACCACACTACCGAGAACAACTAAAAGACGAAGGGCCACAAGACACTAGAAGTTAAACTAAAATTCTGTGGAGAATTATAAGTGCGCATTTAAGGGGCTAAAACCCGATCTAAGACGGAGAGTCATAAGCTAAATTTATCTTCATCTCGAATTTGGGAATTTATCATAAGTTAATCTAATTATTTTTATTTTATTTTTAATGCTAAGAGACGAAAATAATAACAAGACAATAAGTTAAGCTATTTTTTTTTTTTTTTTAAGTAAACGTTGGTTAATCTAAGTTGCGTAGTCAAATACGATGAATAAGGGATTCAAAACGAGATTTGTCAAAGGCTTTAGTGAACAGATCGACCAAATTGTTTTCGGAAGAGACGCGAATGATATCAATGAATTTCTTTTCAGCATAGTCTCTAATGAAGTGGTGCTTAAAATTTATGCGGCGGGTCTTGCTATGCTTAACAGGATTTTTAATAACAGAAACTGCCAGCATCTGTTGTTGAATCCAGAGAACCTGTGACACACAGCTGCCTGCAGCGATGTATTCTGCTTCACATGATGAGACGGAAACAATTGTCTGTTTCTTGCATTGCCAAGACACGAGGCGTCCTCCCAGAAATTGACGACCACCGGAGGTTGACTTTCGATCGATATTGCATCCTCCTAAGTCCAAGTCGGTGAATGCTTCGAGAAAGAGGTCTCTTCCTTTGGGATACCACAAACCCAGCTGCGGTCGGCCTTTTAGATAGCGAAGAATCCTCTTTACAGCAGTATGATGAGACATCTTAGGACAAGCTTGAAACCTGGCACATAAACATGCAGCACACATTATGTCAGGACGAGATGCAGTAAGATACATTAAAGAGCCTATAATGTCGCGATAAACAGTTGGATCCACGTCAGGATCGTTTTGTGCGTTTGGTTCCAGATTGTGCTGCTGAGGAATGGGAGTAGCAATGGACTTGGCGTCGGTCATGTTGAATTTCTTGAGCATTTATGTGACGTAGTTTGATTAATGGACAAACATACCGTCGGGTAGTTGCTCCACTTGTAACCCTAGAAATAGCTTGAGTTCTCCCATGGCGCTCATTTCGAATTTGTCTTTCATTAACGTTTCAAAATCCTTACACATTTGATTATCAGTGTAGCCGAAAATAATGTCGTCCACGTAGACTTGAACCAATAATTTAGCCTTGGGCGAATCTTTGATGAAAAGAGTGCTATCGATACGACCTCTCTTGAACCCGGATTCTAAGAGAAAAGTAGATAATGTTCCATACCACAGACGAGGGGCTTGATGAAGACCGTATAAAGCTTTGTTTAGCTTATATACCCTATCAGGGTGTTGTGGGTCTTCGAAACCCGGGGGTTGCTGAACATATACTGTTTCATCGATTTTACCATATAGGAAGGCACTTTTAACATCAAGTTGATAAACCGTAAGTCCCATGTGAGAAGCATAAGCCAAGAAGAGGCGAACGGCCTCGAGTCGAGCGACTAGGGCGAAGACATCCTGAAATCCAATCCTTCTTCCTGATAAAAGCCTTGTACCACTAAGCGAGCTTTGTTTCGAGTGATAATTCCACGGTCATCACGTTTGCATCGGAAAACCCATTTAGTGCCTATAGCGTAGGCGTCGTCGGGTAGAATCACGAGTATCCAGACCCCTAGTTTCTCAAACTGAGCTAATTCCTCTTGACAGGCGTGTACCCAATTTGCGTCTTTGAGGGCCATATGGATATTTGCAGGAACCTCTTGGGAAACGAAGCAGAAGTAGCGACAGTTGTTGAAATCCTCTGAAGTAGTTGCAAATTCATACATTCCTTGCAGATCCTCTAGTTGCGATCGAGTTTGAACGTTTGTGTTGGGATCGCCAAGAATATTTTCAAATGGGTGATACTGGTGAATCCTAGACTCTACGTGCGGTTCTGCCGCATCGTCTTGAGCGTCTTCAGCGAGTGGTTCTGCCACATCGTCTTGATCATCGGCTTGAGCGTCTTCAACGAGTGGTTCTGCCACATCGTCTTGATCATCGGCTTGAGCGTCGGGGTCAGCAGGTTCAGCAACAATTTCTTGAATGACTTGTGTACGAGGAAAGACTGAATCTTCATCATCAGAATAGAAACTCGGGTTCTCTGTTCCGTCAACACTCGATTAAGGACGTAATAAGCTGTAGTCACGGCCTCCCCCCAAAACGTAACAGGGAGAAGTGAGTCAGCTAGCATGGTACGTGCAACCTCTATCAAGGTTCTGTTTTTCCTCTCAGCGACTCCATTTTGTTGTGGCTCATATGGAGAGCTGTGTTGTTGAACTATCCCATTGGCAAGACAATAGAAGGTCATCGTGGAATTCTTGAATTCTATCCCGTTATCGTTGCGTAAACTGTCACACCCCGCTTGGAAGCGGAAACACGGGGCGTTCCAGTTATAATATCATGAGTCAAATGTTACAACAACACAACCAATAAACCAACATCAAAATAACATTAATCATGCCAAGTGTTTACAAAATACAATACAAATTCAAAAGCGATAAATCGCCGAGTACGAATGTATTACACAACATAACAAAACGGAACAACAAGGACATTACAACAAGTATCACAAGTTCCGAAATACACAAGACAAATATCCCAAAAGCACAAATGGCATGATCAACAGGAATCCTAGTTTCCTGCAAAGCGTTAAAACGACATCAACAACATGTTGGTGAATTATTCGCAAATTTAAAGTAAAAGTTGACCCATCGACAAGTTTCATCAAAACAACGTTAATTTCAAATGATATATCTTGCTTTCAACAACCAATAGTGAGAGGTACTTTGCCTAGACTATTCATACACTGAACCTGACCGTACAACCCCAAATCCTGAGGTCGCCAACCAAAGGTAACAAATTAATTAACCGGCCATAACATCCGCTCCTAGAAACATTCTACCGAGCAGTGAGGGTTAGGTCTATAACCCATATAGATCTATATATATGTAAAACCGTTGGGCTCAAAGCTTAACAAGTGTATCAGGGGGCCTCAACAAGGGCTAATGGCTTAATCTAAGGCAAACCTAATCCACTAGGCAAACAAGATAATCAACAATTTTCCGCATACAAGCAGACATTTTAAAATACGCTTTACAGCCCAAAATATTTAAAACAAGGGCTACGAATAACTCACTGATAAAACTTCAGCAAACAAATATCGGGTACACCAAACACAGAGTCACAACTCCACCGCCTAAGTGCCTTAAAACAATAAACAACATAGTCTCAGTATCTCTATAAGTCTAGGTCCGGTTTAGCCTTGTCGGTTAAGATTAAGTTAAATAAGATAATCACAATATTAATAAGTTTAAATAAGGTGACGTATTTAGAAGGCGATGTTCCGCGTCAAACACGACCGCTCGGAGAGATATCGGCATTCCACGTCATAATCGTCAACTAGAGAAGAATGATAATCCGAATCGAAAATGATTACTAGGAGTATCGGTTAATAAAATATCGTTACCAAGTTTCAATAGATCGACCAAGGTCAACGGAAACAATGTTGACTTGATCAAAGTCAAACGTTAGGAATGTTGACTTTATAAAAGTCAAAGTCACAGATGTTGACTTATGAAAGTCAAATGTCATTTATGTTGACTTATTAGAGTCAAATGTCAATTAGGTTGACTTATTAAAGTCAAAATCAATTTAAAGTCAAAATTGACACTTTGGATAATTTGAAGTCTTACTTTTCAAAATATAAGGGTAATACAACTTTCAAAATCATTTTACCAAGAGTTTGTCGTAAAAACGCCATTTGATGATTTCAGATTACGAACGCGTTATGAAACGAAGGTTTATTTGTTGAAAGAGGTTAAAACATCCGTTTTAAGTAATATTATGGCTTTAATAAATATGTTAGCGTCTTTGAGTCCAAAGACGATGTTATAATGTAATATATTACTTTTATGCACAAGTTTACTCATATTAGTGTTTTATAGTCGTAAAAGACGTGAAATGAATTTCGGCAGCGCTTCCGCATCGTAATTTATTAGTCCAAATTTTATACACTTTCCCGCTTGTCAAAATTGTCTTTGTCATAATATATAATATGATACAAATTAAATACGTTACTTATGGTTAAATTCACATTTTAACGTATTTTAGTCCAAAGTTGTCCAAATCCGATAATGACAAGTGTTGGTCTAATATTTATTCCTACCATTTTTCAAGGCTAAAACCGAACGTATGAAAAATGAGAAATTTGGAAGAAATCAATTCTTACCGATAACAACCGCAATTAGCAAGCTAAGAACCCGAGACAAAATCCTTTGATGGTGTGGTGATGAGATTTCTAACTCCAAAACACAATACACCATCCGTTAATACAGGTTCTTAAGATAATGAGCTTACGGTTACGAAAATCAGCGAAACAAAACGAAAACGGGCAGACTGACCTCTGAATGCGTCGCCTATGGACCATTGGCGGCGCATTCAGTGCAGTCTCTGCACCGAAATCGTTTCTAAGTTTGGTAAATCGACTTTTGATGGTAGATTCTGGACATGCAAGCTATAATATGTTCAAAAACACTTTCAAATAACACTTTGGTAAAGCTTTTACAACCATTTAAGCAAGATCCATACACATTTTCATAAAAACTTGATTTTCAAAGATTTTCACCCATCAAACTTTTATAAAACTTATTTTCTTTACTTAGATCACACATGCAATGAATAAAACATAGAAATTAGAAAGAGTTTAAGTCATTATACCCCAAAAGAAGTGAAGATGTGATGATCTAAAATGGCTTGATGGGATTTCTTGATGATTTGATGATGATCCTTGACCCAAAAATGTCAAAGATAAGTGAAAGCTTCCAAGAGGATGACTAAATCTTTTACTCCATGATGATATAAATGATATAATGTGATGAAATTTGGTGTTTATTTGGTGTTTATAAACTGAATTTACAGCCACAAGAGGAATTTTGATAAAGAGTGTTTGTGTGTGTGTGATAAGCTTCAAGAGAGAGAGGGAGGTGTAAACTTGGGTGTGTGTGTGATTGTAAAATGAAAGTGGGGATCAATTGGGGGGTATTAGTGAGTCTTTACTGGACCAAAAAGGGCTTAGGACAAGTATAAACCCGAGACCAAAGTTTTAGGGCCGTTTAAGAAAGGTTGCAAAAGTTGAAAAAATCACCAAGTGCTGATCTGCAGCTGAATGCGGCGCCTATAGGTGAATGGCGGCGCATTCAGGCTCCAGACAGCAAATTTTTGATTTTTCGGTATAAGTTATGGTTACGCACGTTCGTTCTTTAGAGTTCCCGATTGTTTTACATATGAACTTAGGCAAGTTCATTATAGGTATTCTTGGTATTGTAATTCATTATGTGCTTCGATTTAAATTCCAAAATGGAAATACATACTTCTCGGCAATAACATAAACACGAGCAAAGCACGATTTCTTAAGGATAGGAATACTTTAACCGACAAATTTGGCATAAACCTCCTAACTTATTTCCATGAGCATACTAACTATTAGGCACTTAGATAAAAAATCAACTTACGTCTCAAGGGACGAATCAAAATAATCACATAAAACCCGATTCACAATAATAAACCGTGAGTAAAACAAAGCGAAATACAAGGGTCAAAGCAATTGCGAATAATATTAAAATAATAACGGTAACTCAAGTACCTCAAATAGACGGGACGTCACATAAACGTTTGACATTGGCTTTGTATACATTCTTGATCATGTCAAAGAAGTTGATTAGCGTGCCAGCTGTTTCACTCTTAGTAACCAAAAAGTAAACCCAAGAGTAGCGAGTGTAATCGTCGGTGATCACTAGACAATAATATTTTCCTCCGAAACTTCTTTGTGCAATGGGGCCGAAAAGATCAGTATGCATCAACTCAAATGGTGTCTCAATTGTGTTAATAGCCTTGGATTTGTGATGTTGCTTGTGTTGTTTTCCGAGTTTGCATGGAACACATTTATCCTCATACTCAAAACGTTTGAGTGAAACTCCATTAACTAGCCCTTTCTTTTATCTCGTTCATTTTCCGAAAGTGTAAATGAGCCATTTTTCTGTGCCAAATCATGGCTTCTTCGCTTGTTGACTTTGACAATAAACATGTTGAATCGGTGGTGGTTTCAGTGTTGTTCATATCCATAATGTACACATTTTTAGTTCTTGGTGCGCGCATCAGTATCAGGTCCTCAGGGATATCAATTCTTGATTTGAGAATCAAAACTTCCTTCTTGGTAAAATACACGGGATTATCGTTGTCGCAGATTTGAGAGACACTCAGCAAATTGTGTTCTAGCTGCTTGACGTAAAACACATCCTTCATTGTTATTTTACCATTTGTAACTGATCCAATTCCAGTTATTTCTCCACCATTATCTCCAGCAAAATTTACGCTTCCTTTTTTCCGGATTCGAAGTTGTTGAGCAAACTTCGTTCTCCTGTCATGTGCCTGGAACAACCCATGTCAACGTACCAGTTGTTGACGAGTCGGTGACTCGGTTCCTGCACATAAAATTAAATCATTAGTTTTCATGGGGAACCCAGGCCATAACAGACCTGGATTGACCGTTCTCAGTCACATAGGTGACCCTTTTTTAAACTCCCTTATTTTGGTGAGAAATTGGAGATGTGTGGCGTGTAGAGTAATGACTGTTAGAGTTATATGGAAATCTATGACTCATTTGTGGGGAACTATAACGGTGATGATTGAAGTGATGATGACGTGGTTCATAATGAGGTCGTGGAGGACTGTGGTGATAATTGTCATGTTGGTATCGTGGAGGACTTTGAAATCGTTGTTCATAATTGTATTGACGATAAGATGGAACAAAAGGTTGTTGTGGCCGTTGGTGAGATCGTTGATTAAAGCTTCCCATGCTCGGTTTATTATACTTATAATTCCGAGAATTTGTGTCTGTGCGTTCATGTTGTGGATTTCGTAGAATTTGAACTGGTTTTGTGGGAATGGATTTAGCTTTCTGTGGGGGCGTGGCTTTAACCTGAGGTTCCTTTCGTTTATTAGTACAGACTGAGGCCACGTGCCCTCTTTCACGACATTTGAAGCAGTTTAAGGTCTCTATTTTGTTTGATTGATCTGGTTCAGCATCTGAGAGCATGCTTTGCTTTGACTCGATATCTATGCTTGAGATGAATGTTTTAAGCAAAGGTTCTCACGTTGAATTTTGAGTCTGAACTTTTGTGGGTTGTTTCTCTTGAGGTTTCGTATATTCCTGGTCCTTGGAGTTTGAAGATTCACATTTTTCAGACTGTGGAGGCTCGGATTTAAAGAAACTAAAGTTGTTATTATATGGAGGTGGTGTTTCGTTATATCCTAGACCTTAAGATTTTCCACTGGTGCGTTGACGACTCAAGATAGAGTTCAAAGTACCGGAAGAAGTACGAAATTGCTCGATCTTCCTTTCCTGCTCAGTTAATCGCATTTCACAGTTGTTCAACTCTTGGACTTTCTCAGCAAAACTTTTTTTTTCTTTTTCAAGACATTCATATAATGTGTCAATTTTATGTGTTAAAGTGCCGACATTTGATGAAAGTTCCATTCTATCTTTTTCGTTTTGATAAAATTTCTTTGCAAAATCATCTTTTAGATAAGTTTGTGTTGATATGTTAAGCTCAAGTTCAGTTTGCTGAGATTCCAAATTGGATACTGACTTAGTCAATTTGTCGTTTTGAAGAGTTAAAATAGTAAAAGATTTACATAACTCCTTCACAGATTGAAAATCAAGAAGTACCTTTGACTTTTCAGTGTTGAGGTCAGCCATTTTAGCAATGAAGTTCTCATTGGATAGATCCACTGTACAGCTACAGATCTCTGTGTTGTCTTCAATATTTTCAACATCATGAGCATTTTCTTCATTTGATCTTAACTCACTGTCAGTACCCGACGCCCCTTCCGTATCACTGACTTCACTGCGTATTTCTTCGATAGATGCCATGAGGGCTTGATTCCTTTCATCAGTACAGATTTGCCAATCGTATGTACGATCATCATGTTGAACTATCATGGCCTGTGAAGCTAAACTACGCTGTGGTTGAGAAGAAGTGGTCCTAGTTTTGTCTTGATTTGGAGTATATTCCACCTTAGGCTGTAGACATTCTCTAGCGAAGTGGCCATGTCCTTGACAGTTGTAACAACGTACCTTTGATTTATCAAAACCTGCTTTTCCGGTTCTAGGACTGCGTCCTGTTCTTGTCATAAATCGCTTGATTCTGTTAGTAATCATGGCAGTTTTCCATTGTAAGTCCATTTCCTCTAAGTCATCTTGATCGACTTGACCAAAATCTTCATCCCATAATCCTGGATCGGTGATTTTTCCTTGAACTTGATTACCATAAGCGGCCAAAAAATAAGATAGGATTTCTAGGCTTTCTTCTGCTGATTTGACACTCATAGGCATTTTCTGATGAGTTGTGTTAGCTTTGTGTGCAACCGTTGAGGTTTCAGTGATTGGACTCTTTGAGATGTCAGAGGTTGTCTGATCTTTGTCAGAGAGAAAAGCGGTAACATTTCCTGAAGAACTAGATTCTGGAGTTTGCCCAAATGGTGTTTGATCAGTTATTGCGTTTGCAATGAGACGTGTTAACTCGTATCCTCTAAATCTTTCAATGATATTAGCGAAAGTTGGCTTTTCCCGACGTAGTCCATCTACGTTTTCAATTTCATCCTTCACTAAATTTACATAGACTTCCCATCGCTTAGGTAGAGCATCCAAAAATCTCTCTATTTTCTTTTCGTCGTCAATTGCTTCACCGTGTCTGTAGAGGTGTGTAAGTAGTTGAAAGTATCTGTTGACGGTATCTTCAAATGATTCCTTGATTTCTGCTCTGAATGTGGAGAATTTTCGTTTAGGCAGGTTAACTCTACTTTTCCTTTGCTTAGCAGTTCCAGCGTACTGAGTTTCAATGGCCTTCCAGAGCGCATTTGCAGTGGTATACTTTTGACAGATATGCATCATTTCTATTGGCAAGGCCATCTTCAGACTTGCCCAAGCTTTGTTTTCAGCGTCACAAATTCTTCGTTGATCAGGTGAGAGAGATTTGATTGGAATTGGTATAGCTACACCGTTTGTGGAGTTATTTGGAGGGAGATATGGTGATTCGATACTTATCCACATTTGAACATCATTATAGCGACAAAAGGATTCAAATTTATCGACCCAGTCATAATATTGTGAAGAGTTGAGTAACTTAGGAGGAGTGTTAACTGATTGTTTTGAATCCATTGGTAGAGCAATAACGAATATATTGTTCGGCGAAGATGAGGGTCACGAAGATGATGTTCGGCGAAGATGGGGGTCACGAAGATGATGTTCGGCGAAGATGGGGGTTACGAAGGTAACAGTTTCCACGAAGATGATGTTCGGAGAAGATGGTGTCACGAAGATAATGGTTTCCACAAAGATGATGTTCGGTGAAGATGATCCACTAACGAAGATGTCTACGAAGATGATCCACTAACGAAGATGACTACGAAGATGATCCACTAACGAAGATGTCTACGAAGATGATCAACTAACGAAGATGTCTACGAAGATGATCCACTAACGAAGATGTCTGCGAAGCTGTTCACGAAGATGATGCACGAGGAAATCCACGAAGATGTCTCCACGAACTTGATCCACGAACTAAGTCCACGAACGTTGATCCACGAAAAATCAAAAACCCTAATCTTAACAAACCGCCATCGAAGATGTAAAGATGATCCACGAACAATCCAAAACCCTAGTCTTAACAAATCACCGCCGAAGTTGTAAGAACCCTAAATTTCAGATCGATTAAAAATGCGATTTAATCCTGAACCAAATCTCGATAGAGAGCAAACAATGCGTTTGCCCTGATACCAATTGTAGGTCCCAGTAGTCAGATCAACAGGATTAAACCAATAATTACAATGCGGAATCTCGTAATCAATGTATACGCAAAAGTAATAATCGAATACTAATAACAATAAACACAAAACACAATTACCGAATTCTTAATACTTTGATTAATAAACTCTGTTACAATCCACAAGTATTAACTCCGAATTCTCTATCAAACCAACAACCCTAAACTGACCTAAACACCTCTATTTATAGAGTAACATGTTCGGCCAGTTTGCGCTTTACTGGGCCTCACGAACATGCAAGTTCGTGAGCAGCCCATTAAGCTCTAAGTCTATACAAACTAATAAAGTTAATACAGTAATAAATAACAAAGCAAATAGAACATCCAATCATCATGTATTTGCACCAACAGTATTAAATTCGTTCCAGATGTATCGTTTCTTGGAGATACATTGTTGTAAAACATGTACCATATATCTCCATTGAGGTGAGAGAAGTGCCTTTTGAAAAGTAAATTTTGTAAGACTTCCCTCATACCCCATCTTTTGAAAAATACTAAACAGTTCATTATTGGGGATGGAAGATATACCTGCGCCGTCGTGAAGGACTAGATGAGTCCGAATGGATTCCTCTGTAACGAATATCTCCTTCTCGTCAACAACAGCACGAATGCGTTCTTGATTATTTCGATTTTCAAGAGTGGCAGTTACCCAAAATTCTCTAATGTGCTTTTCATTAACCGGGGGGTTAACCGTTAAAGCATAACGTATGTAGGAGCGCCTGAAGAACCGGATGATTTGATGAAAGTCTGGGGCGTCTTTATACAGTGTAAGATCGGCGACAATGTTATGTACTAGCCCGAAGTTAAGTTCTTGTTGCTCTTGTTCATCGTGTGCTGCTTGTTGTTCTTGTTCCGCCATTGATTTTGTGATTAGAGATAATGAATGAGCGATTTAGGGTTTGCGGAAGAAGAGGGTTTTTGATTAGAGGGTTTCCTTTTCTTTTGGGGATTTTCCAACTAAAGAGAGCGGACGAGTAGTTTAAACGAAATTCAATTAGTCATTCAATTCCCTATTTATACCAATAGCCCCCTGCACATAAAACAAAATAACCAACTTCCCACTTGGCAGTATTGAGTTTCCCGCCAAACATTTTGCAACTGGCAGTATTAACATACGTCCAATGGGAAGGATCAGTAGTAACTGTTCAACTATTTAATACCAGTATTAACTGTTGTCGATAATTATACCTACTAGTAGGAAGTAGCAACAGTATTAACTGACACCAGTATTAAAAATTGGTATCAACAAAAACACATTCATGACACACTTAAACAAATTTATTTTACAAAGATTTAAGCAGGATTAATCATTCCAATACTGTTAATCAAAAATGTAAACCTGCCTACATCAAAAGCTTTGGTAAACAGATCTGCAAACTGATTATCAGTATGGACTTTGACAACTTGAATAAGCTTCTTTTCATTGCAGTCTCTTATAAAATGAAATCTAATATGGATGTGTTTAGTTTTCGAATGTTTGACTGGATTGTTGACCATACTTATGGTACTTTTATTATCAATAAAAATAGGAGTATGTAAAAAGTAAATACCATAGTCCATCATTTGATTCTGAATCCAGAGCACCTGTGCACAGCGGGTGGATGCAGCAACATATTCTGCTTCCGTTGAGGATGTGGATACATTCGTTTGTTTCTTGCATTGCCATGAAATCAACCGTGATCCAAAGAACTGGCATCCTCCCGATGTTGATTTTCTATCAAGATTTTCTCCTCCATAGTTACTGTCTGAGTATGATATGAGTTCAAATGGAGATTTTTTGGGGTACCATAATCCCAGGTATGGTTTTCCCTTTAGGTAGCGAAAAATCCTCTAGACTGCAGTTAGATGTGAAATCTTGGGGCGAGTCTGATAGCGTGCACATACACACACACACACACACTGTACATAATGTCTGGACGAGATGCTGTTAAGTACATTAGTGATCCAATCATTGATCTGTAGAGGTGTTCATCCACGTCCTCCCCCTTAGAATCAGCCTCAAGATGCTTGTGAGTTTCTGCCGGAGTACTTGCTGGTTTGGCGTCCACATAGCCAAATTTCTCAAGAATGTCTTTGACGTATTTTTCTTGATGAATAAAAATACCGGAGGAGCTCTGTTTGACATGGAGACCAAGAAAGAGAGTCAATTCTCCTACTGAGCTCATCTTAAATTTCTTGTGAATTATTTGTTCAAAGTCTTTGCATAACAGATCATTCGTAGAACCAAAGATGATATCGTCGACATATATTTGAACTAGCATAATATCACCACCATCTGTCTTGACAAATAGCGTTTTGTCAATTGCACCCCTCTGAAAGTCATGTTTGAGAAGATAAACAGATAAAGTGTCGTACCAAGCACGAGGAGCTTGGTGAAGACCATATAATGCTTTGTCCAACCTATAGACCATGTCGGGATGATCGGGATCCTCAAATCCTGGAGGTTGACATACATATACTTCTTCTTCAACTTTGCCATACAGAAAGTCACTTTTCACGTCCATCTGGTACACCTTGAAACCTTTGAAAGAGGCAAAAGCCAAGAAAATGCGTATGGCTTCAATTCTAGCAACTGGTGCAAAAACTTCATCATAGTCTACCCCTTCCTCTTGGGTGTACCCTTGAGCAACCAATCGAGGTTTGTTCTTGATGACTATTCCTCGTTTGTTAGTTTTGTTCTTGAAGATCCATTTGGTACCAATGACACGTTTCCCACTTGGTAGTACAACTAGTGTCCATACTTTCTGTAGCTTAAACTGTAAAAGCTCTTCCTGCATTGCTTCAACCCAACTGGGATCCTTGATGGCTTGTTCGATCTTCTTTGGAATTATTTGAGACAGAAAACATACAAATAGACATTCATTAACGCTTCGATGAAGTTGTTTTCTAGTTTTGACAGTGGACAAAATGTCTCCAATAACTTGATTCAAAGGATGTTCTCTATTGATACGATGGGTTTGAACTGGATCTACCAGAATGTCTTCATCTAGATTGGAATCATTTTGCTCAGGAAGAGTAGTGGAATTAGGAGTTGAGATCACTTCCTCTACTTGATCAGTATCAGCTTGAGTAGGACTAATGAATTGATCCTCTTCATCGGTGAAGGAAGCTTCATCATTCTTAGGACTGTCTTCATGATCAGTTTCAAGATTGGGATCCTCAGAGCTTGCAGCTTCAGTGGTGACGGGCTTGAACATTCCTGGAGGATCAATGCTAATTGATGGAAAGAAGATGAAGTTATCAGTTGATTCATTTGAGGTGGGAGCATCAGTATTAACTGTTGAACTAGAAGGGACGTGAGACTGTCCAGTATTAACTGAGTGACCAGTTTTATCTGAGAGACCAATATTAACTAGGTTAGCAGTTTTAACTGAATGATCAGTATTAACTGATTTCCCAATGGAATCTGGTTCAACAGTATTAACACCTGCGTCCGATGGTTTATCCTGTTGACCTATAAAATGAGCATTCAAAGAAGGAGTTAGTTCGTCAATATTAAACAACCAATCGGGACCTTATCCAGTGGCATTGAGAGTCTTTTCATTGAACGAGACATTGTTGCTTTCCTCCACAATTCTTGTTTTGATGTTATAGACTCTGTAAGCCTTGCTCTGAGTAGAATATTTGACAAAAAACCCTTCAGAGACCTTGCTGTCAAACTTCCTAAGATATTCCTTAGTATTTAGGATTGTACATGGACACCCAAATGGTTTAAAGAAGCTTATGAATGGCTTTCTCTCATTAAAGAGCTCATATGGGGTCTTTGTTTGTGACTTGACAATCAATACTCTATTTTGGACATAGCAGGCAATGTTAACTGCTTCTGCCCAGAAGGTAACTGGAAATTTTGAGTCAGCTAGCATGGAGCGCGCTGCTTCGATGAGGGTCCTGTTTCTACGTTCTGCCACTCCATTTTGTTGAGGAGTGCGTGGTGCACTGTACTGACGCTCAATTCCTTTGATGCTACAAAAGTCATCCATCTCTTGATTCTTGAATTCTGTACCATTGTCACATCGAATGATTTTCACTTTCTTTTCTGTCTTGTTCTCAATGCGTGTTATGAATGCACGTAGGAGATCACTTGTTTCATCTTTAGTACCAAGAAAGAAAAACCAAGTATATCTTGTATAGTCATTAGTAATAACTAAACAATAATGTGTTGGGAAAAACAATGATTTACCCTAAGATTAATAAATCTGTTAATCAAAGTCTCAGTCTGAGAGATGAGTCTGAGTGACTCAGTCTGAGTGACTTGAGTCTGAGTGACTGAGTCTGACTAACTCAGACTCATTAAGAAACTTAAGGCGTAATTTTAGGCAATCTAGTTAGATAAAATCTTCTATCTCTTTAGAAGATTTCCTAAGATTTATCCTTATCAAGCTCACTACTATTGTGTATAAATAGTGAGCTTGAACGTTGTAAACATGACACCTTTTGACCGAAATATAACTGTGTGTTATTTTCACTGTTTCTTTATTATAATTCCGCTATAATAATTACTGAAACTGAGTAATCAATCGATAAATAATAATTAACATCTAAATACTTATTTGTGATTGATTTGCCATTGTTTGAGATCTTAGTGAGACCTAACAACTGGTATCAGAGCAAATAAGATTTACATTTTAATAAATTTATAAATCTTAAACGATCAATATATAGAATCTCAAAACAATGTCATCATCTTCAAATATAACTGCAATGGCTGGAAAAGGAATTCCTGTATTCAATGGTCATAACTTTGCCCATTGGAAGCTTAAAGCTGAGTGGCATTTGTCAGGAATTCATGAAGAAATGATAAGAATCATAACTGAAGGACCCATAATTCCAGGAAAGATCATTGATGAAGTCAAAGAAGGTGATAAGGTTGTCCAACGTGCCAGATGGGTTCAAACCACCAAATCTCAATGGACAGATCAAGACAAGCTGTTGTATAACCTTGATCCCAAAGCCAGAAGCATTTTAGGAAATGAAGTATCTGAACAAATATTTTCAAAAATTGCTGGATGCAAAACTGCTAAAGAACTTTGGGATACATTAATTGTGTCATATGAAGGGGTCCTAGTAGTGAAAGAACAACGACTAAACAGTCTCATAAGAAATTATGAAAAATTTTACATGAAAGAAAATGAGACTTTGGCTGATGTTCACACAAGATTTCAAATCATGTTAAATGATATGTCAGCTCTGGGAGTGACAAAGGAAGATGATGAAATCTGTAAGAAATTTGTTGATATTTTACCTAACAAATTTGAATCTGTTATTACATCTCTTGTAGTGAGTGAGAAACTGTCCACCTACAAGCTGCCAGGACTATTTGGCTTATTGTTGAATTTTGAGGAATCTCAAGAAAGGAAGAAGATCAACAATAGGCGAACTGCAAGGGATCCAGAAGCTGCATTAGTTGCAACTAGCAAGAGGAATAAAGAAAATTATTCTAAAGCTGACTCATCTGAGTCTGAGTCACACTCAGATTCAGAGTCTGACGATGAATCAGAAGTTAAGAAACTGAAAAGTCAACTGGCCCTGTTGACCATGAAGCTTGAACAGAAGACAGGGTACAAAGGAAAGAAACCGTTTGATCTGAAGAAGGTAAAATGCTTCAAATGCAATGAATATGGTCACATGGCTGCAGACTGTAAAGTAAAGAATGCTCAGACTGAGCACATGGATGAAGTTGCTGAAAGAGCCCAAAGATACCGAAACAAGTATCTTAAGTATAAGAAAGGTTATAGTTCAAATTCTCAAAAACCTCAAGCTGAACAGAAAGCCTTCTTTGCTGAAGAATGGTTAGATGAGGAACTGTCATCTGATGAAGAAGAAGTAGAAGACAAATGTCTGATGGCTTTGGTGGAAAAAGTAACTGAAGCTGAGAAATCTGCTTCTCAGTTCGAAAAGGATCTAAAGGAAGCAGAAAGAATGAGCTGCAACTCAGACTGGAACAAATCAAAACTTTACAAGGTACATAATTTCAATTCTTATACAAATGAACAAAAACTCCAAATGTTTGAGTACATTTATATTGACTTGACCACCACTTTAGAAGAACAAACTGAACTCAAACAAAAACTCAAAGATCTTGAAAACAATTTAAAAATTAAAGATGATAAAATTATGGAATTAGAAAGTTACAAAGTACTTTTAAATGCTCAGACTGAAGCTTATAATGATCTTGCAAAAGAAAATCACAAATTTAGAGAAGAAACTGAGCACTATAAAAGAATTTGTAAATCATGGTGTATTTCATCTTTAAAACATGAAGATTGTTTGAGCAGACAGGTACCCAAACAAGTGCAAGCAGTGTTGGGTGAAGGGTTTAGTTTGAAGAAATACATGACAGAAGAGGAAGAAGAAGCTGAAAAGGCTGAAAGAGAAAAAAGCATTTTTAAACCAGAAATTCTTCCAAATACTTTCACTTATGTGAAAGGAGATAAAATAATGATGTCAAATGCATTTGTTAAACCTGTAATTTCTCAAGTTTTGAATAAAAATGATCTTGTGCCTTCATCTTCTTCTAAATCTGAATGTGTTACTTTATCTGAGACTGATATACATAAATCTACCTCCTTGAACAAAGTTTCTCCCAAAGTTGTGAGCAAACCAAAGGGTCAGGCTCCAGTCAGTTCCAAAGGCTATAATAAAAGTCGTGAATAAAAAACAATTGATAAATTGGGAAATCAATTACTGGAACTGACCAACATTGTAAAAACTTTAGTCAGGGATAAATCACCTAATCAAGTAAGGCCCAAATCTCCTCCTAAGAGAATTTGCTATAACTGTGGTGAAAAAGGACATGAAGCTGTGTTTTGTAAACTATTGACCAGGTCTAGACCTAAGAATTCTTATGTTCAAAAGTCAGTTTCATCAAAATATTGGTCAGCTTCACATCAGTCAGGGTCATCGAAATCCAGATCAGTCTCATCAAAATCAATTTCATCTTCAAGAAACACTTCTCCAGCAAAGACTACATCTGTACAATCTTCTAAACTTAAGTCAGTCCCATCTAGAGTCAATCCTAAAAATACTCCTTGTAAATACTGTGGTGTCATAGGTCACTATTCTGTCAATTGCATGAATGAAATCAACAAATGGAACTATACAAGTCCCAAAACTGAATGCAAGATTGAATCTGCACCTAAACCTGTCTCAGTTCATGGATCCACTCTAAAGTGGGTACCCAAAAGGAACTAATTTCTTCCTTTTTCATGTGCATGATTCTACAAAATGGTATCTAGACAGTGGAGCATCAAGGCACATGACAGGAATGAAGTCCTTTCTACAGGACTATAAGGAAGAAGATGGCCCTCAAGTAAGATATGGTGACAACGGGGTATCAATGACTAGGGGATATGGAAAGATTCATGCTGGAGCTGTTACATTCAAGAGAGTTGCATATGTGGAAGGATTGCAACATAATTTACTCAGTGTGAGTCAAATTACTGATGAAGATCATGAAGTCAGATTCAGGAAACAAGCTGGGATAATCTATAGTGCCAAGGGAAAACCATTACTGCTAGCCAAAAGAGAAAGAGATGTGTTCTACCTGGATCTGAGTACAGTAAATGATGAAGCTGAGACATGTCTGTTCACAGAAACAAAGGAGGAATTGAATTGGCTATGGCATCGACGGT
This sequence comes from Senecio squalidus, assembly GCA_910822075.1. Taxonomy (NCBI): domain Eukaryota; kingdom Viridiplantae; phylum Streptophyta; class Magnoliopsida; order Asterales; family Asteraceae; genus Senecio; species Senecio squalidus. The sequence goes on along the minus strand of CAJVGC010000582.1, from coordinate 40,247,041 downwards.
TATCTCACCTGAATTTCAAGAACATCAATATTTTATCTAAGAACAAATTGGTAAGAGGTCTGCCAGAACTGACCTATACCAAAGATAAAGTTTGCTCAGCTTGTGTTCTTGGAAAACAAACGAAGTCTCAATTTCCATCCAAAATGTTGCACTCCATTGATGAACCCCTGTTCATGCTGCATATGGATCTGTTTGGACCAATTGGGATTGAGAGTAAAGGTGGAAAGAAATATACACTTGTCATTGTTGATGAATTTACTCGTTTTACTTGGGTTATATTCCTCCGAGCCAAAAGTGATGCAGCAGAGGAGATTATCAGTTTGATCAAACGAGAACAACGACAGAAAAATTCTCTGGTTCGACAGATGAGGAGTGACTGTGACAACTGTCAAAAATCTAGATACTTGTTCAGCTACTACATCGGTTCGAATCATTAGTCACTCTTTTATCACGTTCGCTTGTTCTAGTTCGTAACTTTTGAGTCTGTACTGTGTCGGAACTGGTGTCGGAATAACTTCCGGAATCAATTATAAAAGTCCTAATACCAAGAAAACACATATTGAACTTCCTTAAGTTCATAACTAATCATAATTAAGAACTTTCAATTAACAAAGAGGTCCAACGAAGCAATAACGTAAAAACGAAAAATCAGAAAATGCTGAAAAAAGGCCCGGTGCGCAGCACCTCACGCCAGATTTCAAAAATGTTACATTTTTAGTCCTTGTCTCGTTTTTATAAACTTTCAACCAATCAATCTCGATTGGCAGGCCATAATTACTGAGTTTAGTCAGTACCAAAGCCATACACTATCTTTTTCTTTTATTCATTTTGATTAATCATTTTCATAAACCAAAAACACACACACACTTGCATTCTCTATACTCCCCTCAAGAACATAACCAAAAACACCTCCATTTCCAGAGACTTTCCACCATAGAAATCCATTATTTATCCATTCAAATCGTCCAAATCGTCTAGAGAAGCAAGGGGGTGTCGTTTACTTCGAAAAGGACCAAGTTTGTAAAGATTTTTGAAGCAAAAATCCGACCAAAAACATCATCCATTCAATTTCCTTCGGTAGAAACCTTTCTCCTATCTTTAATTACTGTTTTTACTAATTGCATGTAAGATCTAGACAATAAAAATGAATTTTTATGAAGAGTTATATCACTTTCTCTACAAAAACGATTTTTATGTAGATGATACTTAGATCTATGTTTTGTGGATAAAAGTTGTTTAGAAACTATTAAAATGGTGTTTTATAAGTTATCTACTGGTTGCATGTCGAAATCTTTGAGTCACAAAACGTTTTTAGCAAGAAAAACACAAAACGGGAAAAAGACAGCAGCTAGGTGCGCAGCACCTGTGCCCAGGTGCGCAGCACCGAGCTGCTGGTCTCCCGAAAAATCGTCATTTGTCCGTTTTAAACTTGTACACACCTTCTGGACTTTTTCTAATATTATTATAAGACTGAGATAAGTAAAAATAATAATAATAATGACTTATATTGGACTCTTTAGACTTATTTGACTTGTTTTGAAGTTATTATGTGTATATGCATGTTTTGTGAGCGGAAATGGTTGTAGGTTTTGGACATGAAATTTGGGCGCGGAAGCGCTGCCCAAATTTCACTAGAAAATCTAAACCATTTCAGTAACCTAAACATGGTTATCATATTAATAACTTTAACATTGAACTTTCAAACTAAAAATAAACGTTAACCGCTTCGGACCAATTTTGAGACAATTTGACTTCAACACATAATCATAAACAAAAGTTACCTAATCTTATATAAAGGACCTAATAAGACATTAACTTTTGGACAATCTTGGTATTCCTAGGCATTCCGTGGTTCCCGGCTCCCTTATCCGACCGATTCCGAGTTCATTCTCTTCGCAAACCGTGAGTTACACCCTCCTTACTCTTACATTTTAAGTACTCTTTTTGGGGGAAACATGAGATCAAACCTTTTATGAACTATTTTGACTTATTGAGCTTATGAACTATTTTGACTTTTGAACTTGTACGACTATTTTGACTTTGAACTTGTACGACTATTTTGACTTTGAACTTGTACGACTATTTTGACTTTGAACTTGTACGACTATTTTGACCTTTGAGCTTGTACGACTATTTTGACTTTTAGACTTATAAACTATTGTGACTTTTGAACTATTTGAACTAGTTTGACTTTTGTACTTATTGAACTATTTTGACTTTGAAACTTATTGAACTATCTTGACCTTGGTCTATTTTAACTATTTTGACTTGTGGATCCTGGAACTATTTTGGACAAATTCTTAAAGACTTTTATGCGTAAAAATGTTTTATTGCCTTATTGGCTACTTATTATTTAAAACTTTTACGAACTTGTTAAACTTTTGCGAACCTTTGGAAACCTTTTTGACTATTTGAACGACTTTCTATTTATGAAAACTTTTGAACTAAAGGAACTGTTTTTGGTACGAACTATTTGGACGACTTTGGGACTATTTTTGGACGACTATTTGGACTAATATGCGTAAACAACATCAACTGTTCGGATTGGCTTACCTTAGACTCCCTAGGTTTGCCTCTTTGGATACTTTAATAGACATTGATAGCTTGGTTGTATTTAAGTACTAAACCCTAGGTGAGAATATAACGCCGTAAGTGCAGACTAAAAGACTTTTAAAAATAGTTCGACTAAAAGTCCCACAATTTACTTGGACGACTATACACACTATTAACACAAGCCGTTAGCATATATTATGGGTATCGATACTTAGGAGCGGTCACTCCTTACCCATGGGTAGCGACCAAGGTACATATTGCTAAGTCCTCGCGGACTCTGACTTTAGACTTGACTAGTGGGCAGGTACTTGACTAGAATCGGATTAGTGTGTAGACTAAATCTTACGTATATTAAGCTTAGTGGTTGGTACAACTCGAGGATCATAGGTCTATATTACGCATATACTTACTTATTGTCTTGCACATGTGGATTAATCCACCGCTGAGGTAATGACTACAACTCTTTTTGCTTGCTACACTATTTGACTTGGCGATTGACTTGAACTTACTTTGGTCGTACTTGAACTTGTTTTGAACGTACTTAAACTTATTTTAAACGTACTTGAAGTTGTCTTGAAATTAAACTATTCTTGAACTTTAAGCACTTGAATTTAATTAAGTTATTCTTGAATTTTAAGTACTCGATATTGTCTTGAAATTCTTTGACCCTGAACGACTCTTGAACTTTTAAATCTTGAATTCGTCATTGGACTATTATGAAGTTTTCAATTGAACTTTTCTCCAAGTCATAAACTGTAACTCACTCACTACGTTTTCGTAGTTGACACTTTATCTCATGTTTCAGGAACTAAGCGTAAGTTATGAAGTGCATTGCTCAGGCGGGTCAAGTCTTTTATGTGAAGTGTACCTTGGGAAGAAGACCTTATTTTGGGAATTTTATTTTAAAAACATTTTGTTATGTACTATGGTCTTACGTTGAATCTTGGTTGTACCTTTGATTTGTACTTTTCAATTTAAATCTTAATGACTTGAACCGTAAACTTTATTGTGACCCGTGAAATGATTCTTCGCTCTTCACATTCCGTGTTTCCGCTTTAGCGGGGTGTGACAGACTTGGTATCAGAGCACGGGTTATAGTGAAAACGGTTTTAAAATCTTTTAAAAAGTTTTCGAAACCAAAACTATAACCAAGGCTTTTCATAAAACGTCATTTTCGGGTTCAAAATTTAGTATGTTATTTTTCGCAATCGCATGATTAACTTTTTCAACTATGCGTGACTTGATCAACCACCCGTAGTTCAAAATGAATTATGCAAGAACGGAAAATGAAAGGCTATCGTTAAACGGTTTTGAGTCCATAAATTCCCGGTCTTGTCAATTCCCGACACTCACATGAGTGACCCGTGCATGCATTTTACTTACGTTTTTCCTATTCTCAGTTTCCCCGTACTTATGTAACTCTCTATTCGCAGATACGCTATGTCTCAGTCGTCACGCTCTCAATCCCAGACTCGATCACTTCCCCGAGCCGCCTCCCCCTCTCACGAAGCCTCTGAGGGCCACACCGCATTCGAGATTCAGCTTCACCAGACGACTGACCCAACGGAAGACACGCCCCAGACCATCAGTAGCTGTAATGGGTCCAGCCCAAGGACGGTACTTCCACCTCCTAGGTTGGTGCCCGTTGCAGCACCACAGCCCCGAGGACCAAATGCTGGAGCACCTGTGCATCCGCAGTCGGGCCTGTTCCGACCCGCGCCTCCCCAGTCTTTCTTGGACCCCTACGATCCCGCCTTTCGCACTCCGATATCGGAGCGTTACGCATGGGATCGTCAGTTCATCGAGGAAAGACGGCGTGCGCAGGAGTCCAGACCCTCCCGACCCATGATGCCACCTACTCACCAGCCTCTGCCACCAGACGCCTTCCTCAACTTACACCGTCAAGTCCGTGGACTTGCCGAGGAAGCCCAGGAGCAGGGCCTTCTTCTATTTGAAGTCTCCGATGCTGCGAACGAGTTAGCACAGCAGTCCCGGCGGATCATCCTGACGGCTCAGGCCACCGCCCGGACCGTCCAGTGCCTCGTCAGAGCTTGCGTAGTCATGGGAGCACTTGTCGTAGCTCTCGCCGCCATGATGTTCTTGGAAGAACGTTATTAGACATATTTCCCTTTTCACTGTACTGTACCGGCTTAGTCGTAATTTTCCCATTGTACACGACTTAAGCCATTATTTATTATTTCCCTATGTATTGTACTTACATTTCTCTCAGTGAATTTGTCATGTGTACCGAAACTTCTTATTATTAATGAAAATTCTACCTTTTATCATTTGGTTTATCGTATCTTGTGGACTTTGTACTTGTTGCGAACACTATGATTCTAACCCTTAAATCATAATCTTGCGTGTACTACTTGATCATTCGTGTTAATCTTGTGCTATGACTATCTATGGTCACCTAAATCGTAATTCTTATCATGTCTCATCCGCGCGTTCTAAACCCAACCTAAATTCTTCCTGTTGCAGAATCATGGCACCCCCGCACTTGAGTGCTAGTGACCTCGCCGAGCAAGTCATTGCCCAGATGAACGCAGCAATACCTGACTTGATCGCCCAGGTAATCGCCGGAGTGAGCGACAGGATTTTCGGAGGCGATAACCCTGACACCTTTTGTTCGGAGATCAATCATGACAACAACCTCCCTTCTCCTCCAGCCCCCGTCACTCGAAGGAAAAGTGAGAAACGTAGGGCTAGTCACCAACCCACAAGGGGCAACCACGACAGGAAGCCCGCCATCAGACGCCGAGAGTATGCTGGACCGCACCCCAAGTGCGGTAGGTGCTACCGGCATCACATTGGGGACTGCCACGCGTGCTACTCATGCAACAAAATCGGGCACCCCTCCCGACATTGTCGCGAATATGCGGCTAGGCAGGAAGAGAACGAGGACCTTGGAACTAACCCCTTACCTCCCTCTCCTGCTCTCATCCAACGAAAGGAGAACAAGAGAAGGAAACTTCACCACCAAATCTCACGGACTAGTACCATCCAGGGATACCCCGCCATACCTCGAACCCACACTGGACCGCACACCCAATGCAGCAGGTGCCCCTTCCACCATGTCCGGAAGTGCCCGGTATGCAGACTTTGCAACACAGTGGGGCACTACCCCTGGTGCTGTCCAGAAAATGCAGACAGAAAGCTGCTATGTCTCGAATGTGGGAGAAACTAGCACCTCCGTGAGGATTGTCTCTTAGAGCATACCACAGAGACCCTCAGTGCTCTCGCAATCACAACCGAGGAAATTTCTCAGGACCTTAAAGCAACTACTGGTACGTTCCCTGTCAAATGACCCTTTTCCTTCCGCACTATTTGATTCAAGAGCTGAAGAAAACCTTGCCCCTTAGAGATTAGACATCTCATCAGTTTAGGACCTCAGGCTTTACGGATAGTTTTCCTTCGAATGTGCCAACGACCCAATAGTCGCAGCTACAAATGCAAATTTAGGATTCCCAGTACCTCGTTTGCCTAAAAATTCCCCCATCGGCCCAGTTCTTACCAAACCATCAAGCCTTAACGCTGTCGTCGGATAAACCAATCACCGCACTACTGAGACAAGGTCGTTCGTTCCGATAAACTCGCTAGCATCTCGAGAAGGACTACGACGCACCCTCCGCTCACGACGTCGAGTATAAATCTAAGGAAAGCCGAGTCCAAGACACTTCCGTAGTCGAGGACCATCCAAAGCCTTCCTGAAAAACTTCCGGACTACCACTGAATCGACAAGTAAAACCTCAAATGAATCTCGTTCCTGACACGGCACCCATAGCTGAGGCCCCCTACCACCTGGCACCACTGAGATGCCAAGGCGGCCAAAGCTGCTGTAGAAATTTCCCAACCCTGGTCTTTCCACTCGAATCCAATTTCACGAGAAGCCCGAATCTTCCTAGCAAGAGACAGACGGACCTTTTCGTTCATACACTGATCGTCGTAAATATAACAAGCCTACCGCCAAGAGCCGATAACCATTCCCGAGGATCGACTACCTGTTCGGGTTGTTGCAGGATGCAACACCTCTCTCAAAAGTCGACCCCGCCCAAGTTATCACCCGGTTCGCGACATTCTTGACCAACACTACCGAGGACCGCTTTTCCACAAACTCGATGCGAGCAACCCAAGAATTCCTCTGTCAGTACGCCTAAACAACACATCGCCGGTATTCATGGACTTAATGAACAAAGTGTGTAGGCCGTACTTGGATGATTGATAATCATACCCCTCGCCAACACTCACACCTACTCAAGGAAGATCCTGTGAGCATCCCAAACTCACCCTAGAACGCTCCCGAGATCATAGATTGTACGCCCAATGCTCAAAGTGCAAATTCCGACACTGAGCAGAACATTTCCCTGATCCCACAACCAACCTTGCACGAGCCGAACTCAGGTCGAACGCAACTTGTGCGCCAAGCTCCAAGCACGAGTTCCAAAATCCGAGGGAATTCGTGAACCCATTCCCGTCAAGGGCCATTGAATTGTTATTCCACCTACCCGGGATCCGACTTGTTATAACAGGAGTTCCCGAGAATACTATTCTGGCCGGACATGGGTAAGGACACTACCCTGTATCCCGCCAAGTGCCTCACTTACCTCGAGGTCAAGGCAGGACACCGAAACTCACCCCACTATTAGTCGATCTACGTCCCCCTCTCTTTGGAGTGCCCTCCTGAGAATCGCCAGGAACGCGACTAGACCTCATCATCTATCACTATTCGCCTTCCTTCGATCGGGTACACTTATGTCACGGACCCCGTGCCAGCACTAAGTGCACACCCATCAGTCTATACTTGGACGCAAGTGTCAAACACCGTCCCATCGGCTAGAAGCTGACGGTTGACGACTTGCAAGGTCCTACGTCTACCTCTACTCGCGAAGGGCCGGAAACGTTCCCGTACCCGGCCAAGGAGCCGCGTGACCATCTAGAAGTAAAGCCTCAATCCCTTGGATGGAAATAGGGTATCCCTTAGGATATCGCCACGGAAAGAGGATAGTCTGCTTCAGGAAACGCGGGAAACTAAGCCTGAAGTACACCGGTCCAATCTAAGTCTTGGGATATACCGTTTCGGCTTCCCATTGCACTTAACTGTCCCAACCGTCTCCCAATGTTTTTATGTGCTCCCTCCTCACACTTGTAAAGTGTTCATCGGATGAGACCTTTGTCATCTCCCTCTAAACAAGGTCAAAACTGCTACGGAATCAACTCCCTTGTTGAAACGCTTAGGTTGTTGACTTCAAGGTCAAACAACCTAGACCGAACCTTGTCCCCACCTCTGAGTTCAGTGAAACCTCCGACGTAGTCCCACTACCGCGTGAAGACGCATGGACCGAAATTCGTCAGGAGAATCCACCACGATCCGACGGCAAACTTTTCCCCATGAGACGAACTAAATTTCGGGACGAAATTCCTTTCAACCCGGGGAGAATGTGACAACCGTCAAAAATCTAGATACTTGTTCAGCTACTACATCGGTTCGAATCATTAGTCACTCTTTTATCACGTTCGCTTGTTCTAGTTCGTAACTTTTGAGTCTGTACTGTGTCGGAACTGGTTTCTGAATAACTTCCGGAATCAATTATAAAAGTCCTAATACCAAGAAAACACATATTGAACTTCCTTAAGTTCATAACTAATCATAATTAAGAACTTTCAATTAACAAAGAGGTCCAACGAAGCAATAACGTAAAAACGAAAAATCAGAAAATGCTGAAAAAAGGCCCGGTGCGCAGCACCTCACGCCAGATTTCAAAAATGTTACATATTTAGTCCTTGTCTCGTTTTTATAAACTTTCAACCAATCAATCTCGATTGGCAGGCCATAATTACTGAGTTTAGTCAGTACCAAAGCCATACACTATCTTTTTCTTTTATTCATTTTGATTAATCATTTTCATAAACCAAAAACACACACACACTTGCATTCTCTCTACTCCCCTCAAGAACATAACCAAAAACACCTCCATTTCCAGAGACTTTCCACCATAGAAATCCATTATTTATCCATACAAATCGTTCAAATCGTCTAGAGAAGCAAGGGGGTGTCGTTTACTTCGAAAAGGACCAAGTTTGTAAAGATTTTTGAAGCACAAATCCGACCAAAAACATCATCCATTCAATTACCTTCGGTAGAAACCTTTCTCCTATCTTTAATTACTGTTTTTGCTAATTGCATGTAAGATCTAGACAATAAAAATGAATTTTTGTGAAGAGTTATATCACTTTCTCTACAAAAACGATTTTTATCTAGATGATACTTAGATCTATGTTTTGTGGATAAAAGTTGTTTAGAAACTATTAAAATGGTGTTTTATAAGTTATCTACTGGTTGCATGTCGAAATCTTTGAGTCACAAAACGTTTTTAGCAAGAAAAACACAAAACGGGAAAAAGACAGCAGCTAGGTGCGCAGCACCTGTGCCCAGGTGCGCAGCACCGAGCTGCTGTTCTCCCGAAAAATGGTCATTTGTCCGTTTTAAACTTGTACACACCTTCTGGACTTTGGCTAATATTATTATAAGACTGAGATAAGTAAAACTAATAATAATAATGACTTATATTGGACTCTTTAGACTTATTTGACTTGTTTTGAACTTATTATGTGTATATGCATGTTTTGTGAGCGGAAATGGTTGTAGGTTTTGGACATGAAATTTGGGCGCGGAAGCGCTGCCCAAATTTCACTAGAAAATCTAAACCATTTCAGTAACCTAAACATGGTTATCATATTAATAACTTTAACATTGAACTTTCAAACTAAAAATAAACGTTAACCGCTTCGGACCAATTTTGAGAAAATTTGACTTCAACACATAATCATAAACAAAAGTTACCTAATCTTATATAAAGGACCTAATAAGACATTAACTTTTGGACAATCTTGGTATTCCTAGGCATTCCGTGATTCCCGGCTCCCTTATCCGACCGATTCCGAGTTCATTCTCTTCGCAAACCGTGAGTTACACCCCTCCTTACTCTTACATTTTAAGTACTCTTTTTGGGGGAAACATGAGATCAAACCTTCTATGAACTATTTTGACTTATTGAGCTTATGAACTATTTTGACTTTTGAACTTGTACGACTATTTTGACTTTGAACTTGTACGACTATTTTGACTTTGAACTTATACGACTATTTTGACTTTGAACTTGTACGACTATTTTGACTTTGAACTTGTACGACTATTTTGACTTTGAACTTGTACGACTATTTTGACCTTTGAGCTTGTACGACTATTTTGACTTTTAGACTTATAAACTATTGTGACTTTTGAACTATTTGAACTAGTTTGACTTTTGTACTTATTGAACTATTTTGACTTTGAAACTTATTGAACTATCTTGACCTTGGTCTATTTTAACTATTTTGACTTGTGGATCCTGGAACTATTTTGGACAAATTCTTAAAGACTTTTATGCGTAAAAAAGCTTTATTGCCTTATTGGCTACTTATTATTTAAAACTTTTACGAACTTGTTAAACTTTTGCGAACCTTTGGAAACCTTTTTGACTATTTGAACGACTTTCTATTTATGAAAATTTTTGAACTAAAGGAACTGTTTTTGGTACGAACTATTTGGACGACTTTGGGACTATTTTTGGACGACTATTTGGACTAATATGCGTAAACAACATCAACTGTTCGGATTGGCTTACCTTAGACTCCCTAGGTTTGCCTCTTTGGATACTTGAATAGACATTGATAGCTTGGTTGTATTTAAGTACTAAACCCTAGGTGAGAATATAACGCCGTAAGTGCAGACTAAAAGACTTTTAAAAATAGTTCGACTAAAAGTCCCACAATTTACTTGGACGGCTATACACACTATTAACACAAGCCGTTAGCATATATTATGGGTATCGATACTTAGGAGCTGTCACTCCTTACCCATGGGTAGCGACCAAGGTACATATTGCTAAGTCCTCGCGGACTCTGACTTTAGACTTGACTAGTGGGCAGGTACTTGACTAGAATCGGATTAGTGTGTTGACTAAATCTTACGTATATTAAGCTTAGTGGTTGGTACAACTCGAGGATCATAGGTCTATATTACGCATATACTTACTTATTGTCTTGCACATTTGGATTAATCCACCACTGAGGTAATGACTACACCTCTTTTTGCTCGCTACACTATTTGACTTTGCGATTGACTTGAACTTACTTTGGTCGTACTTGAACTTGTTTTGAACGTACTTAAACTTATTTTAAACGTACTTGAAGTTGTCTTGAAATTAAACTATTCTTAAACTTTAAGCACTTGAATTTAATTAAGTTATTCTTGAATTTTAAATACTCGATATTGTCTTGAAATTCTTTGACCCTGAACGACTCTTGAACTTTTAAATCTTGAATTCGTCATTGGACTATTATGAAGTTTTCAATTGAACTTTTCTCCAAGTCATAAACTGTAACTCACTCACTACGTTTTCGTAGTTGACACTTTATCTCATGTTTCAGGAACTAAGCGTAAGTTATGAAGTGCATTGCTCAGGCGGGTCAAGTCTTTTATGTGAAGTGTACCTTGGGAAGAAGACCTTATTTTGGGAATTTTATTTTAAAAACATTTTGTTATGTACTATGGTCTTACGTTGAATCTTGGTTGTACCTTTGATTTGTACTTTTCAATTTAAATCTTAATGACTTGAACCGTAAACTTTATTGTGACCCGTGAAATGATTATTCGCTCTTCACATTCCGTGTTTCCGCTTTAGCGGGGTGTGACAGAGACCATGGAACTGAGTTCAAAAACTCAGTCTTAATAGACTTCTGTGATAAATTGCGGATAGTTCAAAACTTTGCCTCAGTTCGAACTCCTCAACAAAATGGAGTAGCAGAAAGAAGAAACAGGACTCTCATTGAAGCTGCAAGAACAATACTATGTTATGGAAAGATGGAGATAAAATTCTGGGCTGAAGCTGTAAACACTGCTTGCTTCACATAGAACAGATCAATTATTGTGAAACGTCATGGCAAGACAGCATATGAATTATATCACAACAAAGTTCCATCAATTCATTATTTCCATGTCTTTGGAAGTAGATGCTATATTCTGAATCAAAGGGACCTGTTGTGTAAAATGTCACCCAAGGCTGATGAAGGATTATTTGTTGGCTATTCAAGTGTCGCTAAGGCATTCAGAGTGTACAATGAACGAAGAAAGGTTGTTGAAGAGAGCATCAATGTCACTTTTGATGACATTACTCAGTCTGACAAAGATGACTCATCATCTCAGATTGACATCTCCACAATCAATCAACTCTGTGACGAACTGCTCCTAAATTCCTTTGAATCTGAAACTCAGAGTGAAGATCAGACTGCTAGAAACGCTTCTCAAGATCAAGAATCAAAAAGTGAAACTGATGAACCATCATTTCAGAAAGCTCCAGAATCAGAAACTTTAGAGTCAATTGAAACTGACGATACTCAGTCCGAGATACCTAAGTCTGACCAAGCTCAGCCTCAACCTACTCAGACTGATAGTGTTCAGACTGAAGAAGAAGAAGTTACTGAACATGGTTCAGGGAACATCAAGACTGTAAGGGGCCATCCAATCTCATCTGTTATTGGCTCTTTAACTGAAGGTGTCAAAACAAGAAGAAAGAATGCCACAGCAAACTTTTGCTTTTATACCAACTTTTTGAGTCTGATGGAACCAAAGAGAATTGAAGAGGCACTGTTAGATGAAGACTGGGTTGATGGCATGCAGGAGGAGCTTGGTGAATTCATAAGAAACAATGTCTGGACAAGGGTCCCACGTCCTCTGCATAAGACCATTATTGGCCTTAAATGGATATTTCGAAACAAATTTGATCAGGATGGAGTAGTGATCAAGAATAAAGCCAGACTGGTGGCTCAAGGTTACAAACAGGAAGAAGGAATTGACTATGATGAAACATTTTCTCCAGTGGCCATAATTTAAGCAATCAGATTGTTCCTAGCATATGCAGCCTTCAAGGACTTCTTGGTCTACCAAATGGATGTAAAGAGTGCCTTTCTAAATGGAGATTTGCAGGAGGAAGTCTATGTGAAACAGCCTCCAGGTTTTGTTGATCCCAACTTTCCTGATCATGTTTATAAGTTAAATAAAGCGTTATATGGTCTCAAACAAGCTCCTAGAGCTTGGTATGAAACCTTGTCTGAATTTCTCATTAAAAATGATTTTAAAAGGGGTTCAATTGATAAAACTTTGTTCATAAAAAGGGAAAATGGTCATGTTATTTTGGTTCAAATATATGTTGATGACATAATATTTGGTTCCACAAATGACAAACTTTGCACGTGGTTTTCAGAACTCATGTGTAATGAATACAGAATGAGTATGATGGGGGAACTAAATTTCTTTCTGGGTCTACAAGTAGAACAAAAGGAAGATGGAATTTTTATAAACCAAAGTAAATATGTTCATGATTTAGTCAAGAAATTTGGTTTTGCAACAAGTTCTGAAATGAAAACACCAATGAGCACCTCGGACAAATTGCACAAAGACTCATCTGGCAAGTCAGTCTGTCAAGCTACTTATAGAGGAATGATTGGTTCATTACTCTACTTAACTGCCAGCAGACCGGACATCATGTTTTCTACATGTCTCTGTGCACGTTATCAAGCTGACCCTAAGGAATCTCATCTTAAAGCTGTTAAGAGAATTTTTAGATATCTTAAGGGTACACCAAACCTTGGTTTATGGTACCCTAAAGATTCTGGTTTTGAATTAATTGGCTACTCAGATGCAGATTATGCAGGTTGTAAGCTTGACAGGAAGAGCACATCAGGAGGGTGTCAGCTCTTAGGAGGAAAGTTGGTTAGTTGGTCAAGTAAGAAACAAAAATCAGTAGCAACTTCCACCGCTGAAGCTGAGTATGTGGCTGCAGGAAGCTGTTGTGCACAATTGCTTTGGATGCAACATCAATTGGCTGATCTTGATATTAAAATTCAAAACACACCCATCATGTGTGACAACAAGAGTGCCATCCAAATCACTGAGAATCCAGTATTCCACTCCAGGACTAAACACATTGAGATTAGACATCATTTTATTCGAGACTGTGTGGAGAAAGGAAAGGTCAGACTGGAGTTTGTGGTAACAAATGATCAATTGGCAGACATATTCACCAAACCTCTAAGTGAGGAAAGGTTTTTCTATTTGTTAGGAGAACTTGGCATGTTAAATCCTTAGTCTGGTCAATTTAAAATTTCAAACTGACCACTTTGTCAGTCTGTACATTTTCAGTCTGACTAAAAAGTCAGCTTCCGGAAGCTCAGTCTGACCAAAGTACTCAGACTAAATGTATTTTTAGAACATATTTTTTTTTTTTTTTTTTTTTTTTATCTTTTGCATATCTTCCATTAATTATTAGATATTTTTTTAATTTTTTTATTTGAGTCCATGTCCAGTCAACGGTCAATAGTGATCATATGATGTAAATTAGAGGTCTAAACTGTAAATTTCCTAACTTAGTTACAAGTTTTCGCTATATTAGTTTAAAACTAACTGAATTTCAAATTTTTAAACCTAATTTTGCTTTCTTTCTTCCTAATTCTTTGCTTGATTATATCTCTTATGGCTAATCCTAATCTGATGCTTCTTGTCACTTCAAGAATGATCCCAGGTGCCGATTTTCACCAACGGGTTCAAGTTAAGGACAATAATAGAGTGGCGACTGCTGAAATTCCCGCCAATCGTAGAAACAGAGGTTTTGAGCAACTGATTCAGTATATGAAGGCTCATCCCCTCTATGGCGCCTTCTTTTGTGCAAACACTATGTGTCCTCCAGTTCTATGTGAATGGTGGTACACCTGCACCGCTAATGCTGACAGAACTGCCCTCACTGGCACATACAACAATGGGCGTGCAACTATTGTCATCACTGAAGAGACAATTCGGAGTGCTTTACTTCTTCCAACAATCGCTGAGGCTGGCGAAGGTGGGTTTCAGGCGAGACGGAGCAAACAGCAAGCCAGGGAAGAATCTTTTCCCCTCATTGGTCAGCCTGAAACACAGGGAGTCATTAAATACAACCTTTTCACTGGAAAATGGAAATTCTTGTTTTCTATGATAACAAGATGCTTGGGGGGTAAATCGGGCAGCCTGGATCAGATGAATGAGTTTGAAACTCATCTGTTTCATGCTATGGTAACGGGTAGACGAATCTCCTTCTCACAACTTTATTTCGATGAGATTTTCTCCCTAGCCCTAAAAACCAAAAGACCGAATGATGTTCCATTTATTTGTGTTCTTTCACTCAGTTTTGAGGAGGACCTGGGCAAGGAAACTTATGATCAGCTTGATCAACGATTTTATACATGTGAACTTCCCAGGCTGACTCCAAAAATGTTTACTTACATAAATATCACTGAGGATGAAGTTGCACTCACACCTGTGATGCTTGAATGGATTGCCAATCCTTTCATCGATCAGGAACAGACTGAGTCTGACTCTTCAGACTCAGATGTCCAAGCTGATAGAATTGACGGAGGGCCTGAGGGAAATATCCCTGCTGCAGATGCTGAGGTGGAATTGGGTGGGGCTGGGCCAAATGATGCTGACCAAGGTATGGACATTCCTCTTACTCTACCTCAGTCTGAGAGTATCCCCTCTCAGTCTGAGCAGTCCACTCCACATCTTGATGTACTGGCTACACAAGCGACCCACCTGATGGACTCACAAAGTTCATTTGATAAAGCTCTCACATCTAGCCCCACAGCAAATCAAGCACTAATGGACTCACTATTCCATGAGGCTGAGAGTTCTACACTGCCCTCCAGTGATGCAGTTCAGACCAGTCTCTCTCTGCTAGAGCATGAGTTGGATCTGACTGCTTTGACTACCCAAAGCCCCATTAAGGTAGTAAACTTGGAGAAAAACATTGCTGCTACCACACTGACACATGTCGCAAGCATTGAAGAAAATGTCTCACTCCTAGACATACCTGTACTCAGTATGGGAACACCCCCTTCAACTTCAGAGCCTATTCCAACGCTATTTTCACCAGCTCTGTGCTGGTTCACGATAAGGTACCACCCTCAAATCTCTTAGACTCTCTTTCACTAGTTGCCAATGCCTTACTCCCCAAACTGAGTGAGGTACAGACTTCATATTCTATGGCTTATGATCATTCTCCTAAACAACAGGGAGGGAGTGAAGCTGTGCCACCTGTTACAACAACAACTGCTACTACTTCAACCCAGTCTGAGGTTGCTTTGACTGTCCCAGTGCTATTACAAGCTCTTATGGACGTGTCAGCTCAGTTTGATGACAGACTGCAGGCAATGCAGACTGAGGTTCATGCTTTGAGAACACAAAATGCAGAGGAACTGAAGGATCTGAAGGAAATGGTGTTGAAACTGACATCTGAAGTCAGTATGATTAGGAAGGGCAAGGCTGTTGCAGAGGGTTCTCAGATTCAGGGGGAGAAATTAGCTGCTGCAACAAATGAATTTGAGGTCCCCAAGCAGAAGCTGAAAAGGAAAAGAGAAGAGGGGGAGAAAAGGTACTATAAGACTACCAGGTTTAACACTAAAACTGGTCAGTCTGAGGTATTCTATGAAACAGATTGGAGTGATATCTCAAGTGATGAAGCTGAGATGGAAGATGTCAAAGGAAAAGGAAAAGTTGGGTATACAAGTGACCCAGAACAAACTAAAGAAGGGGATAAAATGGAAACACAAACTGAACATGAGTATGAAGTTAAAAAGAAACAGTCTGAAGCTGAAACAGAACCTGAGACTGAGGATAAAAAGAAACAGATTGAGGCTGAAAAATTGGCCAAACTTCAAAGATATGCTCAAAATGCTGGAATGACTGTAGAACAATACAGAGAGTATGTGAAGGGATTATACAAAGAGAAGTTTGAGTTCAATCCTTATGATCAATCATCAAAAGCTGCTGAAGAGTTTGAAGCTGAGATGGCAACTGAGGAAGAACTTGCCATTGAAGAAGAACAGATGAGGGTTGAAGCTGACACACAAATGGCCAAACTAGTCCTCAGAGAAGAAGCAAGGGTCAACTACATTGAAACAAACTTCACAATGAGAAAGCTTAAGCACAAGATTCAACACTTGGACTGTAAAAGTCATGGTGGAACTGACCTCTTACTCACATGCGCTCACGAAGGAGGATCTTTCAGAGTTGGGTTATCAAGAATGCACACCATGGGATTGGAAGAATGGAAAGAAATAGCAAATTTGAGCTACAACATAACTGACAAAGCTCAAAGCTTGGCTATAAAAAGAGAAGCTATCTTCAATATGAATGCAGCACACATGCTGAATCTGGTGTCTGATGAAGATTACAGAGCTTTCTGCACCAAGAACAAAGTGAGAGCTGGGGCTAAGTCTTTGGGTTTGGAATCAAGCAGTATGCACCCTGTTCCCAAAGAAGTTGTATTCCAAGACAAGACATACATTGAAACTGAGAAGCATGCTGGTCTTTGTTATGTTGATTGTGGGGGAGAGGAAAGTTTTCAGGATAAAGACAGACTCAACATGTCTTCAATCTATCACTGCATAGCATTACTTAGTGAATGTGAGTCTGCTCAATGTCTTCCATTCAGAATGAAGCTGACCAGCTGGCTGTTCAACAATCTCATAAGTCTGACACTGAAATGGAGAGATTGTTGGCTTGGAAGACAGAGAGACTGAAGTGGCTGAATGAAAGAGATCAACCTTTGCCATTTGAGACATCACTGAAGAAAAGGAAGAGAACCTTGAAGAAGAAGAAGTAATCTGTCTGGTGCAGATTTTGTTCACAAACAATGTTTTGTTAAAAATTTTATGTTTGTGTTTATTTTAATGCATCTTTTGTAAAAGACTTTGATTGAAACTGATAGGGGGAGATTGTTGGGAAAAACAATGATTTACCCTAAGATTAATAAATCTGTTAATCAAAGTCTCAGTCTGAGAGATGAGTCTGAGTGACTCAGTCTGAGTGACTTGAGTCTGACTAACTCAGACTCATTAAGAAACTTAAGGCGTAATTTTAGGCAATCTAGTTAGATAAAATCTTCTATCTCTTTAGAAGATTTCCTAAGATTTATCCTTATCAAGCTCACTACTATTGTGTATAAATAGTGAGCTTGAACGTTGTAAACATGATACATTTTGACCGAAATATAACTGTGTGTTATTTTCACTGTTTCTTTATTATAATTCCGCTATAATAATTACTGAAACTGAGTAATCAATCGATAAATAATAATTAACATCTAAATACTTATTTGTGATTGATTTTCCATTGTTTGAGATCTTAGTGAGACCTAACATAATGTTTCTTTCCTAGACTCATAACATGAGTAGGACCAAAAAGGTCCATGTGTAATAAGTACAAACTAGACAGATTAGAATTTGTGTCTTTGATTTTATGAGAAGATTTATGTTGTTTACCCTTGAGACATGCAATACAATGATCATTGCACGTAAATTCTTTTTGTGGTAAACTACTAACCAATCCATTCTTAACCAATTTGTTCATGTTTTTAAAGTTCATATGGCACATTCTACGATGCCATAGAGAAGATTCATCCTGTGATGCTTTTGATATAAAACAGTTTTATTTTCCTTCTTTAGAGATTTGGTTCATATTTAAACAATATACATTCTCTTTCCTAGGTGTGCGAAGAACAATCATACTTTCATCAGCTATTTCAAACTTAGGATCAAGAATGATGCATTATGTTTTCGTAAACAGGACCTTGTTTTCTTTATCACAAACTTGAGAAACACTAACCAGATTGTAGTTCAATTCTTGAACAAAGAGAACGTTTTCAAATGTAAGAGTACCATTGCTGATCGTTCCTTTTCATGTAATTCGTCCTCCTCGTGGATTTCCTCCAAAAGCAACATAGCCCCCATCATATTCAACATATTCTTTGAGCTGTAGCTTGTTTCCTATCATGTGCCTAGAGCAGCCACTGTCTACATGCCACGTCTCTCCTTTCTTGACACCTGGCTTGCACTGCACATGAAAAATGAGTTAGCTTCTTTTAGGAACCCAAGCCAAAGTAGTCTTGGGTTTTCCTTCTTCATTACCATAATCAAAACGTTTGAATTGAAATGTAGATGTGTTGTTTTGAAAATGTAGCGAGTTACTACTGTCAGAGTTACTATTGGTGTACTTCCTGTACTTTCTTCTGGTAGACTTACTACTGGT
The DNA here is from genome assembly GCA_910822075.1 of Senecio squalidus. NCBI lineage: Eukaryota > Viridiplantae > Streptophyta > Magnoliopsida > Asterales > Asteraceae > Senecio > Senecio squalidus. The sequence goes on along the minus strand of CAJVGC010000582.1, from coordinate 40,228,329 downwards.
AGCTTTCCAATAGTGTCTCTTGGCAGTAGTATGTGAACCATTTGATTTTGGAGATTTCACAAATCTTGGAGCTGTCCTCCCCAATCTAGGAACTTCATTTGATTTGTTTGTTTTAAATCCTAATCCACGATGATGATTTTTATCGTAAAAACACTCAACAGTAAAATTATTATTTCTTCCACAGATGTCACAACTCAAGAAAATTTGTTTGCCTCGTTGTTGGATGAGCTTTTGATTGCGATTTCGAAAATTTCCTCTTACTTGAGAAGTACAATTCATTTGACACTTACATTGACAGGTTTTTTCTTGAGAATTTTGACCTATCTAGTGCCAGTTTCGTTCCCTATAGACTTCAGGTCGATTTTTTTTGTTTTTATACACAGTAGGTTTTTGACATTACTTTACAGTTGTGTTGTCACTAGATTCAGACCCACTGGATTTGTCCTCACTGACTTGTGATTCATTTGTTTGGTCATTTACCCTAGGTCTGGTTAGTAAAACTTTGGTTTTCATGGGATCTGCAGATGCATTGGTGTTAATATCAATTTCTTCCTCACTAAGGTCTTCACTAGACTCAGCCCTAGGTGGAATATAATTGTTATTATAGGGTGGTGACACACTTTTATACCCAATTCCCTGTTTGCTATTTCCATGGACTTAAGATCTAAGAATCTAATCAACAGTATTAGAAGCATTTTCATACCTCTTTATACTGAGCTTGATTAGATCATTTTCTATTTTGATCTCTTCAACTTGTTCTTCCATCTTTAGAACTTTGGCTAAAGCATTGTCCTTTTCCCATATAGCAATTGCTAAATCTTCTTGATATTTGGTTTCGTTTTTGACATATGCTTTAACCTGTTGTTCATAGCTAGCAATCACTGTGGCTAATTCTTTTCTTCTCTCTTCTAATTTATGTAAAGACTCACACACAAGTTTATTATGATCTCTATTCCCTAACCTGTTTAATGCATGCAGGAGTACAAAGTTCAGAAAGTACCTCTTGTGGAATATCGTCTTTAGGAGTGTCTGCCATGAGAGCTTGATTGGTGATTTCCTCATTTGCCTGAAAGCTCCAATCAAATCCTAGTCCATCTTGAGTAACCAGTGCAGTAGAATTTGATGATCTTCCTTGATGATTTGTTCCAGACGAATTGTGTTGAAGTGCTTGCATTTGTTGATCATCTTGATTTTCTGGACATTCCCTTGCGAAGTGACCTATTTTCTTACACCCATAACACCTTACTTTGCTTTTATCAATTCTAGTTCTGTCACCTTTGCGTACTGCAAAATTGTTTCTTCCCGTTCTTTGCATGAACCTTCTTGTTCGAACACTTAGCATAGCAAATTTCCATTTTAGATCCATTTCTTCTAAGTCATCTGCATTTACTTGTTCTAAGTCTTCAATAACTCGTAATTCATTGTATAATTCATCAATCTCCATTGTGCCAAGCGTGTTTCCTTGCCTATAACTGACTGTGTACATAGCCCATTCTTCACCTAATGCCCTGAGAAACTTTCTGTTGATCTCATCTGATACAATAGTAACTCCCATGCTTGACAATTCTCCAATCAATTTGTTGAATCTATCAAAAGTTTGAGACAATGTATCTCCCTTTATGGCCATAAAGTTCTCAAACTGTTGTTTCAACAGATCCTTTTGGTTTCTCCTTGTAGTTTCAGTTCCACCAAATCTTTTCTCCAAAGCTTCCCAAAGTAGTTTGGCATCTGTAAAGTTTCTGAATTGATGTTGATACTCATTACGAATAGCAATGAGTAAAGTACTCAATGCTTGACATTCATTGTGAGTATCTCTTCTCTCTTGCTCAGTTAATGGTTGACCTGATCCTTCTGCAACTGCTTTGCTCTTGAGATCTGGTCCAGGTAAAGGAGCACGTTTAGCTCCATTCTTTACTACTTGCCACAAAGAGTAGTTGGTTTGTAGCATGTATTGATACATGCGAATTCTCCACATATCATAGTTTGATGATGTGAGAACAGGAACCCTATTTGGTTGAACGCCTTCAGTAAGATCAGACATCTTGTTTTTCTTTTGTGAAAAACTTGTTTATACGCCTTGTTGATCGTAGATCTAGAGCAACCTTGTGCTCTGATACCACTTGTTAGGATCCGTCGAACTATACTTGTACGAATACAATTGTGTAGATCTAGATCTATCAAATAAGTTGCAGCGGATCAACACTTTGATATTAACAAGGGTTAATTGATTAACAATTTATTTATAAGTATGAATGAACACAAACGTTAATTATTAAGAACACAAAAGTTTTCACCAACAACCTCAATCTATTAATAATAACGATGGTTAATAGACGTGTGTTTTCAAACGACACAAGGATCTATTTATATAGATCTTGAGGAAAACCCTAATTAAGATTAGGTTAAATCTAAAGAAATCTATAAAGATAATTATCAATATATTGTTTACATAATTATCTCCTTACAATACGCTAACAGTATTTATCATATAAGCAGTATCAACAAGCGTGAATATAGAAAATCTTCTCCATGCATCCCATGCAGCCAGTATAAACTATCCACCAGTCTTATGTTGTTAGCAGCGAGTCACTAGTATTAATCTTCAATAGTATTAATTGTCGCTAGTACTAAATAACATGACTAGAAACAAAACCTTGTAAACCCAACAGATATGCATAACAACTTACCTAAAATAAAGCTCCAAGTAACTAAGTCTCATCTTTGAGTCTTACTAAGACTCATAATCACTAAGACTCAGAACACACTTAGTCTTAGAAGTCACCTAGACTCAGATTATGACTCATAATTACTAAGACTCATAATCACTAAGACTCAGAACACACTTAGTCTTAGAAGTTACCTAGACTTAGATTATGACTCATTAGATTTATACGTTGGGTTTTAATCATTGGTTTTTCCCAACAATCTCCCCCTATCTGATGATGTCAAAATCTTTTCACAAACATACACTAAGTATAAAAACTGATCCAGACTATAAAAGTAGATAATATAAAACGTAAGTCTGAAAGAGAAAAATAATTCTTCTTGTCTTCATCCATTCCAATCTGTCCTTCTTCCATGTAATAAATCTTTTCAGTTCTTGATCATACTGATTTGCGTGGGGCTGAGTTGCTCGTGGGGTTGAGTTGCTCAATCTGACCTCTGGGGCTGACCTACTAAGTCTGAGTTTTAGGGCTGACCCGCTCAGACTGACCTTTGGTGAGACTAACTCACGTCTTACTCTGAAACTGACTTGGTCAGACTGAAAATTTGCAGCAGATTCAATATTGAATATCTCCTAGATGACATGCCTGATTAAGCTCAAATATCAACACAAGATAGATCTATGTCTCTTTAAATACATATCCAAAAATCAAGAAACTCCAACGGTTAACGAAAACACAGTAGTCGATTTACCACAGCTTCGCATAAAAATCAGCAAACATTCCACATTCATCTTTGAAATTATATATCGATTTTTCGAAACATCCGATGAGACTGAAACTTTGAAAAAACTTAGATCTGTACGCCTTGAAGATTATATCAAAAAATCACCAAGATGTAATGTGTAACGAATAAACGGTGATCGTTTTAATATAGTTATACACAATAACAATAAACTTTCGGCATCAGACTTCAAAAATTAAAAGCTCTTGATCAGAAGCTCCGGTTGAAAATTGCTTCGGTCAAAATGTGTGCCTATGTGTAAATCATCTTCAGTAAAAATTTCATGAAAATCCGACGGCTAATGAATGAGATATGCCCTTTTTATCACCGCTGCCCAGAATATGACGAACTTAAACACGAATTTTCAACAATCTTCTTTGAATACAATATCTTTTATCTTGAATGGATCTTTACAGATCTGGAATAGATCTGACACGCTCTGATACCAATTGTTAGTCCCGATAAGATCCCAAATACTAGCTAATCAATTACAAATTAGTATTTAAACGTTAATTAACACGAATCGATTAATACTCAGTTTCTTGTTTGATTATAGCGGAATTATAATAACAAGACAATGAGAATAACATACAGTTATTTCTATTCAAAAAGGTTCACCGATTAAAAGATTCAAGCTCAATATTTATACACAATAATAGTGAGCTTGATAAGTACGAATCTTAGTAAATCTTCTAAAGAGATAGAAGATTTTATCTAACAAACCTACCTAAAATAACGCCTTACGTTTCATTATGGAGCTGAGTAGTCAGCTCCACAATGCCTTAGTTTATTTTAGTCACTCAGACTCAAAATGTCACTCAGACTCAAAACTAAGACTTTAATAAACAGATTTATAAACTTGGGTTAAATCGTTGATTTTCACAACACTTCGTGTGAAGCAGAATATATCGCTGCAGGTAGTTGTATGTCACAGGTTCTTTGGATTCAACAACAGATGCTGGATTACGGTCTATCTCGTAACTTTACTCCTATTAATATAGATAATGAGGTTGCTCTGGTATTAAGAATTCGGTTAAACATAGTAAGACCGGACACATAGACTTTAAGCACCACTTTATTCGAGACTATGCTGAAAAGAAACTAATTGATATCGTTCGAGTCTCTTCTGAAAATAATCTGGCCGATCTCTTCACTAAAGCTTTTGACAAATCTCCTTTTGAATCCCTTATTCATCGAATTGGACTACGCAACTTAGAATAACCAAGATTTACTTAAAAAAACAAAAAAACAAAAAAATTAGTTTAGTTTTTCTGTATTTTCGTTCCTTTACATAAAAAAAAATAAAATAAAAAAAATAAAAATAAAATTTGATGAAGTCCCGAATTCGAGATGACGAAAACTTTTGCTTATGACTCCAAGTCTTAAATCGGGTTTCTGCACTCTCACGTGCACTCATAATTTTCCATAGAATTACGTTTAAATTCTAGTGTCTTGTGGCCCTTCGTCTTATAGTTGTTCTCAGTAGTGTGGTTTGCCTGTTTATAAAATCCCTTACTTCTTACATTAAACGACTTAACTTTGTTTGTCACAATAAAGGTTGCGATAAGATTTTTGTTACGAGTCATATGTTGCGCTCACAAATGGGAAACGCTCTTATTGAATTATATATAATATTGGTGTGTTAATAAGTTTTTGAATTCACATAAGCGGGCTTTGAAATCTGAGTCAGTATACCTTTGGGGTGCTCTCGTTCACCTAGCCACCTAAGGCCTTTAATGGTTTGGGATCGGTTGGTAGAAAGCTTGCTATAGGATTTCAGAGAAAGTCAGCAGAATTCTTTAATCTTATAAAACTTCATAGAAGTTAGTCATTGACTTGCACAAAATAAAACCAATTCGTTATTCAAAAACAAATGCTTTCATATTTAATACGAGCTATCCCTTCGCCAGTTTCATATCCTGCCCTTGTTGGTAACCACTCCATACTACTCGTAACTTAAAATATTTCACAAATACCTTGAGTGCATTCCGCTTTTTGTCGAATGTCTGATTTCAGCGGGCGCTTTATTGCTTAAATATAAAACAGCTTACATGCAATTAAAACACTATCTTATGGCTCTAAGACTGAAAGGTTAAATTGGACAACCACACAAACATGGGTTTAAATTTAATTATCTTTTTGGAACCCCGATAAGCAATCTGATCGAATCCTTCCATTTCATACTGTATACTACCATGGCATGTACACTACCGTTTGTTTTACGTTTCATTATAATTTTTATGTTTAGTTTTACTTCCGGTAATTTTATTATTTAATACACTGTCAGTAAACGTTGGTTAATTATTCTTCAAACATTCCATTGGGCTAAACACCTCTTTGGCCCGTTCCCACAGGCCCATTTATGGCCTATATAAGCTCAAAAGCAAATGGGAATTCAGTGATTGTCAAGAAGAAAAGAAAAGGAATGTCATATTTTCAACAAATATGAGCATATAAATCTATTTATTCTAAAACAGTGAAGTGTTTGAAAGTGACCCTTTTAATAATCTATTGACATTGAGATCTTTGATGCTAACTTGATAAACGGCAAAGACAGGTATATAAGTCCAAAATTTTAATAAACTAGTCTTTTGTCCTCTAAGATCCTTAATACTTACTTGATAAACGGAAAAGACAGGGGAAATAGTTGAACAATTGTACTAAGTCCAATTTGAACACATAAATCATTCATTTAATCAAAAATATCTTGAGAGAAGAAGCAGTTTATAAGGTTGAGAAATCATATTATGGGGACTCTCAATAAAGGTTGAAGATTAGTCATGAGTTCAATCAAAATTCTTTGAGTGAAATATGTCACAAAACTACTGTGTTTTCAAGTAAATAAGATATAAATGCTATATTTTAGTAAAATATCTATTTTAATTTATTTCTTCTTGTCAAGAATTGAAAAGTTTGATTGTGTATTAGGTCCTTTTTAAACTATTAAAACTTGCAGTAAATGTATCTTTGACACAGGATGAACCCAAAAAGAAATATAGGTTTCCGCATTTTATAAAACTTTTTCTTTCTTTTGCAAATTTGCTATTATAAATTATTTTATGAATTTCTGGAATATAAGTTTATGATTTTGAAATTGAAATTTTGCTTTATAAACTACTTTTAGACTAGCTGTTGTTTTTATAGAAAATAATAGTTTGAATTCAAAAATTCTGGGTATATTATTGACTCTATTTCCTTTCAATTCGGAGTAAAAAAAAAAAAATTAATTCAGAGTCTTTGACTGGTTGGTAAAATTCGGAGTATTAATTTCAAGTCGGAGTCTTTTCGGTCGGAAGTTTTATTTTAGGATCGGGGATCTTTTGGTGGGAAAGTAAATATAATATTTTTCTAATTCATTATTTTATTAGGTTAAATTTTAAATAATTATTTTTAATCAATAGCAGTTCTCTAAATTGATTCTAAATCTCTAATCCCAATATCGTCTATAATTATTTATCCTTCTCAGAAATTAAGCTTTAGCACCGCCGTTTCGTTCTCCTAGAGCCATTTTTCAAGAAGTTTTTGCTTACTCTCTTTGCTTTATCTCTCATTTTAATAAGTTTTTGTTTTCTCTAAGGTATATTTAAGCTATCTTATGAATGTATTGATGCAATTTTCTTGTTTATTCATCATTTCTAACCATAATTTTGTGTAACATATGGCATTAAAATATAAATCCAAGCACAATGTAGCTGCTTTTCTAGTCTTTGGCTTTCTAATAAACTCAAACTTGCGTGAGGCAATCTCAGAAAGTCCTGTTATGTACAACGACCTATTACAAGAATTCTGGGAAAAAGCAAGGTGTGAGGTCATTGATGGGGTAAGAACTATTACATCATGCGTACAGAGTGAAAATTTAATAGTTACTGAGGATGTAATTAGAAGGGTTTTAAGTTTCAATGATGCTGAAAGGATTGATAATAAGTATAGAGGAGATACAAACAGTTTGCAGAGATATTGGTTATTAAGGAGATTTCCCTGATAACATGGTCGGGAAGGCAAGAGTGTCCTTCAACTGGAGTTACTTGATCCATGTTTTGCTGTGTTGTATATCTGGGAGGTCTGGAGGATTTGATGAGCTTAATCAAACCCTAGCCACTGCATTTGTGTGACTCATTACTCAGAAAAGTTTCAATTTCTCTAGTTTCATTATGGACAACATGCAGAAAATGCTTGAAGGCACAACAACAAAATTCTTGTCTACCCTAGATTTATCAAAATGATTATTCACTCTGAAGTACAGGGTTTAATGCTAGAAGGCCCAACTCTCAAAGATGAAAACATGAATTGGAAAATCATGGCAAACATGAAGAAGGCTTTGAAAACTGCCAGGGTTGTATTTTCTGAAATTTTACACCTTTCTTCCTACACATGATTGAGCAAGCTAGAGTAGCTATCAATGACTTCGTTGAGTTTCAATGGGAGGTAACTAGAAATGTAATTCAAGAAGAACAACAAGATGTTCCTTTTCAACCTGAACAAGCTCAGGCAGAACCACAAGCTCAGGCAGCACAATCTCAAATGGAGGTTGAACATTCTTTGTCTCCCTTGAATCCTTTGTCACCTCATTCAAGACCATCTATGCAGCAAGAACCCAGACATATTCATCAAGTATATCAAAGAACTAAGAGCCAAAGGTGGGAACTTGAAGAAAATTGCAGAGCTCACTAAGCAAACAGAGGAGCTGGAGCTGCTGGTCAGGAGACAGACTTCCTTGATTAATTAATTAAGGTGGAAATAGGCTGTGAGTAGGGTCATTATGGAAAGCTTGAGGGATAATTCGGGATTATGATGATGCATCCAAAATCGGGGGAGATATAGATCTGGATCCTGAGAGGTATACTGAGAGGTATACTGAGACTGATAACAAACTTATTGACCGAGACTTCAGAGCTTTAGGAGCAGTAATTCTAGCTTTACCTACAGAAATATACAACAACTTCAAGGATTGCTCATCAACAAAGGAGCTAACTGATGAAATGGAAATAAGGTATGAAGGAAGTATCGAGCTGAAGGAAAGTAAGAGAGACATGCTAAAGACACTATATGAGGCTTTTGAATATATCAGAGGTCAAAGTCTATCTGAGCAGATCTCGAGGTATTCAGTTTTGGTTAGTCATTTGAAGACTGCTGGAGTAATGATGAAGGACAATGACATTGTGAAGAAGCTGCTAGGATCTCATCCACTTAAGTGGGTTGTGCAAGTGACGATCATTAAGAGAACAACAAATCTGAAAACCATGACACTTATTGAGCTAATTGGAGTTCTTCAATCATACGAAGTTGATATGCAGCTGAATGAAAAGAAGCAGTCCCAAAACTCTTTTGGATGTGCACTGAAAGCATCAACTCAAGTCAACTCACCTCATTATTCCAGTCAATCATTGCCTCAACCTCAATCATATGGTAGTCATTACTCTGGAGACTGTCATTCCACAAGTTGCTGTTCTCAAACTCCACTGTACAATGGTGGTCAAACTACACCATCTTAGAAAAAAAAAAACATTGTACATATTTTTTTTGAGGGGGAGAAACTAAATAAAATTCAAAAATACTATGTTTTTCTCATTGAGTCTTTTTTATTTCTAGGATAGTCTTTTATTCGGTTTATTTTTTTTTAATTCAGAGTAATATTTCTTCATCTTCAAAAAAAAAAAAAAAAAAAAAAAAAAAAAAAAAAAAAAAAAAAAAAAAACTTTTATAGATAAAATCCAAAAATATGTCTTTTCAGTTTTTAAAGATAAAACTCAAAAATATTTTATTTCTATTCTATTTGCAAGTTGTTGAGATAATAGAAAGATACAAAAACAATGTTAAATCTAAATGTGTTCCTCTAAACAAAAATTTCTTGGAAAAAGAATCTTAAACATGAATTCCAAAGTTTTTAACATAGTTTATTATTTATAGAATTTCATGAAACCATATGTTTATTCAAATGCACATATTTCTGTATTTTAAAAATCTTAACAACCTGTGATTTATTCTTTGCATAAGATCACTAAAATTAATAACTTTCAAATGGGAATTCAGTGATTGTCAAGAAGAAAAGAAAAGGAATGTCATATTTTCAACAAATATGAGCATATAAATCTATTTATTCTAAAACAGTTAAGTGTTTAAAAGTGACCCATTTAATAATTTATTGACATTGAGATCTTTGATGCTAACTTGATAAACGGCAAAGACAGGTGAATAAGTCCAAAATTTTAATAAACTAGTCTTTTGTCCTCTAAGATCCTTAATACTTACTTGATAAACGACAAAGACAGGGGAAAGAGTTGAACAATTGTACTAAGTCCATGAACACATAAATCATGCATTTAATCAAAAATATCTTGAGAGAAGAAGCATTTTATAAGGTTGAGAAATCATATTCTGGGGACTCTCAATAAAGGTTGAAGATTAGTCATGAGTTCAATCACAATTCTTTGAGTAAAATATGTCACAAAACTACTGTGTTTTCAAGTAAATAAGATATAAATGACATATTTTAGTAAAATATCAATTTTAATTTATTTCTTCTTGTCAAGAATTGAAAAGTTTGATTGTGTATTAGGTCCTTTTTAAAATATTAAAACTTGCAGGGAATGAATTTTTGACACAGGATGAATCCTAATAGAAATATAGGTTTCCGCATTTTAAAAAACATTTTCTTTCTTTTGCAAATTTGCTATTATGAATTAATTTATGAATTTCTGGAATATAAGTTTACGATTTTGAAATTGAAATTTTGCTTTATAAACTACTTTTAGACTAGCTGTTGTTTTTATAGAAAATAATAGTTTGAATTCAAAAATTCTGGGTATATTATTGACTCTATTTCCTTTCAATTCGGAGTAAAAAAAATGTAATTCAGAGTCTTTGACTGGTTGGTAAAATTCGGAGTATGAATTTCAATTCATTGTCTTTTCGGTCGGAAGTTTTATTTTAGGATCAGGGAACTTTTGGTGGGAAATTAAATATATTATTTTTCTAATTCATTATTTTATTAGTTTAAATTTTAAATATTTTTTTTTAATCAATAGCAGTTCTCTAAATTGATTCTAAATCTCTAATCCTAATATAGTCTATAATTATTTATCCTTCTCAGAAATTAAGCTTTAGCACTGCCGTTTCGTTCTCCTAGAGCCATTTTTCAAGAAGTTTTTGTTTACTCTCTTTGTTTTATCTCTCATTTTATCTAATTTTTGTTTTCTTTAAGGTATATTTAAGCTATCTTATGAATGTATCGATGAAATTTTCTTGTTTATTCATTATTTCTAACCATAATTTTGTGTAACATATGGCATTAAAATATAAATCCAAGTACAATGTAGCTGCTTTTCTAGACATGACCCATTCACAGGTTGATGATCAGCGGAAACTAGTCTTTAGCTTTCTAATCAACTCAAACTTGCGTGAGTCAATCTCAGAAAGTCCTGTTATGTACAACGACCTATTACAAGAATTCTAGGAAAAAGCAAGGTGTGAGGTCATTGATGGGGTAAGAACTTTAACATCATGCGTACAGAGTGAAAATTTAATAGTTACTGAGGATGTAATTAGAAGGGTTTTAAGTTTGAATGATGCTGAAGGGATTGATAAATTAAGTATAGAGGAGATACAAACAGTTTGCAGATATATTGGTTATTAAGGAGATTTCCTTGATAACATGGTCAAGAAGGCAAGAGTGTCCTTCAACTGGAGATACTTGATCCATGTTTTGTTGTGTTGTATATGTGGGAGGTCTGGAGGTATTGATGAGCTTAATCAAACCCTAGCCTCTGCATTTGTGTGACTCATTACTCAGGAAAGTTCAATTTCTCTAGTTTCATTATGGACAACATGTAGAAAATTGGCACAACAACAAAATGCTTGCTCTACCATAGATTTATCCAAATGATTATTCACTCTGAAGTACATGGTTTAATGCTAGAAGGCCCAACTCTGAAAGGTGAAAACATGAACTGGAAAATCATAGCAAACATGAAGAAGGCTTTGACAACTGCCAGGGTTATATTTTCTGGGAATTTTACACCTTTCTTCCTACACATGATTGAGCAAGCTAGAGTAGCTATCAATGACTTCGTTGAGTTTCATGGGGAGGTATCTAGAAATGTAATTCAAGAAGAACAACAAGATGTTCCTTTTCAACTTGAACAAGCTCAGGCAGAACCAAAATCCCAGGAAGCACAATCTCAAATGGAGGTTGAACATTCTTTGTCTCCCTTGAATCCTTTGTCTCCTCATTCAAGACCATCTGTGCAGCAAGAACCCAGACATATACATAAAGTATATCAAAGAACTAAGAGCCAAGGTGGGAACTTGAAGAAAACTGCAGAGCTCACCAAGCAAACAAAGGAGCTGGAGCTGCTGGTCAAGAGACAGACTTCCTTGATTAATCAATTAAGGTGGAAACAGGCTGTGAGTAGGGTCGTTATGGAAAGCTTGAGGTGTAATTCGGGAGTATTAAACCCTATGATGATGCATCCAAAATCGGGGGAGATATAGATTTGGATGCTGAAAATTTGGAGAAGATGGATGTTGATGTTTTGGATGTTGAAAATACTAGAATGGAGGTTGATGGTACATAATTGAATGAAGAAAGAGAGGCTACAGTAAGGGGGAGTGAAAGTAAAAGTGTCAATGAAAGTGTAAGCATTGACCTCTCAATTGTAGGTAAGATCTTTAAAAGTGTAGAAAAGGAAGTAACCAGCAGAAAGGGAAAGGAAAAGGTTGTGGAAGAAATAACAAAGTCTGGGGAAAAAAAGGATAGTATTAGTGAAAATAAAGAGAGTTCGGAGTACGTGGAGATAAGTTCAGATGAAGAAAATGCAGTGGATCAAGAGGAGGAGGGGATCAAAGTTGATAATGAATCTGAAAGAGAAAGGACGACTAAAGTTGGAAAGGTCGAAAATACTAGTATGATCAGAAGTGGAAAAGAGTAAAGAGTCAAGTTGTAAAATCATCATCTTTGGTTCGTTCCAAAGTTATGAAGATTGAAAAGAAATTGCTAGATTTAAAACCGAATCTTCCAGAAAAACTATACAAGAATCACCTGAAGTGTTACTTAGTCTCTCCTGGAAACATGAATACAAAGTCTGTCGGTCAAATGAAAATTGAAACTCTTGAACGACATTGGATAGAGATTAAAACAAAATTGATGATAAGAGATCATAAAGAGAAAAGAGAAAAGACGGTTCAGGAAATTTTAAAGAGTAAACCAAGTGAAACTGCTCCCGAAGAACCAAGTGCTAAAGAATCATCTTCTAATGAAACTGGTCAATCTCTAAATACTGATAGAGTGACTTTGAAGTCTTTGATTGAAAAAGAAAGACAAGATGTTCACTCTAGATCGAAAGTGAAAGAAGAGAAGATTGCTCAACATATGGAGAATGAGCCATGGTTCTCTGAATCTTCTCCGAGAAAAGAATTCATCCAATCTCAACCACCTCAACCAACAGCCTCTGCAAAACCTTCAGAATTTCATTCATCCTCTCTGTATGAAGATTTTTATACTGATGATCCTGCAACAACAGCAGCAATAGAAGAAATTTCTCAGTGGATGGAGGAGACTACTGATGATGGGGGAGATCATTTATAGTTTGGTTTCCATGTTGATACTGAATCTCATTGTCAAGAAAAAGGCAGCAACCTTGAATCAAGGATCAAAGAGGTATCTCAGGAAAGATCAAAGGCAGAAAGAGAAGAGTTAATGAAAATAAAGAAGGGTGTTCTCCCACAAATTGTAGGATGGAAATTTAACCATGATACCGGAGCTATTGTGATCAAAAGAAAGGGTGTTAGTGGTATAATGATCAAATCCTACAGAACAGTTGATCAGTTAAAAGAAATTTCAGTGGAGGATGTTGTGCAACTTAGCAAATTGAAAATGATCAATCATGGTGACTATCCTCATGGGTATGAAATCGAGAACTTCATCAAAGACTGTGCACAAACTGGGTTTGCAAACTTGGGCCAGAAGTTCAATGCTAAGAGGAAAAGGTTTACTATGCATATAGCACCACTGAAGAAGATAAAGATGATCAATCAAAGAGCTAAGATCCTGAGATGGTGGACAGACTACTCCACAAATGAACGGGTTCTTAACAGGGAAGATGGAGAAGAACAAAGACTGTATGAGATGGCAGACATAAGGGAGCTCACAAATGAAGACATCATTACATTGTCTAAACTACCTTTAGAAGGAATGAAACAAGATGACACAGAAGGTAGGATGGCTTTGGAATATGTAGTTATAGAGATGAACAAGATAAGAAATGGACGCAGAGATGGAAGATAAACAGTGATGAGCATGAATATGGGATTGGAGCTGAATGAGAAAGACTAGGATTTTGGAAGCATCATCCAAGGGGGAGATTGTTGGAGATATCAAGTCAAATGGTCAAGCTTCCAAAATAACCAAATCACAGTTTAGAGTAGATTTGTATCAATTCGGACTCTCCGAATTGTTTAATAAAGTGTAAAGTTTAGGAAGGTTTCAGTTCGGGGGAACTAATTCTTTACCGAATTAGTTCAAGTTCCTCCGAACTGAACCAACTAAACTATAAGTTTATGTCTGGTCCGAAATGTTTTTTAATAAACATACGGATGGCAATTATGTAATTGTTAGATAGCTTAGGTCTATAAATAGTGGCTAGCGATCATGTAATGTGCATGCATTTGAACATAATATTTCATGTAACTGAATTTCCCGCCCAAATACCATTTTCATTCTACGTTTTCATTCATCGTTATTACAATCTCTAAATCATTCGTTCAATCAATTACGTGTAATTCCGCTGGTTGTAATTGAGATCTTACACTTGTTGATAGCTGTTGGGGATTTATGAGACCTGACTTTCCAAAAATAGATAAGTTTCTATAAATAGTATTTTCTATTTATAGTCAGTTCCAAAAGTAATAGGTTTCCGTAAGTGGAAGGTTTCCATAAATAGTAAATTTCCAAAAATCTCAAGTTTCCGAAAGTGGAAAATTTCTTTAAATAGAATGTCTATTTAAAGTAAGTTTAAACCGCTTATGTGAATACGTTTGGTTGAGCTTTACTTTCCCCCGATTGTTTAAAACATGTAAAACAGTAAAGATGGGGCATGAACTCACCTCGAAATAACAGGTAAATGACACTACTCGTGTAGTGTGAATGTGTGTCTAAGGTAGTAGGTCACAAGCTAGTCCCGACTAAACGATGAGCTTCCTAGATAGAAAGTAATTACGTGTGAGTACGTTTTTATGTTCAAGATTTAATCCCGTATAATGTTTGTTTAGAAGTGTTCAATAGTCCGATTCATAAAACCCGTTAAAATAGGACCAAAAGGTAGATTTATATAAGAACGTTAAAAACTCACCAAGTACCCCCTGTTGTGTAAACTGTTATATCTCGAGTTTGAAAAGAAGTTAGGAAACGAATTTTATATAATCAGAAAATAGACTCAAAGAGCTAAATCGAGGAATCCGGATTTTCTTAATTTGAGTAAGTTATGACAAAGTTAAGATCGATACAAAACAGTTCAAACTATCTGTCGAAAAATATCACTTTGATAGTTTAAGTTTATAACGAGTTTAAAACATACTACGAATACACAAAAAATTTCGACATTCAACTATCGTGATTTAGACCAGTAGGAAAGTATACAAATCAGATTCATCTATATTTAAATTTACTAAATCGTTACACAATTTCAAGTCATCAAAACCTAACAATATGGTTTTAGCATTTCATATTTGACCCACGTTCATTAAAAGTCAGTTTTAAAGAGTTTGACAAGGAACTAGGCTAAGAGCCTTACATTTTGAAAACTAGACTCCGAGGGATACAAGATTGATCTCGAGCTCGATCTTGAGAAATTTATCACCAATTTAAGTCCGTTACAAAACAGGTTGTACAATTTGTCGAATATTTCAATTTTCATATATTAAGTTTTAAAACGAGTTTTAGGAGTCCGATAAGTACACGAATGACCTAGAACCTTATGGTGACATGTAAGACCTGAAATAAACCCACAATAATAAGTTTTTCAATGTTGATAAGTTTGCTAAGTCGTTACACATTTTCACATTGTAATAACCTAACAAAACCATATTAGTATATCAGATTTGACCAACGTTCACTAAATTGCAGTTTCGGAGAGTTCTATAAAGAGTTAGGAGACGAGGTTTATATATACAGAAAATAGATTCCGAGTGCTACAACAATGGTTTGGACCTCAGTTATATAATCAACATCAAGCAGGAGGTATTAACCGAACAAGAAAGACCAAATTTTAGATCAGCAAGATTTACAAATCAACGAATAAGCTTTTTAGTTTAGGGTTTTTATGATGCTTTACATCCGAAACTTGTACGTTCAATATGTGTGATAATATTTCAGGTTAACAATGGTTCCAATTCAGATTCATAAACCCCAAACAACACAATTAAGATTATACAATGAACGATTAATAGTGAGTATAAAATTAGGGTTTATACTCTTAGGTACGTAACGATATGAATGCTTGAAGTGTTAATCTAGCCACGAAAACAAGATTGACCAAGGACCACGAATTTTAACACTACCAGAGCTGCTCACAATAATTATGAATTCCACAAGCAAGATCAAACAACACACAAGATTAGAACACTCAATATTGAATAAAAAATTGAATGAATGAAACGGCTAGGAGTATATATAACACCACATTTACGTTTGATGAATAAAATGGTGAGCCAAGATCGAATATGGCTTGATTGAAGGTTGAATGAAAGCTATGGATGATCCACACACTACAATAGAATGCTACAACAATCAAACATACACATGAGATGGTGATGATGGTCGGTTAACCAAATCAACACAACCGGAACATTTTCACACCTAAACGAATATGATGGTAAACCAGATGTTAAATGATGACGATAACCAGTATTGACCCAAAAGAAGATGAAAATGGAGGCTAGAAAAGATAGGGATTTCGGCTGGGAAAAGGGAGGGGGGTCACGGTTGTGAAATGAGAACAACAGGAGGCTAGGGTTTGTTCATAAGGATGCATTTATATGGAAGTCTTAGGGTTAAGGGTTAAAGGGTTGATTAGGGGTCGTTTGAGACCAGTTAACACTCTGCTAGAAGGTGGTTCAAGGCTAGGATTCGCACATATCACTCCAACAAACGAATTAGAAAAGCTTACATGGGCCGCGACTGCGGCGCACCAGGTAGCCACATCGGCGCAGTGCAATAAAAAAAAACAAAGATTTGATTTTCGCGCAAAAGCCACAGATTGTTCTCAAAAGCGAAGATCATAAGATGAACGTGTTCCGGGACTGTGATTTAAGGACATTACGTACAAGCATTAAACACGGACACTCAATTAATTTAACATCGTTTACGTAACAAAGTGAGACGGTAATATAAAATACGAGATTAATCGTTAAATCATCTAGGAGCTCATTTAGTGGGTACTAACTACTTGTGAACCTAATCTAACACGATAATAAACACATACAGAGATATACAGACATGTCTAAAGCAATCAAAAACATAAGTAAGGTATAAGGAACTTAAATTTAAAAGTGTTTGTAAAAGCAGGTAAAAGCTACAGGCATACTAGACTAAACTGAGACGGGAAAAGTGACGGATGTCACAAAATCACACTAAAATCACCTGGTGTTTTTAACGATCAAAGATATAAATGTTATATTTAAAAAAATATATTATGTATTTATTTTTATTTGATAGGGCGGTTAGGTTAGTTGTAACGAAAGAATTTTGAATTTCGTTTTTAATCAGTATTTAACTTGTTTGTATAACAGACATACAACCTTATTTCATAGTTTTTAGGATTTTGAGGAATTTACAACCTACATTTTATATGCTCTTATTTTTCATTTGTATGAGTATGCTGGTGACCTTTAGACTTTAGAACTTGACACTGCATACGCTGCGAGGCTATGAATGAGCATAGGTTTTTAACTTATCAGTAACTAGGAAAGAGACAAAAGAATTTGGATTGTTAAACTGCTGGATTGGCCTATTCGTTTCTTTCTTTTATAGTCAGTAGCTACCGCTGGTTACGTGACTCACACTACCCTATGAACACTCATTTTTAGTGCTTAAGACGCTTAGATACCAATTTTGCGTCAAACCTTTTTCTTTTCATTACACATTCACATAAAATTCCATAAAATAAGCCTTCATGTTTTAAAAGTCAATTAATCCAAATATTTTTGTTGAAAATTTCTCTCTTTTATAAACATGGTGGGTTATTGAAAATTGTTATATATTGTGGCGTGGAAGTTTTAAGTTTTTAAGTTCACGAAGAAATTCACAAAGTAGATGTATTAATAGATAATTTTCATCAGTTTTGATGGACCTTTTAAGCGGTGTCTTATAAATTAAAACTCGTACTACGTAACCGATATCCGTTGAGGTAATTTGGGGACCCCTTGGCGAGAGACAAAATGTCACACCCCGCTAAAGCGGAAACACGAGGTGCGAAGACATAACCAAGATAATGACGTTTGAAAAAGTTCCAATGTTCAAAAGACATAACAAAAAGTTCCATTTCACGAGTTATAACAAAAAGTTAACGGTTCAAGTCATTAAATATAAAGTTTGAAAAAGTTCCAATGTTCAAAAGACATAACCAAGATAATAACGTTCATGACAACGATTACATAACAAAAAGTTTAATAAAAATTCCCAAAATAACATAGGTCTTCTCCCGAATTACACTTCACATAATAAACTTGACTCGCCCGAGCAATGCACTTCATGACTTACGCTTAGTTTCCTGAAACATGAGATAAAGTGTCAAACTACATAACGTAGTGAGTGAGTTACAGTTTATAAGTTCTCAACAAAACTTCCGACAAAAATTCTAACAAAAGTTCCGACAAGTATATATAAGTATAAAGTTTTCTTAAAAGAAAGATAGCGGATAAAAGCGCTTAAAATATATATACTTTTAATGAAGATCCTAGTCAAGTAGATCAACATTTAGAAAAGTTAAGTTGCAAAAGTAAGTATGTATATGCGTAAATATTTGTAACATATGATTTAAGAATTGTATCAACCACTTGGCATAATATAACGTAAGAGTTCACACTAAACCGATTAACTGGTCTGATCCGCCCCAACCTCGCACTATCTACGAAGTTTGTCTGTACTTAATAATATGTACTTAGATTGCCATCTAAAGTAAGGAGTGACCTCCCCTAAGTATCGATACCCATAATTACCAACGGCTTAAGCTAATAGTGTGTAATGAACTGAACTGAAAACGGGGCACTTATGTAATTTTGTCAAAACTGATAGTAGGCACTTACGGCGTTTATATTCTCATCAAGGGTTTGTACATATACAATCAAACAATCATAGTTTAAGTCAAGATTTACAATGTCAAAGGTGCCACATAAGGCGACTAAAAATAGTTTTACGCATATAAAAACGATCAACGTCAAATAGTTCAATAAAGTCATAGTTCATAAAAGACATAGTTCATAAAAGACATAGTTCATAAACATTTAGATCTCATGTTTCCCCCAAAAGAGTACTTAAAAGACAAAAGTAGAGGGGATGTAACTCACGGGTTGCGAAGATAATCGTAAGATCGGAAACGATCGGAAACGGTCGGAAAGGCGTGCCGGGAATCACAGAAAGCCAAAGAATACCAAGATTGTTTAAGTGTTATGATCTCGTTAAGTTATTATATATCATATATAATAGATGAAATTTTTGTTAAACTTTAAGTGTCAAGGTTAAATTGTCCAAAAATAGTCCGAAACGGTTATCGTTATGTTTTAGTCCAAAAGTCCAAAGTTGACGTTTTTATCATTATGATAGATATGTTTTGGTCGCTGAAGTGGTTTATATTTTCTAACAAAATTTGGGCAGCGCTTCCGCGCCCAATTTTATATCCAAAATATTTACCACTTTCCCGCTTACAAAACACATATACCACATAATATACTTAAACAAGTTCATTACCATGTAACTAGTCCAATAAACGTCACAAATATAAATATTTTATTATTCTCAGTCCCAAGTTATAAATCTCGTCAAGTCAGAATGTTCACATAAGCTTTAAACATTAAAACGACGATTTTTCGGGAAGGACAACAGTGGTGTGCGTCGTCCTGGGCTACAGGGATGGCGCACAAGCTGCTGTCTTTCCCGTTTTTTTGATTTTCTTGCAAAAACGATTTGTTAGGCCATAGATTTCGACATGCATCCAGTAAATACTTCATAATATGTCATTTTTACAGTTTCTAAACAACTTTTAACCATAAAAACGTAGATCCTAATTGGTTATTCGGTTAAAAATCGTTTTTGTACAAAAAGTGTCATAAAACTTGATAAAAACTTGTTTTTGTGGTTTAGATCATCCATGCAACTTGTAAAAACAGTAAATATAGATAGGAAAAAGATTTCTACCGGATGAAATAGCTTGGATGATGTTTTAGACGAGTTTTGAGCTCCAAAAACGGTGAAAATGCTTTGAAACCGAAAAGATTTGTTCCTCCTTGCTTCCTCTTGACGTTAGAACGATTTTTATGGATGATTTTTATGGATTAATGGTTGTATTTCTTCTTGTTTTTGGTGTTCTTTGGAAGGAGTTTGAGAGAAAAATTTGTGTGTGTGTGTGTGTTTTATGTTCATAAAAAGGAAAAATGAAAAGAAAATGGTATAGGGGGTAATAATGGGGTTTGGGGCTGCAATATTCAGTAAATGAGTGGTATAACCCAAGATTGATTGGGTAAATTTTTGTGTAAAACGAGACAAGCTTTAAAAACCAATTTTTTGAATCTGCACGTCCTGTGCGTCACACAGGGTGGTATGTGCGGCGCGCAGGTCCAATTTTTGGCATTTTCGTTTTTTGCGTTTTGTTTCGTTGGACCTTTTCGTTAACTGAAAGTTCTTAATTTTGGTACGTTATGAACTTAGGAAAGTTCCTTAGGTGTTTTCTTAGTATTAGGACTTATATAAATTGATATCTAAAGTGATTCCGACACTAACGCGTTTCCGGTAAAAGCACAGTTAATGATAACGACAGACAATATAAGAGGTATAGAACACGAATTTCACCTGAAATTTTGCCGGTTGTCACTTTCTCCCCGGGTTGAAAGAAATTTCGTCCCGAAATTTAGTTCGTACCATCATGAAGAAGTGTTCTCAAACAGATGTGGATACTTCTGACGGATTTGGTCCTCACGTTCCCACGTGAATTCATCAGATAGGCACTTTTTCAAGTGTGAGACATGAAAAACATTATGAACGTTGGAAAGAGTCTGAGGGAGTTGGAGTTTGAGGGACATGAAAAACATTATGAACTGGACCGATACGCTCTATAACTTCGAATGGACCGGTGTACCTTGGACTTAGTTTTCTGCGCTTCCCGAAGCGGACTACCCCCTTCCATGGCGATATCTTGAGAAGCACTCGATCGCCAACTTGGAACTCGAGGGGTTTTCTCCGGTTTTCTGCGTAGCTCTTCTGCCAGGTACGGGATGTCTTCAGTCTCTCCCGGATGGTGGTGATCTTGTTGATGGTCTCCTGGACGATGTCAAGCCTCGTAATATGTCGATCGCCATCTTCTAGCCAACAAAGCGGTGATCGACACTTGCGTCCATATAGGGCCTCGAACGGTGCGCACTTGATGCTGGCATGGTAGCTGTTGTTATAGAAGAACTCGACAAAAGGGAGGTGAGCGTCCCAACTTCCTCCGAAGTCAGCTACACACGCTCTCAGCATATCTTCAAGCGTTTGGATCGTCCTCTCGCTTTGACCATCGGTCTGAGGATGATAAGCAGTGCTAAGGTCTAGTCGCGTCCCTAGCGATTTCTGAAGAGCATTCCAAAAACGGGACGTGAATCGACTATCCCTGTCGGAGATAATGGAGAGGGGTTTTCCATGACGGGAGACGATCTCGTTGATGTATATTTGAGCGAATTTCTCCATCGAGTGGTTTTCTCGTACTGGTAAGAAATGAGAGGATTTTGTCAAACGGTCCACGATGACCCAAATCGTGTCGTTACCCCTTGCCGTACGGGGCAACTTGGTGATGAAGTCCATGGAGATTTGTTCCCAGTTCCACATGGGAATCTCCGGCTGCTGAAGTAGACCTGAGGGCTTCTGAGCCTTGACCTTTGAGCAAGTAAGACACTTGGCTACATACAGGGCAATATCTTTCTTCATGCCCGGCCACCAATAGTATTCTCGGAGATCCTTATACAACTTGTCGGATCCCGGATGGATAGAATACCGAGATCAGTGGCCCTAGTCCAAAATGAGTTTACGAAGATCTTCGGATTTCGGAATCCATGCTCGGCCCTTGAAGTAGTGGATTCCATCAGATTTGCGTTCGAATTCCTTTTCGTGGTTGTGCAACGTTTCGACCTTAATGTTCTCGGGTTTCAATGCTTCTCGCTAAGCTCTGGCGATTTGCGTTTGAAGACTTGTCTGAATCTGAATACCCAATGCTCTAACTCGAGATGGCTTTACCCTTTCCTTCCGACAAAGGGCATCTGCTACTACGTTTGCTTTACCCGGGTGGTATTTGATCTCGCAATCGTAGTCACTTAGCAGTTCTATCCATCTACGTTGCCTCATGTTGAGCATTTTTTGGTCCAAAATGTGTTGAAGACTCTTCTGATCCGTGAAAACCGTGCACTTAGTCCCGTACAACTGGTGTCTCCAGATCTTTAGTGCGAACACAACGGCTCCTAGTTCTAAGTCGTGTTTCGTGTAGTTCTGATCGTGCACTTTAAGCTGTCTTGAAGCGTATGCGATGACTTTGTCCTTCTGCATTAGGACACACCAAGTCCTTGGTGGGATGCGTCGCAAAACACTATGAAATTATTCGTGCCCTCCGGCAAGGACAAAATCGGCGCGTGACAGAGTTGGTGTTTGAGCTTCCGGTAGGATTCGTCCCGTTCTTTTCCCCAAATGAATTCCTTATCTTTTTAAGTGAGCTCGGTTAACGACTTAGCGATCTTTGAGAAATTTTCGATGAACCTTCGATAGTAGCCAGCCAACCCTAGGAATTGACGGATTTCCGTAGGAGTCGTCAGGGCTTGCCATTTCTCGATCGCTTTGATCTTAGCCGGGTCTACCTGAATCCATTCTCGGTTGACCACGTGACCAAGGAAATGTACTTCCCGGAGACAAAATTCACACTTCGAGAATTTGGCGTACAATTTCTGATCTCCGAGGAATTCTAGAATGAGCTTTAGGTGTTTCGCATGATCTTCCTTATTCCTGGAGTAGATGAGTATGTCGTCTATGAATACGATAACGAATTTGTCTAGGTATGTCCTACACACTCTGTTCATTACATCCATGAACACTGCTGGTGTGTTGGTCAGACCAAATGGCATGACAAGGAATTCGTAATGACCGTAACGAGTTCGGAATGCGGTTTTAGGAATGTCGGTCTCATTGACACAAACCTGATGATAACCCGAACGGAGGTCGATCTTAGAGAAGTAAGTTTTACCCTGCAACTGGTCGAACAGATCATCGATCCTCGAGAGTGGTATCGGTTCTTGATGGTCAGCTTGTCCAGTTCACGATAATCGATGCACATACGGAAGGATCCGTCTTTCTTTTTGACAAAGAGGATTGGGGCTCCCCAGGGGGACGAACTTGGGTGAATAAGACCATGGTCTAAAAGTTCCTGCAGCTGTTTTGACAATTCTTCCATTTCCGGTGGTGCTAGACGGTACAGTGTCTTGGGAACCGGTGTTGCGCCAGGAACGAGGTCTATTCGGAATTCCACTTGTCGATGCAGCGGTAGCCCAGGCAAATCCTCTGGAAAGACCTCTGGATTATCCTTGACTAATGGAATGTCTTGGACTCAGTTTTCCTTAGGTTTACGTTCGACGACATGAGCGAGGAATGCGTCGTAGTCCTTCTCGAGGTACTTGCGCATTTTTATGGAAGACACGATGCGAAGTTGTCGTCCATGTTTGTCTCCCTGAACAACTAGAGTTTCACTTTCTGAGAGAGGAATGCGAATAAGTTTGTCGAAACAGACGATCTCGGCTCGAAAACGAGATAGCCAGTCCATTCCGACGATAATGTCAAAGCTTTTCAGCTCGATAGGAATTAGATCGATGGGGAAACTTTTGTCAGATAGGCATATAGAACATCCTAAGATTATATCCTTGGCTTCGAACTCTTGGCCGTTAGCATATTCGATAGTAAAGCTATCCTTAAGAACTTTAGATCCTAGGTTAATGAGGGGTCTAAATTCTAAGGAAAGAAAGCTTCTTTCAGCTCCTCAATCGAATAGTACGGAAGCAAAGTGGTCATTGATAGAAAACGTACCCGTAACTGCATTTGGGTCCTGACGTGCCTCCTCGGCTGTAAATGCAAAAGCACGACCTCGGCCTTGCCCACCCTGATTCTGTTGGGCTCGATGAAGTCTAGGGGAGGTGTTTCGGAGATGCTGGTCGCTCCCGCACTCGAAGTGTCTGGGGCTCGGATGAGATAACCATTTCTTGGATTTCCGGAACAAGACCGGAGATGTAAAGGTCAATCCGGTTCTCCTCAAGGGTTACTAACCTTGGAACTAGCTGGGCGAGCTCGTGGAACCGGGTGGTGTACCCTTCGATGTCGTTGCCGATCATCTTGTGGTTCCAAAGCTCTGCCGGGCAGTACTCTTCGATTAGCAGGTTCTTGAAGGCATTCCAGGAAAGAGCGTAGGCAGTTTCACGCCCTCGGGTTTGGACAACATTGTTTCACCACGACAAGGCTCGGTCATGGAATACGCAGGAGGCGTACTCCACTTTGTTGGCTTCAGCACATCGGCTGATGTGCAGGACCGATTCGACACTCTCGAACCATTGCAGTAGTCCTACAACACCAGTTGTGCCTTGAAATTCCTTTGGCTTACAAGCCATGAATCTGTTGTAGTTACAAGCATGAGGGTTTAGGTTTTGGTGCTGATTCTGATTGTTGTTGTTTTGTTGTTGCTGCTGCTGCTGGTTGTTGTTGACATTGGCATTGATCCCGACAGTGATCTGAGCGATCATGTTGGGCATAGCCGCATTCAACTGGGTAGCAACTTGTTCGGCAATGAGGCTAGCATTACAGCGCTTAGGAGGCATGATTCTGTAACAGAAAAGAGAAAGGTTTAGAATGCACGAATAAAATGCGATAAGACTTTAATTCAATGAACAACGACAATGACAACGCAAGAGTGATATAGAAAAGTAATAGCACACGCACGGTAATGATTCAAGAGATTATAATAAGGATTTGACAATAATATAAGGATTCACACGACAAAGACAAGTACGAATAATAAAAGATAGAAATTTCCATTAATAATATTAAGTTTAGTACATAGTTCAAAATACTGAAAATGGAAATACAAGTACAATCTAATGGAAATAATAAGATAAATAGCTTAAGTCGTGTACAATGGAAAATTACGACTAAGCTTAGTACTGTACATAAAGAAATAACTAGCGGCGCGTCTCTAGAAACATCTTGGCGACGATGACCGCCATCAGGGTCCCCATGACCAGACATGCCCCTACGAGGCGCTGCACGGACCGAGCTGTGGCCTGAGCAGATGCGATGACTCGCATCGACTGTTCCGACAGTCGGTGTGCGGCGTTGGAGACCTCACGGAGGAGAAGACCCTGCTGTTGGGCCCCCTCTGAAAGTCACCGAACCTCGCGGTGGAGGTGGAGGAATGCGGCTGGTGGGGGAGGCTGAAGGGTAGGTGGCATCATAGGCCTGGAGGGTCCGGCCTCCTGGGCACGTCGCCTCTCCTCGAGGAACTGACGCTCCCACGCATAGTGTTCCATAACTGGTGTACGCATGGCGGGGTCGTAAGGGTCCACGAAGGACTGAGGAGGAGCGGGTCGAGATGGACCGGGCTGCTTGCCGGCCATCCGATCCGGCAGACATCCAGGGAGGATGACCATCTTACGCGCGGTCAACCTAGTGCGGGGCCCTTGGAACTGCGGTGGTGCTGTAACGGGCGCCGGTGGAGGAGGTGGAAGTACAGTCCTCGGGCTGGACCCGATACTGCTGCTGATCGCCATCGTGGTATCCTCCGTTGGGTCGGTGGTCTGATGACGTTGACTCTCGGAGGCTGTGTGGCCCTCTGAAGCTTCGTGCGACGAAGCGGCTCGGGAAAGGGATCGTGACTTAGATCGAGAAGGTGAACGCGAACGGGATGAATGAGACATGACGTATCTACGAATAGAGAGTTACATAAGTACGGGGGAAATTAAAATAGGAAAAAAGTAAAATGCATGCACGGGTCATTATGTGAGAATCGGGAATCCATAAGATAGGGAATTTTTCGACTCAAAACCGTTAACAATATAAATTACTTTCCGTTCTTGCATAATTCATTTTGTGCTAGGCATGGTTGATCAATTCATGCGTAGTTGAAAAGACAATCATGCAATTGCGGAATTAATATACTAAAGTTTTAACCCGAAAAATGATTTGGTTTTTTTTTTTTTTTTTTTTTTTTTTGAAAAGCCTTGGTTATAGTTTTGGTTTCGAAAACTTTCGAAAATTTTTAAAACCGTTTTCACTATAACCCGTGCTCTGATACCAAGTCTGTCACACCCCGCTAAAGCGGAAACACTAGGTGCGAAGAGCAAGAGATCATTTCACGAGTTATAACAAAAAGTTAACGGTTCAAGTCATTAAATATAAAGTTTGAAAAAGTTCCAATGTTCAAAAGACATAACCAAGATAATAACGTTCATGAAAATGATTACATAACAAAATGTTTAATAAAAGTTCTCAAAATAACATAGGTCTTCTCCCGAATTACACTTCACATAATAAACTTGACCCGCCCGAGCAATGCACTTCATGACTTACGCTTAGTTTCCTGAAACATGAGATAAAGTGTCAAACTACATAATGTAGTGAGTGAGTTACAGTTTATAAGTTCTCGACAAAAGTTCCGACAAAAGTTCCGAAAAGTATATATAAGTATAAAGTTTTCTTAAAAGAAAGATAGCGGATAAAAGCGCTTAAAATATATATACTTTTAATGAAGATCCTAGTCAAGTAGATCAACATTTTGAAAAGTCAAGTTGCAAAAGTAAATATGTATATGCGTAAATATTTGTAACATATGATTTAAGAATTGTATCAACCACTTGGCATAATATAACGTAAGAGTTAACACTAAACCGATTAACTGGTCTGATCCGCCCCAACCTCGCACTATCTACGAAGTTTGTCTGTACTTAGTAATATGTACTTAGATTGCCATCTAAAGTAAGGAGTGACCTCTCCTAAGTATCGATACCCATAATTACCAACGGCTTAAGCTAATAGTGTGTAATGAACTGAACTGAAAACGGGGCACTTATGTAATTTTGTCAAAACTTATAGTAGGTACTTACGGCGTTTATATTATCATCAAGGGTTTGTACATATACAATCAAACAATCATAGTTGAAGTCAATATGTCCAATGTCAAAGGTGCCACATAAGGCGACTAAAAATAGTTTTACGCATATAAGTACGATCAACGTCAAATAGTTCAATAAAGTCATAGTTCATAAAAGACATAGTTCATAAAAGACATAGTTCATAAACATTTAGATCTCATGTTTCCCCCAAAAGAGTACTTAAAAGACAAAAGTAGAGGGGATGTAACTCACGGGTTGCAAAGATAATCGTAAGATCGGAAACGGTCGCAAAGGCGTGCCGGGAATCACAGAAAGCCTAAAAATACGAAGATTGTTTTAGTGTTATGATCTCGTTAATTTATTATATATCATATATAATAGATGAAATTTTTGTTAAACTTTAAGTGTCAAGGTTAAATTGTCCAAAAATAGTCCGAAACGGTTATCGTTATGTTTTAGTCCAAAAGTCCAAAGTTGACGTTTTTATCATTATGATAGATATGTTTTGGTCGCTGAAGTGGTTTATATTTTCTAACAAAATTTGGGCAGCGCTTCCGCGCCCAATTTTATATCCAAAATATTTACCACTTTCCCGCTTACAAAACACATATACCACATAATATACTTAAACAAGTTCATTCCCATGTAACTAGTCCAATAAACGTCACAAATATAAATATTTTATTATTCTCAGTCCCAAGTTATAAATCTCGTCAAGTCAGAATGTTCACATAAGCTTTAAACATTAAAACGACGATTTTTCGGGAAGGACAACAGTGGTGTGCGTCGTCCTGGGCTACAGGGATGGCGCACAAGCTGCTGTCTTTCCCGTTTTTTTGATTTTCTTGCAAAAACGATTTGTTAGGCCATAGATTTCGACATGCATCCAGTAAATACTTCATAATATGTCATTTTTACAGTTTCTAAACAACTTTTAACCATAAAAACATAGATCCTAATTGGTTATTCGGTTAAAAATCGTTTTTGTACAAAAAGTGTCATAAAACTTGATAAAAACTTGTTTTTGTGGTTTAGATCATCCATGCAACTTGTAAAAACAGTAAATATAGATAGGAAAAAGATTTCTACCGGATGAAATAGCTTGGATGATGTTTTAGACGAGTTTTGAGCTCCAAAAACGGTGAAAATGCTTTGAAACCGAAAAGATTTGTTCCTCCTTGCTTCCTCTTGATGTTAGAACGATTTTTATGGATGATTTTTATGGATTAATGGTTGTATTTCTTCTGGTTTGTGGTGTTCTTTGGAAGGATTTTGAGAGAAAAATTTGTGTGTGTGTGTGTTTTATGTTCATAAAAAGGAAAAATGAAAAGAAAATGGTATAGGGGGTAATAATGGGGTTTGGGACTGCAATATTCAGTAAATGAGTGGTATAACCCGAGATTTGATTGGGTAATTTTTTGTGTAAAACGAGACAAGCTTTAAAAACCATTTTTTTTGAATCTGCACGTCCTGTGCGTCGCACAGGGTGGTATGTGCGGCGCACAGGTCCAATTTTTGGCATTTTTGGATTTTTCGTTTTTGCGTTTTGTTTCGTTGGACCTTTTCGTTAACTGAAAGTTCTTAATTTGGTACGTTATGAACTTAGGAAAGTGCGTTAGGTGTTTTCTTGGTATTAGGAATTATATAAATTGATTCTGAAAGTGATTCCGACATTGACGCGTTTCCGGTAAAAGTACAGTTAATGATAACGGCAGACAATATAAGAGGTATAGAACACGAATTTCACCTGAAATTTTGACGGTTGTCACACTAGTTACTGAGACTCTATTGGTAGAGAAGCGTATCGTTATCAACCCTATAATAGAATACTTGTCAGGACTGAGAAATTGAGCGATCACTAAGTATTTATATCTAGATTATCTTTCTGAATGATTGAGTGTTATACTTCCTAAATCATGATATTGTTGGTTATGCAATTTTAATTTGGCTTGGTAATTTAATTATTCTTCTTTACTTTTTGCACGTTTGATTTTCTTGATTCATTGAGTATTTTTTTAACTTCAAAGATGAATGTTTGGTGTGGTTCTTAATGATAGTTTACTTGTGGACAAGAAAAGTTCAAGTTTGGGGGATTTTGATATCCCAAAATATTAGTACTTTTATTATGCGATATCATTGTCTTTTTAACCGTCTTTTAGTACTTTTTTATGAGGATTTGATACTATTATTGTTCTTATTTGTTAATTGGTACTGAAAATGGACTTTGAGTATAAAGGAACGAAAAAGGGCTCAAAACGAAGCAAAATCGAAGAATGATCTAGAAGACTGGAGCCAACCGACGTTTGGATGGAGGTTATTCGAGAACCAACACGTGTGCAACCTGGTGCAAACTAACACCCAACCGGTGGTTGGGGCCCATAATCAGTTTTATACTTGAATTAGGAAATCAACACTTATATCTAGCATGCAACTTCCAACATTCTAATTACGTTTTTACGTTTCCAGAAGCTGATTCCAAGAGTCTTCTTTGCAATTCGGGGGTGAGAAGATTCACACGCTTGAAGCCTTTCGATCCTTTGAAGATTTGTCTTTTGTTTCGGTTTGATTCAACATCACTTTTACATCGTTGAACATGTTTTCTACAATGTTTATATTTTTGTGTGCTCAAACTCTTAACATGATCTAGTTCTTTTATTGTATTCGTTAAGACGAATAACTTAGACAATTGCTTGAATAATTTATCTATCGTATTTGGTTCTTTGCATGTTTATTAAGTTTAATCGTACAACCTTAATTAATTGTGATTTAGTAATTGTTACTTAATGTGATTGATAAATCTTGTCCATAACTGACGTTCGTCTAGATTTTTTAGTTATTTATGTTTAATTAAGTTATTAGTTAAACATAACTTGAACTGTGACCGGAGATAGGTTAAGAATCATGATAATTATTAAATCTATATTAAAGAAGATAGTTGAACTGAAGTAATAGGTAGACTATAAGACTATCTTTGAGGCGAAGTCAATAGATTAAATCTTAATAAAATGTGTAGTTATTAATGTATAACTTTAGGTGGACAAAATGTAGAAGGACTCCTTGTGTATGTAATT
Source organism: Senecio squalidus (assembly GCA_910822075.1). Lineage (NCBI taxonomy): Eukaryota > Viridiplantae > Streptophyta > Magnoliopsida > Asterales > Asteraceae > Senecio > Senecio squalidus. The sequence continues at coordinate 40,198,441 of CAJVGC010000582.1, read as the reverse complement.
TAATTTAATGTCTTGCCATTAGTTATAGGATAACTGACCTTGACGGGAAAAATATCTAAATAAGTTAAATGACCAAAGAACGATAATACGAGTAAATAGATAAATTACGATAACCAAAGTCTAGAGAGATAATCCAATTTTTAAAGAACACTTGCAAAATTAGTTTTATTCACGTTTTCTTTTAATTAGTACTAGTTTTTAGTTAATAAAATCAATCGAAACTTTGTTTATTCGGAACTATTGTGACCCCCCCCCCCCCCCCCCTTTTACTGCTTTCACTTACTTTAATTAAATAATTCTACTTAAATATAATATAAAACACCGTTCTTTTGTTCGATACCGGACTTACTGAACGTTATATTATTATACGATCGGGTATTCTTGCATGTATCGTGTAATAATGTAACTTAGTTACATCCTAAATTAAACATATTTAATAAACACGATTTAACATATCAAGTTTTTGGCGTCGCTACCGGGGAGCGGTTTTATTATATTTACTTGATTAGGATTATTAGTTATTCGATCCTCTTGAAAAGATTCATGTTTTTCTGGAGTTACGTTTTAAAGTTTCCGAAATAATCTGTTTTACTAATTGTTTCGTTAAAATTTGTAGTTAAAAATCAGATAATACCAAAAAAATTCACCTAATCACCCAACCAGCTGTTGAAATCTTCAAACTGGCGTGTCACACCGCGCCTGCGGCGGAAACGCATGGTGGGTCCGATTGAAAATCATCACAAACAGTATAAACATAGAGAAATACTAAATGCAATAAATAAAAGAAAAGTGTTTTGACATTGCCACTTAACAAGAAAGTTATCCTTGTCTCATGTACATGTCATACACTACAAAATGAAATATTCAACCGGAACGTAAATGATAACGAAGTGTTTCAAATGGAAATACATAGGCATGCAAGCCTGAAATAATCCAATGTATTAATAAAGAGAGTACACCAATTCAACGCATAATCTGGAAGTCTTCTAAAGTCAAGTCTCACAGCTACGTCCTATGCATGCTCATTACCTGAAAATAAAGCTCAAAAGTCAACATAAAGTTGAGCCAGTACATTGAGAATTTTATAAATGATTTGTAAGAAAACAATATACCATCAAGTAGTTGTGTATAAAGATGTGTAAAAAATGCATCTAAGTAATAAAACAATCCTCATGATAATTCGTAGTAGCCACGCTACCGATCGACAAGTACATTATGTCGATGATACATGTATAGTCATATACATTGAAAACATCCTGCAGTAGTCATGCTATTGTGTGTATCAAGAAGTACATTCTGTTGATATGCGTGTAACATCAGCTAGATGTATCCAGATGTACAAGTAAGATTCACAAGTTTGTTACACGTTTTTATGATTTCCAAATACAGTGAGTTTCCATAAATAGGAAGTTTCAAAAATGAAGGTTTCCGTAAATAGAAATATCTATTTATAGTTAGTGATAAAACTGTTTATTCAAAATCCGTTTGGTTGAGTTTTACTTTCCCCCGATTTGTTTAAAGCAAGTACAACAGTATAAAGTGGAGCAATGGACTCACCTTGATAAGTGACACTACTCTAGTAGTGTGAGTGCGTGTATATGAGATAATAGGTCACAAGGCTAAGTCCCGACTAGATATTGACCTCCATTAAATGAGTATAGGTAACGAATCGTAAGCAAATAAGTTTCTCGCGATTCAACTCGATTAATTGACATGTATAAGATGTCAATTTTAGAAATTCGTTTAGGTTATACATTTGAGATTAACCGATAAGTTTAGATATGATGATATAAATTCAACGAGTACATATGCTCATTAAAACCGTTATAACTTGAGTTTTAAGAAGAGTGAAACGTCGAATTTTATATGCTCGAAAAGTAGACTTAGAGGGACACATCGAGGAACCTGGATTTGCCAAAATTGAGTTATTTATGACAAAGTTAAGATCATTACAAAACAGGTTATGAAATTTGATAAAACACTATATGCTGATTTTTAAAACAAGTTTGAGGAATCCAACGAGTACAGAAATGATCATATAATAATCATCTTTATAATAACATCAGGTTTGTTAAATCGTTACACATAATCAAGTTGTAATAACCTATCAAAATCGTTTTAATATTTCAGATTTGACCTCCGCTTACTAAATCCACAGGTTTTTAGAGTTTGACAAAGAATTGGATGAAGAGACTTATATTTCCAGAAAGTAGATTCCGAGAGCTACAATTTTGGTTTAGACCACAGTTAAAAATACAAAACCATTTGAGAGTTATTAGCCATACAAGACAGGTCAAATTTCAGATCAGCAAGTTATTAATATTATACAGAGTTTTTAAATGACGATTTATATAAGGGCATGTATGAATGATTTCAATGATCATATATCACTTTATAAATGATGTAAGATCAGATTTAATCACAAACAAACACAATTTATGACAATATAACGAATGATTAAAAGATAATTACGAATTAGTGTTTATACCCTTGAATGTAATGTAATGATTTGGATGCTTGATGTCTTGATCTAGCCGGGAGCACAAGATTGTTCAAGAACCACGAATTTTCACACTACAAGAGCTGTTGGAATCGATTAAACATTCCCCAAAAAAGATCAAAAAAGACACAAGATTAGAACACCCAATTATTAACAAAATGATTGAACGAATTGGCTAGAAGCATATAAATAACACCAAACTTATGTTGATTGAATAATAGATGATCCAAGAGTAATGTAGATCGATTAACGGTTGTCTTGAGTGATAGATAAACAACACCTTACAACAAGATTACAACAAGCACACAACACTTAGAAATGATGGTGAAACATTCGGCCAAGAGGGAAAACAAGAACAAAGCATGATAAACCAATTACCTAGCAACTTCCTTGATAACTAGCTTGTATTAGGAGTATGATAATGATGGATGGAGGTCGAAAATGGAGCTGCAATGGAGAGGGGAATCGGATGCACAAGGAGGAAGGAAATTTTAGGGTTTTAAGTTTAGTGTTGTTTATATATGGATGTGTTAGGGTTAGGAGTTGGTTAGGAGGTGTTTGGAAGCAAGTAAGCAGTTACTAGAAAGGGGCTCAAGGGCTAGAACCCGTCACCACACCCACAACAGAGCTAGACAAATCTGGTCGAGCAGCCCGTTGCGTCGTAGTGCCCTTCAACTGCGACGCAATGGTTCATACACACACACATTTTTGTTTTAAGCATACAAGTAGCGGACGATTCCCGAAAGCGGAGATCACAAGATAGACGTAAGTCGGGACTAATAGTTAAGTACATAATATCTATATTTCTAAAACCGGGAGTTCTCAAAAGTTAAACAATACTCACATGGTTCAAATACGACAAGTTCACAAAACACGGAAATTACTCGATAAGTCATATAGGAGCTCATCTAGTGGGTACTAACTACTTGTGCACCTAATCTAACACGATACCAATCACATACAGAGATATACACACATGTCTATAGCAATAATTACACATAAGTAAAGTATAAGGCAACTTTATAAAAAGTTTTTAATGAGAGTCGGTAATGAGCTACATGCGTACTAGACTAACTTGAGAGGGAAAAAGTGACGAATGTCACAGTATCCCCCACTTAAGAGATGTTAGTCCCGAAATTCAAGTGGTATAACTGCTGACAGGAGTATCTCCAAAAATTCAAGCAGGAGGGGGGTTGTTTGTACATCAATTCCTCAAGGAAATGAACATAGACAGTGCTTATAATAGTTTGAATTTTCTATTTGATACTGGAACAGATACGCGTTGCGATATGTTTATAACTACGTCTAATTATAAACACATCTTACATACATGTTCACATTACCATAACAGGTCACGAGTAGTAGCATAAGCGCTTAAGATTAGTAGTATAACGAATAAGTCTCAACCAAGTTTTATACACAAGTCTCCGGTACGGATATAGATGATTTAACCAAAAGTCACAAAAGTTTTCCCGAACTGAAGCTCATCATTAAGAATGATTGATAGAAAGGCGAAGTAACGTCATAAGTAACACGAACGAGTGTTGGAAAGGAAATTTTACACGAAATCTTGCAAATCAATACTCAAGTTGAAATGTCTTACCAAACTGTCTATAACAATAAGTTTCCTCTCATGTTAATCACGCACAAGATAAATCCTATCATTGCTTGCGAGCGATCACCACTCAAAATTTAACACCTAATTACAGAACATGATCAACAATGCGAAGATTAAAGGAATGCGAAATCATGAGAACGACTTACGGATCACAACGGGATTTGACAATTAGCAGGATTGAATACCAATATATGATGATGAAAGCTTGCGTCAGAATATATCTCAAGTCAATCAGAAAGTAGTAATAGTAGCTTCGTATAAATTTCATAGTAAAATTGGGAAAAAGGTTTCGGGGTCTAATTCCCGATAACTAGATCTCAACAGTACAACTTTGTAGAAGGAACTACAATTTGAAAACGAACAGAAGTAGGAGGAAATTGACGTTTTTCTGCTGAGTCCCCAAATCTGCTACGGTATGATTGTTTATCTCCAAGCGTTGATATGTACTGAATTAGCAAGTCAAGAATAATATTCCTCCACGAGTTTGGAACAACAAAGCAATATGAATCCTTACAACCAAATAGGGCGAGAAATAATAATTCTCCTCGAGTTTTCAAACAATGAAGCAATCAATTGAATGGATACAAATTTTCTTGAAATTCGATTTAAACAATCTCCTAATGTAGAATCGAGCATCGGTAGTATAATGATATAAGTATAAATGAAAGGAGTTTAAAAAAAAAGAGGTTATGATCAAGGTAAACGGAAAATAGTATCGTCTTCGAAGAGAAGGTAAGCGAGTCTTCAAATCACACCTTCCGAATTGCACATAAGTCCTTCCACGAGAGCGTCACATACGGTGGATAGCAATCCAAAAGGTAAGAAGATCGATAAATCGGATTGAAATAATAGAAGAATTTCAAGTGAGTAGTGTAATTATAATTGAGTGAGAAAATGATTCTAGTATGGCAACTAGATGAGGGGTACAAAGAAAGAAAATCGCCTCAAATATACATTTGTTTCCCAAATTCGTACCACAATGATAACATTACGGATTTCAAAGGATGGGTAATGAACGTTTACATCAGAATTCAAATACTAGCAAAAGATAAGATTAAGGGACAAAAAGAAAGATCAAATTAGGATTTCCTTCGGCGTCGTAAAACTGCCGTAGATCGTTATCTCCATATGCAAGAAAAGATCCTACAAAGAATATATATATATGAGGACTCCTAGTTATAGTCTGGGCAAACCACCTAGTTATCTATAACCATGTGCTCTGATACCAATCTGTCACACCCCGCCTGCGGCGGAAACGTAGGGTGTGGCCGATTGGAAATCATCATGTCACACCCCGCCAGTGGCGGAAACGGGTGTGGCAGATTGTCGATCGTCACAACACAATAGTAAATAAAGATAATGTATATGATATAAATAAAGATAGTATGTCATGACGTCGTCATGTCCAAGGTAAACCTCCCTTCGCACACAATTACGTCAATCACTACATAAAAGAAATATTCAAGTAATTCAATAGTGAAACGAAATACTTCGGCATGCAAGCCTGAAATACAATCCCAAAACAAATGTATGAAATTTTTTAAATAAAATCCACGAATGCTATTCAGTCCAAGTCTAGAGTCCAGTCCCAGCTAGGTCCTATGCCTGATCATTACCTGAAGTAAGTAAAATGTAAGTAAACAATTTTCAATCTCAAACACAACAATAGTATAATGAAAAGCGTGTAACTAATGCATAAGTAGTAAAAATAGTAAGTTTCAACCCATCAAAAAGGTAACACGCCTCGGCAGTGTTCTGTGAGTGATACGCCTTGGATGTTTCGGAAATAGTAACCGAGCAAGACAATGACACGACTCGGCAGTGCCCTATAAGTGATACGGACGTCGGAAATATCGAAACTGAATACTGCCCTTGACGCGCCTCGGCAGTACTAAGTTAGCTAGATCATATGAAAGTACTGAATAAATCCCACCATAACCCGTATCTTGTATAAGTTTGAAAAGTGCATTAGATTTTGTTAAACGTTTTATGAAATCCGATTTGTAGTAGTTTTTCTTAAATAGGAAGTTTCCGAAAGTAGTAAGTTTCTATAAATAGAAAGTTTTATCTATAATAAGTTTCTCGTAAGTAGTAAATTTCCAGAAGTAGAAAGTTTCCAAAAATAGTAAGTTTCCAGAAATAGAAATATCTCTCTATGGCAAGTTTGAAAATGGTATTCGTTTTCTCAAAAATCGTGTGGTTGAGTTTTACTTTCCCCTGTTTTGTTTAAAATAAGAAAAAGCAGTAAATATGGGGTGATGAACTCATCTTATCGAGCAAGCGATAAATACCGGAACTGTGTGAATAGTGTGTATATGAAGTAAGTACGTAGGTCACACATAAATTCCTCACTAGACCTAGATCTCCCCTAGATAAATGTAGTAATATTCATAAGTATGAGATTAACGAGTTTTAGACTTTAGATACACCGACACAATTTTCACCGTATACATATGTTCGTTCAAACTGAAATATGTACAGTTCTAGGAAGAGTTAGACGACAAATAATTTATACTTGAAAACTAGACTCAGAGGGATAGGTTTTAAACTAAGAGTCTGATACAAAAGAGTTTATTATGAAAAAGATATGGTCAAGACAAACCTGACTAAACAATATGTCCAAAAGTATGGTTTTATATAAATTGAGTTTTAATACGTTTTAAAGTTGTATAAATTATGTGTAAAAATGATAACCATTTTTAAGACATCTTAGACATGTTATAAACCAATAATAAAACATTTAAATTATTTTTAGGATTGTCTAAGTGGTTACACAAATTCAATAATCAAAGCCTAGTAATATGATTCAAAAATTCAGATTAGACCACCTGCTAGTATTTTACACTTTCAAGGAGTTTTGTAAAGAGTTAGACAATGAGTCTTACCTTTGTGAAAACTAGACTCCAAGACCTACAATATTCATTAAGGTCACAGATTCTAGTTCATTACCAAGTGGAGTTAAGCATTGAAGAAAGACAGACCACAACGTTATTTCAGAAACTGTCCAAACGTTTAATAATTGTTCCAACAACATAAGGTTTTCTACCGATTAACGTTACAAACGAAATGAAACGATATACTTAATGATCAAACAACATAGCACGATTTAAAAGAGAGGCCAATTCATTTTAGAAAGATATACCAACAAGTTTCATAACAACCAATAAAACAAGTGATTAAAGATAGAGTTGTATACCACAAATCGTAACGGCTTGATTTCCAAACTTGACGTATATCGTTAGAAGTAATAACTCAAACGATGACACTAGAAACAGTCCAAGATCAGACATGACATTAGAACCAAATGACACAAATCAGTTTACACGATGTCGAGTTTTCTAAACAGAAACTAATATTGAATTGAAATGAATCGGGTAGGGATGCTACTTACATGACGGGTCCATGTGATTACAATTAGTCGAGAATCAATCAAAGAATCAATCACAATCTGAAACGATTAGAAACACCCCAAAATCAGATTACACAACCTAAACCAATACACCAACATGCATTTACGATTAGGTTAAGAATAACAAAACGTTATATACACTCTATGTATGTAATCGGCTAAGGAACAGCAAAACACTTAAAAGATCTAACGAACGAAACAAAAAACCTTGTAGCGATGATAAATTAGATCAGATTACAACTGAAATGAAACACAACTCCAAATGGGTGTGATCGGTGGCTGCATCATAGAATCAAACATCCGAAATGAATATCTATATTAGGTTTCGGTTAAGAGATTTCATAAGAAAAGAATACACTATACCTTGAATGATTAGATGCTTCTGATGACGAATTCAGTGAGGAAGAAGGAGGGCTCGATGATGGTGGATATATGCTAGCAAAATCGGTTGAAATGGTGTTAATGGCGACAGATTATAGAGAACCCAAATTAGGGAGAAATCACAAGAAAACAAATACATTACCTTGATCAAATTGATGATTATGAATATGAAATCAATGATGGAATGGAGGGCTCGAATCTGGTGGTGATGATGGCTGAAATAGGCCGCAAGAGATGGGGTGTGAGAGGGTAGCGATTAGAGAGAAAAGAACAAGATTTCGGGTTTGTGTTTTGTTTAGAAATGAAATGAAATTAGGTTAGGCTAGGATAGTTAGCACACTATACACTAGTGTGCATAGCTAGGTTCATGGCTCGGATGCAGAAACAAGGTGTTGGACTAAGCGACTTGAACCACGGCTCACTCACAAGCCAAAACGAGCACGTTGAAATCTGATGTCGCGCTGCGGCGCACCACACAATAGGTGCGCGCATCTCCTTCAACAATTTGTTTTACGAAGTGAACTTATGGAACGGTAATCAACGCGAAGTTTGACGTATGAATTACTTATGAAATATCGTTACAATATAATATAGATATACTCGAACCCGGAAGTTTCCCAAAAGTTTAATAATGTTTAACGAATACACAGTAGTATGTTTACGAAATCTGAAAAGTTTCTCATTAATATGTCTAGGAGATCGTCTAGTGGGAACTAACTATTGTGCACCTAACTAACACGATAACATCACATATAGGATATACACACATGAACACACATTTTAATCCCACAATAACAATAATAAGCAAGTTTTAAATTTTTCAGGAAAATACGGTAATGATCTACAGGCATACTAGACTAACTAAGGTCGGAGAGAGTGACGGTTGTCACACATCACAACAGAGGAGTGCCAATCAGCTGACCTTTTCACAAAGGCCTACAATTGGTTCCCTTAGTTAAGATTGACACTGACCTACAATTGGTTGAGCTACAGAGTTAAAAACACTTGATTCACTTAGTTAAGATTCACACTGACCTACAATTGGCTGACCTTTTCACAAAGGCCTTTGATGATACAAGATTCAATTACCTTGTTCAAGCCATTGGTCTTATTAATCTAGATTAAGTGTTTCTACAAAAGTATTTTTTTTACATATCTTTTTGCATTTTTTTTCTTTTCAAAATACAAAAAGAGGAGATAAAAATGAAAAAAAAAATAAAAAATATTTTAAGTCTGGTGTTCTTTTTCTTTTAACTCTAGTGTTCTTTTCCTTTTAAATCGGGTGTTAGCTTCATTTTAAGTCGGGTTAAGAAGTATTAAGTCTGATGTTGTTTTTGTTTTAAGTCGGATTAAGGAATTTTTAAGTCGGGTATTAAGTATTTGTACAGATAAAATTCAAAAATATGTGATTTTCTGTATATATAGATAAAACTCAAAAAGATTTATTTCTATTCTATTTTTAAGTTTTTTAGTCTGTTATTTCTGTTTCATATATATATATATATATATATATATATATATATATATATATATATATATATATATATATATATATATATATATATATATATATATATTGTTAAAAAATCAAATACAAAATTTGAAAAACCATTCAAAAATAGTATAAAAGTTGAAAATGTTTAACAAAAAACAAAATATCTAAGAAATGAATCATAATCATAAACTCTAGCATAATTTAACATATTTAAGTATTTATAGAACTTCTTGAAACCAAATGTATTTATAAATGCATGTATTCTTGTATTTTGAAACCTCTAACAATCTGTGGTTTATAAATTGCTTCAAGTCTTTGAAATAGATAATTTTCAAATGGGAGATCAGTTTTGTCAAATTAAAAAGCAAAGACAATATATATTTTAAGTAAATTATGGCATTTAAATCTATTTATCATAAAAATCTTAAAGTTTTAAAATTTTCTTTATAATTTATTCACTTTGAGATCCTTGATCCCAACTTGATAAACGATAGAGACAGCTGAATAAGTCCAAATTCCTTGAAAAACTAGTTTGTTTTCCTCTTAAAACTTTGATGCTTACTTGATAAACGACACAAACAGAGTAATGAGTTGAACAACAGTACTAAGTCAACTTTTGAACATAAAATCATGCATACAATCAAAAATATCTTGAGAGAAGAAGGAGTTTATAAGGTTGCAGAATCATATTTTGGGGACTCTCAATAAAGATTGAAGATTTTTCATGTGTTCATATAAATTCTTTTGTTAAATCATGACACAAAACTACTGTTTTTTCATCACAATAAGGGATATATGCCATATTTAAGTGAAATATATTATATGTTATATATTTCTCCTTGATAAGAATGGAATAATTTTTACATTGTATCATGTCATTTTTAAATTATTAAAACTTGCAATTTATGAATTTTGTAACACATGTTGAATTCTAATAAAAATACAAGTTTTTGCATTTTACAAAACATTTCATTTCTTTAGAAAATGGGCTCATATGAACTAATTTATGAAATCCTGGAATATAAGTTTTTGATCTCTGAAATTGAAATTTTGCTTGTTAAACCATTTTCAAAGTTAACTGATCCACGGGCTGACTTTGAAATTTTAATCTAATTCGGGTGCTATAAATTTAGGTTGGGTGTTGACTTACTTTATGTATGGTGATTGAGTTGACTTTTTGACCAAATTTTAAGTTAAAGTCTTTTTGTTTTAATTCGGGTAATATTTTGTTTCAATTTTAACTCGGAGTAAATTTCTTTAGTTCGGATTTTATTTTATTTTGGTGGAAAAACATTTTAATTTAGTTTAATCCTGATATTTATTTAATACTTCTAAATTTATTTAATTATTTTTATTCATTCAAATTGCTTTTCTTATCCTAATCAAATTGGTAATCACAATATCATTTCTTACCCTTTCCTGTAACCAAAGCTTTCTCATAGATTCATACTGAGTTTTAGAGCCTTTAGTATCTTTTTTTAGTGTTTAAGTCTGTTTCATTGTTATTTCCCCTGTTTTCTGTTTTTATTTAGGTATATTTCATTGTTACTTTGATGTACTAAATTTACACTGAATATATTGCTTTGATTGTGTACTAATAAGCTTCGACTGTTTCCAGATGGCTTTCTCTTATAAACCAAAGCATAATGTTGCTTCTTTTCTTCACATGGGTCACTTAGAGGTTGATGATGAATAGAGAAATATTCTTGGATTTTTGATAAACTCCAACTTAAGGTTCTCCATTTCTGAGAGTCCAGCATTATACATAAATATATTAGTGGAGTTTTGGGAGAATGCTAGATTCAATGTGATTGATGGAGATAGAACCATTACATCTACATTTTAAGTGGACAATGTGGTGGTTATCGAAGAGGTTATTAGAAGAGTTTTTCAATTTGATGATGCAAATGGGTTGGAGAGACTGGAATTAGATGCGATAAAAACTGAATGCAGAAGAGAAGGATATGAAGGTGATTTTCCTAAGAGTATGGTGAAGAAAACTAGATTCTCCTACAACTTGAGATATCTTGTGCATGTATCGGTGTGTTGCATATCAGGAAGATCAGGAGGATTTGATGAGATGAACCAGATATTGGCATCATCATTCGTTTGTTTGATGCTACAAAATTTTTGCTCTACCCAAGGTTTCTTCAAATCATTTTACACTATGAGATACAAGGATTGATGCTTTAAGGGCCTACATTGAAGGAGGATAACATGAATTGGAAAATCATGAATAACATGAAGAAGTCTTTTGCCAAGGCTAGAGTGGTTTTCTATGGGAATTTTACACCATTTTCCCCTCATATTCTTGAACAAGCAAGAGTTGCCATCCAAATCTTTGAAGAATTAGAACAACAACAACAAGGAGAAGCCATTGATCAACAACAACAACCTGGACAACAATCTTAAGTTGATCAACCCATTAATCAACCTTTGTCACATATCATTGATATTCCATCGCCACCACATTAATCACCTATTTTTCTCTAGGCCCAAAGCATCGATGATAGAAATTGGTTTTATACCATTGAAGAAAGCCAAGCTCAGCCAAATCTTGAAGTAACTCATATTCTTATTCCAGTTGTTCCTACTCTTTCTACCCCTGTTGTGCTAATAGTCAAAGAGTTTTCTTCTACAAGTAGTCCTCTGAAAATCTACCAATCAAAGAAGAAAGAGGGACCAATAATTGGTGTTTTAACTGTTTTGACATTGGAGAAGAAGAATGAGTCCTTGGAGCAGTTAGTGAAAAAGCAACAATCTTTGATATAAATAAACTTAGATGGAGGAATGCAGTCAATGAAGTGATTAGAGATCAAGAAAGATTCAATATCATGTTGAAATATCTCCCCGTGGATGATGAATCCAAAATAGGGGGAGATAAAACTGAGAAGACTGTGGTGGATGAGAACATGGAGAAGATTGTGGTGTTTGATGAAACCACAACTGTTATACTTGAAGATGTTGAGATGGGAGAGCAGAAAATGCAAATGGGAGATGTTGAAGGAGGAATGATCAATGAAGAAGAAAGCATGTCTAAGGGGGAGCTAAATGAGGAAGGAAGCTCAAAAGGTAAAGAGAAAATGATTGAATTCACTTCTGATTTAGAAATGTCTAGCTCTGGTGATGTAGTAATTAAATCGGGTGAAGTAGCTTTTAAATAGGGTAATGAAATACTTAAGTCGGGTGATGAAAAACTTAAATTGGGTGATGAGGTATACAACTCTATTGATGAGGAGGATAGTGAAAGCATAATGACTGTAGAAAATATAAGAAAATTCAAAGTTGTAGATCAGTTTGGAGAAATAATTGATAAGGAGACGTTTGAGAAGCACTTTGAAGGACTTTATGAAGGGATCTTTGATGAAAATGCAATTGAAACTTTCAATGTGTATATCAAAGAAAGAAATCCATTGTCACTTCATGCTTTTGATGAAAGTAATAAATGGAATGAAGAATTGGGAGGAGAAAATATTGTGATTGATATTGATAGTGATAATGATGAAGGTTATACTGTTGAGACTGTGGTGAAGGAAGAAGAAGGTGAGAAGAATGAGGAGATAACTTGTGAAGGAAGTAGTGTGAAACAGGTAATAGGGGAAGAATGAATAGCAGAGCAATAAAAACATTAAGTTTAATACCTGCAAAAATTATTGAGTTGCGAAAGAAAATGCTTGGGTACAATAACAAGTTTTCTGAGACAAACTACACCTACACTTGAAGAATTATTTGATAGTATTTGGTGGTTTGTCTGCAAGATCAGTTGGGCAAATGCAGATAGAAACATTGGAAAGAAACTGGTTGGATGTACAGACCAAGGTAATGGTCAATGAACTGAAGTCAAAGAGGGAAAGAAAACTAGAGGAGTTGAGTAAGATACAGAAAGAAAGAGTATCAAAGGATGTTGGTCGATCTTCTTCAACTGAAATTGAGGTCCATATGGAGAGTCAAACAAGAGACACTCCAATGGTAACTCCTGTGCAGAATGTTGAGGGGTCTTTTGAACAAGTTGTTGATCCAAGTCAAACTGTGACTTTGAAGTCTTTGGTTGAAAAACAGAGTCAAGAAGTTTAGTTAAAGATGAAGGTGAAGTAGGAAGATGACCCATTTGCAGAATACATGGAGAATGAGCCATGGTTTACAAAGGCTCAAACTTAAAAGAAAGCTGAAGTTCAATCTGTAGTTAAATCAACAGTTCTTCTAGAAAACTACTATCTTGATGATCAAGTAGCTACTGCATTGATTGAAGAATTGTCTGACTGGTTAGATGATACAGCTTCAGATGGTGGTGATCTTGATCAATATTGATTTCCAATTGACCCTGCAGATACAACAATACAAGGAAGTGAAGGTGCATTTGTGTCAAGTATAAAAGATGTGACTCAAGAAGAATTAAAAGCACAAAGAGAGAGGAGCTCTTGAGAATGAAAAGAGGCATTCTTCCACAAATTGTGGGTTGGATGTTTGATCACTATAGTGGTGCTATAGTGATTAAAAGAAAAAGTAGAAGTGGAACAATGACCCAATCCGTTGACACAACAAAAAAACTAATGCAAATTACAGTGGAAGATGCTAGACAGTTGTTTAAATTGAAGATGATAAATCATGGTGAATATCCTCGTGGAAAAGATTATGAGATATTTATTCATGAGTATGCAAAGACTAATTTTATCAACTTTGGGAAGAAGTTTAAAACCAAAAGGAAAAGTATGTCAATGTATACAACTCCAATGAAGAGAATCAAGGTTGTGCATCAAAAACCAAAGATTCTCAGATGGTGGGTTGATTATGGATGTGATGAGATTGTGCTAGATAGAGCAGATGGAGAAGATAAGAGACTGTATGAGTATGCAGACCTCCGAGAGCTTACAAATGAAGATTTACTTACCATTTTAAACTTACCTCTTGAGAAGTTACAACAAGATGATAATGAAAGAAGAATGGCTTTAGAGGTAGTTTCTTGGGAGGTAGACAAGATCAGGAGGGGAGACAAAAATGGAAGATGATGAGTGCAAGAAGATGGTTGTGTATAAAGATAGGAATGGAGCTGATCCTAGCAAGATGAAGATTTTGGAAGCATCATACAAGGGGGAGATTGTTGGAGCATAAAAAGAGTGATGACTGAAGCTTCCAAAGACTCTTCATTAAGTGTTTTGTAATAAACATTTAGTTCGGGTGAACATTGTTAATCAACCGAACTAAATCGCAGTTAGGACATTTCAGGAAGACTTTAAGTCAGGTGAACTAACTCTTCATCAGAGTTAAGTTCAAGTTCACCCGAGCGAAAAGTAAAATTTGTTATTTGTTCACCCGGAGTGTGTATAATGAACATAAGGGTTGATGTAATGTATATAAATAGTGTATGTAGCCTATAAGTAGTGGAGAGAGTGTGACAGTTGGTAAGAGCTTATGAGTGAGTAAGAGTACCATTTGTAACAGCTTTTCCCGCTATTTATCGTTTATGAATGAAAGTTCATTTACTAATTTCTATTTGATTCATCGGTTTTAGTTCGTTAACTCAATTCATTACCTCTTGATTCCGCCACAGATTAGTAATTCTAAACATCAAATTGTTTATTTTAAGATTGATCAGACCTGACATAATGATATTGTGATAACCGTCTTATTTCAGGTGAAAACCGTATTCTCTATCTTTGACTCAACTTTAAATTCATCTTATTATTACTTGCCTCGTCAACTCGAGTGTGCAGAATCGAACTCGGAATCACATAAATGAATCTTAATACCAAGTAAATACTTAGTGAACTTGTCTAAGTTCCTATTTTATATAGACGGAAACTTTTAACAAACGGAAACACTTAACATTGAAACGAACGACAAACGAAAAAGGCAAAAGTCTACCACTCCAGCCGCGCCGCGGTCAGGCCACCGCGCCGCGGTGGAGCACGCAGACCGCCACTTTTTGTAACTTTTTAAACTTAACCAAACGGGCCATAGCTTTAAATAACGAGTTGTCCAGTCTTTTATAAGCCCAGTGCTTATTGGAAAAGCCCAGGGAAACTAGTTTTTTGTGTCTTATAACACTTCACAAACTCATTTACATACATCACAAACACACACACACCAAACAAACACCCTTACTACTCTCTCTCTTTTGCTAACACTCAAGAACACACATATCTTCATTTACAGAAATATTTCCACCATAAAACTCAGTAAAATCAACCACCTAAACACATCAAAACCGTCATCAAGTAAGGAGGAAGAAAGGGGGTAACATTTCATTGGGTCAAAAGTCCATTTTCTAAGCATCTTTGGGTCAAAATCACTAAAGGTTTACTTCAATCATCTTCAAACCACATTACACTCTGTAAAAATCCTTTTAATCTTCTGTCTTTACAACATATACTCATTGCATGCATCATTCATCACCTAAAAATGAGTTTATATGAAAATATTTCACCATTTATGAACAAAAACGGGATTTTTGGTAAATGCATGGTTAGATCTATACATTTTGGTTAAAAACACTTTATAAACCGTGAAAACTCCATTATTTAGGTATATCTTTGATTGCATGTCGAAATCCAACTTACAAACATCATTTTCTTCAAAAACGAGCTTGACCAAGAACCTGTCACAGTGACCGCGGCGCAGTCGCTTCACCGCGGCGCGGTCAAGGTAAATCCTCTGACCGCGGCGCAGTCCTCCCACCGCGGCGCGGTCATGCTGCTGACAGACTACGCATTTTCCTAAGTTTAAACCGTTTTGAATCGTAACGCTAAACTAGTCATTTATACACATGTTCAACACTGAAGTCAACAACTATATTCAGTAGCAAACTAAACTTATAATCATTCAATCTTGGTATTATTATAGGATTCCCGTGATTCCGGTCCGTCTCGATTACTCCTCGCACGCGTAGCTCATTCTTGCAAACCGTGAGTTACAACCCCACTTATTTACTGTTTTCAAATATCTTTTGGGGGAAACAAGAGGTCTAAATGATCTGTTATGAATTCTATTGAACGTTTCTATGAAACTTATACTTATTTGGTTTTATGGCCGTTTGGCTTATGATAAACTAATGGTTTGCCACCCTTTATTCGGCTTAATGGTTTGCCACCTTTACTCGGCTTTTGGATCAAAACTATATCAAACTTATTTAATGCCATTCTCGGCACTCGTATGTACTTTGATTGATCGTATATCTATCGTGACTCTTGAGGGATATAACTAACCATAAGTGACTACTATCAGTTTTAAAATAACATTAGTGCCTAATTTTCGTAACACACTATTAGCTTTGTTAAGCCGTTTAGTAATTATGGGTATCGATACTTAGGAAATGACCGTTCCTTTCTTAAGTGGCAGCTTAAGTACATATTACTCGATCAGAAATGACTCCCTGTAGATAGTCGGGTAAGAGGCCTCACGGTTGGTAATTCGGTTTAGTGTGAGCACTTAAGTTATATTATGCCAAGTAGTCGTTATACATGAATTCAATCAATAGTTACTTATCATGCGCGTATAGAGTTATACGACTTCCGCATCTATCTTTTAATCAACTGTTTTGGATCGAAACTATTCTTTAAGTATTGTTCCACTTTTAGAAACTTCTAAGTATAGTCATACTTAACTCAAACTCTTTTTAGTCGAGGACTAGAAAACTGTAACTCACTCACTACTTTATGTAGTTGACACTTTATCTCTTGTTTTCAGGAAATCAAATGTAAGATACGAAGCGCATTATGTGGATGGGTCTGGAATGTCACGTGAAGTCAAGAATCGGGAGAAGACCTATTTTGAATATATTTTGGGAATTTTATCAAACAATTTACTATGTTATTTCGTTATGTACTTTTCAATGCTTGGTTATCTTTAAACTGTAAACTCTTGTTTTATTCGTAATGACTTGAAACCGTATGTTTTTTATTTATAACTCGTGTGATGATATCTTTGCTCTTCACATTCCGTGTTTCCGCTCTAGCGGGGTGTGACAGACTTGGTATCAGAGCACTGGTTATAGCGAAAACGGTTTTGAGAATTTTTCAAAATTTTTGAAACCAAACTATAACCAAGGCTTTTCAGAAAAATCATTTCACGAGCTTTCAAACTTTAGTTGATTAATTCCGCAATCGCATGGTTTGCTTTTAACTAGGCGTAACTTGATCAACTATGCCTAGTTCAAAATAAATTCTGCGAGAACGGAAAGTAATTGCTATTGTCAAACGGTTTTCGAGTCAAAAAATTCCCGGTCTTATTCCTTCCCGATTCTCACGTGACTGACCCATACATGCATTCCGTCTACATTTTTCTTTATTTCCTGTACTCACGTAACGTATTATTCACAGATCCGACATGTCTCAGTCGTCCCGTTCACGATCTCAGTCACGATCCCTCTAGCGAGCCGTGTCCCCATCGAACGAGCCTTCCGAGGGCCACACGGCGTCCGATAGTCAGAGTCGTCAGACGACTGACCCGACAGAGGATACGCCAATGACGATCAGTAGCAGTCACGGATCCGAGTGAGTTACAGTTTTCTAGTCCTCGACTAAAAAGGGTTTGAATTAAGTATATCTATACTTAGAGTTTCTAAAAGTAGAACAATACTTAAAGAATAGTTCGAACCAAGGCAGTTGTTTAGAGGGTAGTTGCGGAAGTCGTATAACTCTATACGCGCAAGATAAGTAAACTATTGATTGAATTCATGTATAACGACTACTTGGCATAATATAACTTAAGTGTTCACACTAAACCGAATTACCAACCGTGAGGCCCCTTACCCCGACTACTTACGGGGAGTCATTTCTGATCAAGTAATATGTACTTAAGCTGCCGCCTAAGCAAGGAACGGTTATTTCCTAAGTATCGATACTCATAATTACTAAACGGCTTATCAAAGCTAATAGTGTGTTGTAAGATGGGCACTAATGTTTCATTTTTCCAACTAGTAGTAGTCACTTATGGTTAGTTATATCCCTCAAGAGTCACGTTAGTTATACGATCAATCAAAGTACATACGAGTGCCGAGAGTGGCATTAAATAAGTTTAACATAGTTTTGAACCAAAAAGCCGAGTAAA
Source organism: Senecio squalidus (assembly GCA_910822075.1). Lineage (NCBI taxonomy): Eukaryota > Viridiplantae > Streptophyta > Magnoliopsida > Asterales > Asteraceae > Senecio > Senecio squalidus. The sequence continues at coordinate 40,179,993 of CAJVGC010000582.1, read as the reverse complement.
GGTGGCGAACCATTAAGCCGAATAAAGGGTGGCAAACCATTAGTTTATCATAGGCCAAACAGCCATAAAACTAAATAAGCATAAGTTTCACAATTATACCAAAGATCATAACAGTTCCAAAGTTTATTTAGATCTCTTGTTTCCCCCAAAAGTTATTTGAAAACAGTAAATAAAGTGGGGATGTAACTCACTGTTTGCGAAGAAGAGCTACGAGTGCGGATGGTAATCGAGACGGATCGGAAATCACGGGAATCCTAATGAAGTACCAAAATTTAATAAGTACTTATGTTTATATGTTTATTGGATAATGAAATGCTTTCGATTCAAGTGTCGAGTTTAGGTTTATTGAAAATCGGGCAGCGCTTCCGTGCCAAAATCATTAAATCCAAGTTTTGTACACTTTCCCGCTTAACAATTACAATGAACGTATTTCATATATTTTTCCCAAAACAATGTTATATAAAGCTTGTTCATTTATGTGTAAATCAATCATATTACAGGTTATGGTCATAAATTTCAGTTCTGAACATAAGTTTAGAAGACACGTTTAGAGTTACGATTCGACACGTTTAAACTTAGCAATTTGGACCTGTCTGTCACAGGACTGCGCCGCGGTGGGAGGGACTGCGCCGCTGTCAGAGGTAAAACCTCGACTGCGCCGCGGTGGAGCTACCGCGCCGCGGTCAGTGTGACAGGTTCTTGGCCAAGTTCGTTTTTGAAGAAAATGATGTTTTTAAGTTGGATTTCGACATGCAACCAAGGATATACCTAAATAATGGATGTCTCATGGTTTATATTGTGTTTTTAACCAAAATCTATAGATCTAACCATGCATTTTGAAAAATCCCGTTTTTGTTCATAAATGGTGAAATATTTTCATATAAACTCATTTTTAGGTGATAGATGTTACATGCAACGAGTTTAACTTATAAAAACTGAAGTTTGGAAGGATTTTTACCGAAAGTAAGATGGTTTGAAGGTGATTGGAGAGAATCCTTGGAGATTTTGACCCAAAAGCTTTGAAAATGAACTTTAACCCAAAGAAATGCTACACCTTTCTTCCTCCTTACTTGATGAACGTTTTGATGTGTTTATGTGTGGCTAAAATATGTGTTTTTGATGTGAATATTTCTGTAAATGGAGAGAGTTGAAGAGGGTGTTTGTCTAAAAACTTCAAGTGAGAGAGAGAGAGTTTGAGTGTGTTTGATATGTGTGTGTGTATGTAATGTGTTTGTGTTAGTGTTTTATGTGATTCAAAGACAAGTCACTGGACTTTTAAGAGGGCCTTTAACATGTTCAGCCGGGGCCAAAGTGTTGGGCTCGGGTTTTGGGTCCGTTTGGTTAAGTTTGAGTTTAACCAAAAAGGTGGCTGTCTGCACACTCCACCGCGGCGCGGTGGCCTCACTGCGGCGCAGCTGGAGTGGCAGACTTGCCTTTTTCGTTTTTCGTTCGTCCCGTTGTTAAGCGTTTCGTTAGTTAAAAGTTTCCGTTCATTTGAAATACAAACTTAGACAAGTTCACTAAGTATTTTCTTGGTACTAGGATTCATTCTGTGATTCCGATTTCGATTCTACACACTCGAGTTTACGAGACAAGTAATAACAAGATAAATTCGAGTTAAGTCAAAGATAGAGAATGCGGTTTTCACCTGAAATAAGACGGTTGTCACTACCTGGTTACTGACCATGTTGATGTTGGAGTTAAGATCGTAGTAACGATCCTCCATACGGTTGGCAAAGGTGTCCAACCTAGTCGAGATCTGGCCCATGTTAGATGTCAACGCAGTAATCTGAGCATTCATATCCATTTCCTGTACCGGTGGAATGTCCTCATCATCCGGCTCCTCCACAACTCGACTACTACTCGCTCCACTTGCCCGTTTAATTTCTGCCCATCGATAAGTCACATAATTCCCTGGTGCTGTAAATCTAACCACTATACCTGCTGATTTAAACCAAGCCGCCCCTAAGAGTCGCATCCCTGGTGCCAAAACAGTACAACGATCAAATACCGCTCCACGGAACCCTAAATTATCACCAAGAACGGTGACGAAGTGACCTCCTCGAATAACACTACCGGGCCGTGCTCCCTTAAGTATCTGAGTCATCCATCGAGCCAAAATATAAGGTACATTGACGACCCGTTTCTGCACAATGCAACCCAGTATAAACATCTCATCCTTATGGCACTTCTCAATCCCAGATTTGCGGCCAACACGGAATAAACAAACCATCGCAAAAATAGCCCGAACCTTCGGGTCACGAATATTAGTGTACGACGGCGCACGTTCGCCTGTTAATACTCCGTTAGCGATCGTGGGCCACATGGACGCGTTCTTTGAGTAATCGGGAGTGGTAATCCCGGATACCATGAAGTCATTGAAGTCTGGGTGTGCCAAATCGGCCTCATCAAACAACCCTAGAGCTTCCCCAAATTCTACAAGCATCAACTTTCTAAATTCACCCCCTAATAGAAACGAAACTGTCTTTGCATTTGGATCGGGGTTAGCATGATTGAATGCGAAAGAACTGTAAAACTCATAAGTGGCCTCAATATAGATCGGTTCATTGATGCGAAACAACCTATCCCAAGCTCGACATATAAACGTCCCATAAGTGACTTCGAGCATCTCTTCCAACTCGGCAGCACCAGATGCAAAACGGGAATCATGGGCTATCATCGTGTTCAGAAAAATCCCAATCAATACCGGAAGGGGCAAATACCGGGTAATTTAGCATGGATGCCAATTTGGTTTGAATTTCTGCCCGCCTGTTTTGAGTAATGCCACGCCTAATAGGTACTTGCTAGTAAGGGTGATTAGGATCAAAATGAGGGACATGAGGTGGGATCTCAATTTGAGCATTTTCGTCGGCCATATGCTGCACAAAACAAATCAAAACAACCATATTAGTAAGGTAGAACAGCGTGGAAAAATAGAAAGTAGCAAAAACAGGCCGAAACAAAAAACATTTTTTTCCAAACAGGAACTTTGGGCCGCCGGCTGGCTAGTTTCAGCCGCCGGCTGGAAGGGAACCGCCGGCTAGCCAAAAGCAGCCGCCGGCTAAAATCCACAGACAGCAGGTGCTTTGCTGTAAATCGTTCGAAACTGCTGTAAATTGGACAACTACCAAACCCATAATGTAATCCAACGAATTGAACAAGTAAAATCTGCTGTATGACTAAACCACATCATGAAGCTAACAATCCCAATTCAAAGGTTCAACAACTAAATCTTAATAAGAAATCCATTGTCCACCCAAACTTCACTTAAACATACAATTTTTCGTCAATTAAAACATAGAAATTTGATTTTAACACTCAATTTAACCAACAATTAGTGACAAAGATTAAACCTATTAACTAATTGTAGCATTACTAAGTTACAACTTTCTAGCAAAAACCCCAATTTTTCAATTACTTCTAGACAAAATTAAACCATGGAAATCGAAAATTGAACAAGGCCTAAGCATACAAATCACATAAGGAATGAATCCTAGCAATTAATTGTAAAATTAAGCAATAACAATTTCGGATTAGATAAACCCCCAATTTGTGTTCTTCATGAAAAATCAAAGAAAAACAATAAAGAGGAGTTTAGAAATCATACCTTGGTGTTTGAATTAGAAATGGAAGTGAAAAATTGAAGAAAATTGAACGAAAATCCGAAGGTTAAATGTGAGCCGCCGGTTGTATGTGTGAAGATAAGTGTGTGTGTGAATTGTGGAAGAGAAAAAACGGTATATAATTTTTTAAAAACTTGATATCCAGCCGGCGGCTGGAATTTTGAGCCACCGTCTGGCTTTTAGCCGCCGGCCAAAAAAATTCAGCCACCGGCTAAAACTCTCTGTTTCAAAATATAATGTTTTTTCGTTCAGTGGTTTAACACGATCTAACCTGGTTGCCGACATGTTTAGCAGCTCTCATATGATGAACTAAGTGAGCCTGAAACAAAAATTCAAAGATTAAAAGAGAAAAACACGTAGTGTACATATATTTTTGGTTTTTTGTTGTTTTTTATATGTTTTTGTATTTTTTTTGTTGTTTTTCTGATTTTTTTTATATTTTTTTCTGAACAAAATAAAATAAAAGGAAAAGAAGCAGGTTGTCTCCCGTAACCGTTATTTGTTTTGTGAAGAGTCGTTAAGCTCGACTCAAACCACGTTAGTTAACCGTCACGTTCATGGAGATCGAGCTCCTCGTCGTCTCCAAACAAGTCAAACTGGTTGTCACGTCCATCGGCATAATATTTCTTCAATCTGTGCCCATTCACCTTGAAACTCTCGCCCTTTTCGTTGGCAATCTCTACCGTACCGTAAGGGAATACATCTAGGACGATATATGGTCCCGACCACCTTGACCGTAATTTCCCCGGAAATAACTTCAATATGGAATTGTAGAGCAGAACCATGTCGCCGTCGATGAAGTTTCTATCCGTCTTGATGCGCTTATCGTGCCATTTCTTTGTCCGTTCCTTGTAAAATACCGAGTTCTCATATGCGTTCATGCGCAACTCGTCCAATTCTTGTATTTGGTGGAACCTGTTCTTCCCTGCAAGTATCATTTCCATATTTGCAGCTTTCAAAGCCCAATAGGCCTTGTGCTCAATTTCAACGGGTAAGTGACATGCTTTACCATAAATTAAACGATAAGGAGTACAACCAATAGGAGTTTTAAACGCAGTCCTATGCGTCCAAAGAGCATCGTCTAACTTATCGGACCAATTCTTACGATTTGCACCGACCGACCTTTCCAAAATGCGCTTCAAGCCGCGATTGGTAACCTCGACTTGTCCGCTTGTTTGGGGATGATAAGCTGTTGAAAACTTATGGTTTACACCATATCTTTTCAACACCTTCTCAGGTTGGGCGTTACAAAAATGTGTACCTCTATCACTAATTAAAGCTTTAGGGGTACCAAATCGGGAAAATAATTGTTTTAAGAAATTGACGACGACCCGCGCATCATTTGTGGGTAAAGCTTTTGCTTCGGCCCACTTTGATACGTAGTCGACGGCTACTAAAATATATTTATTTTCCCGGCTTGAAGGAAAGGGTCCCATAAAATCAATACCCCATACATCGAAAATTTCACATACATGGATGCCCGTTTGTGGCATCTCATCGCGCGAAGAAATGTTACCGGTCCGTTGACAAGCGTCACATTTCTTCACAAATTTGTGAGCATCCTTGTACACCGATGGCTAATAGAAACCGACATCAAAAACACGTTTGGCTGTGAAGTTCGCCCCATGATGTCCTCTTACAGGTCCCGAATGGCAATGGCGTAAAATCTTGTCTTTTTCTTCACCAGCAACACACCTCCGAATTACGCCATCTGCACAAGCACGAAACAAAAACGGATCCACTCAGAAATAATGTTTCATGTCAGCAAAGAATCGCTTCTTTTGCTGATATGTCTTATTCGTGGGAAGGATTTTGGCAACCAAATAATTAGCAAAATCAGCAAACCAAGGTACCTCATCACCTACTTTTACCGTCATTAGTGCTTCATCGGGGAAAGTATCACGTATCACCGACTCATCCAACTTCTCCAATTCCGGGTTTTCCAACCTAGACAAATGATCTGCCGCCAAGTTCTCCGCTCCTTTCTTGTCCTGAATTTCAATATCAAATTCCTGTAAAAGTAAGATCCATCGGAGTAATCGTGGTTTGGCATCCTTTTTGCTAAAAAGAAATTTCAAAGCAGAATGGTCAGTAAATACAACAGTTTTAGACATGATTAAGTAAGATCTAAATTTATCAAAAGCAAAAACAACAGCGAGCAATTCTTTTTCCGTGGTGGTGTAATTTTCCTGCGCATCTGTAAGGGTTTTGCTTGCGTAATAAATGGGTTTAAATCTTTTCTCAATCCGTTGTCCTAAAACTGCTCCTACCGCGTAGTAGCTCGCATCACACATAAGCTCAAACGGTAAATCCCAATTGGGACTAGTCATAATCGGTGCTGAAATCAATCTTTCTTTCAGAATGTTAAATGCAGTTAAACAAGATGAAGAAAAATTAAATTTACAATCTTTTTCTAGAAGTTGATTCATAGGTCGCGCAATTGTAGAAAAATATTTAATGAAACGTCTATAAAAACCTGCGTGACCTAGAAAACTTCTTACCGACTTGACATTCGTTGGTGGGGGTAATTTCGATATAGCTTCAATTTTGGATTGATCCACCTCGATCCCCACAATTGAGATTTTGTGTCCAAGAACAATTCCTTCACGGACCATAAAATGACACTTCTCCCGGTTAAGCACCAAATTGGATTGTTCACACCTCGCCAACATCTTCTACAAGTTATCCAGACAGGAATCAAATGAATATCCAAAGACCGAAAAGTCATCCATAAAGATCTCCATAAACTGCTCCACCATATCGTGAAAAATCGCCATCATGCACCGCTGAAAAGTAGCAGGTGCATTGCACAGACCGAATGGCATTCTTCGATAGGCAAACGTGCAAAAGGGACACGTGAAGGTGGTCTTGTCGTGATCCTCCGGCTCAATGGGAATCTGGAAATAAGCTGAAAAACCATCTAAGAAACAATAAAAAGCTTTCCCGGCTAACCGTTCAAGCATTTGATCAACAAATGGTAAAGGAAAATTATCTTTGCGGGTGGCGTCATTCAACTTTCGGTAGTCAATGCATACACGCCACCCTGTTACCGTTCGTGTAGGAATCAGCTCATTCTTCTCGTTGGCAACGACTGTCATCCCGCCCTTTTTCGGAACCACATGCACCAGACTCACCCATGGACTGTCAGAAATTGGGTATATGAGTCCCGAATCCAGCAACTTGATAATTTCCTTCCTCACCACATCCTTCACCTTCGGGTTTAACCGTCGAAGCGGTTGAACGACCGGCTTGAAGTCTGTCTCCATTAGTATTTTGTGCGTACAAAATGATGGATTAATCCCTCGAATGTAAGTGATCTTCCATGCAAGAGCTTGCTTATGAGCTTTTAGTACCTGTAACAAACGATCTTTCTCCCCACAAGATAAGTTAGAAGAAATTATAACGGGTAAGTCAGTTGTACCTTGCAAATATGCATACTCAAGATGTGATGGAAGTGGTTTCAACTCCACTTTGGGTGGTTCTTCAATCGATGTTTTGATCTCCATTATCTCAGCTCGTGAACATGGAACACCGTGAACCGAAATCCCTGAACTAGGTAGTCCAGCCGCCGTTTGAGCACTCCCAGCCGCCGGTTGGCTTTGGGCAGCCGCCGGCTGGATTTAGCTGTTGGTTTTTCTTCGTGTGCTTCTTGTGTGTCGGTAGTCAATGTAGACTTGACCTCCTCCAATAACATATCAAACTCAGCTAACTCTTTTGCAGACTCAAAATCTCCACTCCATCCTTCAATAATGATTGAATCAGTTTGATCATCCTCCAGTAACATATGCACAAACTCATCATCGGAAATTTCATAGGCATTTAAATAATAACAAGTATCATCTACTACAGAAGGATATTCCATGGAATCATTAACATTAAAGACAACTTTTTCGTCTCCTACTTGCATGGTGATTCTACGGTTAAAAACATCAATCAAGGAGTGAGAAGTGGCTAAAAATGGACGTCCTAGAATTATCGGTACTCTAGGGTCTTCAACCATACCAAGAATCACAAAATCACATGGAAACACAAATTTGTCTACCTTAACAAGTACATTTTCAACAACTCCCCTAGGATATTGAACCGAGCGGTCGGCTAATTCAATGCACATACGAATAGGTCTTGGTTCTCCTAAACCTAGTCTAGCATACATGAATTATATCATCAAAGAAATACTCGCTCCTAGATCAGCTAATGCATTGTTCACAGTTAAATTACCAATTAAATAAGGAATAGAAATAGCGCCTGGGTCGCTTAATTTCGGTGGTAATTTGATTTGCATCAATGCTGAACAGCGGGCATTCATGGTGACTTTGGAAGCGTCTTCCAGCTTACTCTTATTTGTCACAAGATCTTTCAGATATTTCGCATACTTTGGCATTTGAGCAATCGCCTCAATAAACGGAATATTAATGTGAAGCTGTTTCATGTTCTCAAGAAATTTGTGGTATGTGACATTGTCTTTATCTTTCTTCAAAGCAGCAGGATATGGAACAAAAGGTGTGAAGTCCTTAACCAACGATGTGGTTTTCGGCTTCATGGTGGCAAACGGTGGAGTTTTCTTCGAGATCAGTGGGTCAGCCGCCGGCTGAGAAGTGTTGGCCGCCGGTTGGCTTTCAGCCGCCTGTTGGTCTTCAGCAGCCGCTGGTTGAAATGCAGCAGCAGCAGATTTTTTCGGTGCACATGCTTTCTCGTGTTCTTCTTCTTTGTCAACCTGTTCAAAATTAATAGGAACTTTGTTACTAACACCTGTAAAAGAATAATTAAGAATTTGAACACTTCGGGTGGTAACTGCTTTGACGTGATCTCGAGGATTTGTTTCCGTGAAGCTCGGTAGCTGTCCTGGAAATCTTTCTTGTACTACTTTCGCCAGTTTTCCCATAGTGCCTTCTAGTTGCTTAATCGAAGCACTTTGATTACGGATGATGGAATCAGTGTCATCCATTCGCTTGATCGTTGTTTGCATAAACTGATTATTTGTGGTCATTAGTTGTTTCATCAGTTCATGTAAATCTTCCTTTGGTGGAAACGGTGCCTTAGGAGCCTCCTTAGCATAGAACCCCGGTGGTCCTTGCCGATATGGTTTCTGCCCCATTTGAATTTCCCTGATTGTTGTTGTAAGGCTTGCGATAACCATTGTTGTCTCCTCCTTGGCGATAATTGTTGTTATTCCTGTCTCTTCCTTGGTAATCTCCATACATTACCTCTTCAATGGCTTCTTCCTCATCCTTCCTAGGGCAATCCTTCGTCAAATGATATCCGTTGCAAATGTCGCAACCGACTTGAATAGCATGAACTTTTTCATTGACGCGCTTGATGTCTCTTCCCATACTATCCAGTTTGTTAGTTATAGCAGCGAGACCGTCGCTGTTATCTGCCATTTTCCTTCTTCCTTTACCACCGTCTTCCCATAGCTTTGAGTGCTTAGCATGTCCTTCGATGGCAGCCCAAGCATCAGCTGGAATTTTCCGTGGGATTTTTCCTTCAGAGTCTAACTCGTTACGAGTTTGACGATCAACCCCTTTGTAAAATGTTTTGATAACCTGTTGATTGTTGAGATCATGATGGGGACATTTATGTAACATATCTTTGTAACGCTCCCATGCTTGATAAAGTGATTCATCAACGTCTTGAGTGAAGTTCCTGATGTCATCAATCATTTTAGAGGTTTTTGAAGGGGGACAGTAATTCTTCAAAAACTTGGTCCTGAGATCGGCCCATGTAGTGATTGAATTAGCTGGTTTCTCTATTGAAAGGGGTTTCTCTATTGAAAGGGGTTTCTCCACATGAACATTAGCATCTTCATTTTCTTCTCCATTGAAAGGGGTTTCTCTAAGTTCTTTAAGAAACTGGCCCTTAAGCTGGAATTCGGCTCCTCGAGTGATAGCTGGGTTGGGAATGCCTGTTGCAACAGTCGGGGTAAGAGCATAGTACTCCTCCAAGGTGATCTCATTAATGTTGACTGCCATTTCGTGTTCTGATTCTTCGGATGAATCGGAATCTGTTACGGGAACTGGTTTTTCTTCTTCTTGGTCAGACAACGGTTTGTATTCCTCTTCAGAAGATGGCATAAACTCAGATTCGAAACCTTCGTTTTGGTGAACTTTAAAACTTGTGATGGGTTGAGCTTTTGGGGAAAATAATCTGCGTCGAACACGAAAAACTTTCTCCGGATCTTCGAATGGCTCTACAAGATTTGGATTTGAACTCCGGGTCATGCAAAACCTATAAGAACAGAAGAAAATATGTCAGTAGCACGTGATAACTGAAAACCAAACAAATCGAACAATTAAAACTACAATTAAACGAAAAATAAACAAGCAGCTGCTAATCAGCCGGCGGCTGGATATATTCAGCCGGCGGCTGGCTTTCAGTCGGCGGTTGCTTTACTTCAGCCGGCGGTTGAAAAGTTCTGTTCGTAACTTTTCTGAAAAATTGTAACCTTAAAAATCCGATTAGTCCAATTAACAATTATCACGTAATAAACAGTAAAATTAACTTCCAGAAAGATAAATCTTTCCAAAAGGATCGAATAATTAAAAATTCAAAATTACGAATAAAATAGCTACCGTTCCCCGGCAGCGGCGCCAAAAACTTGATGTGTATTTTATAACATAAAATTATTTAAAGTTTAGAAAAGGATTTCACTAAAGTAAATTAACACACAATACAGGCAGTGTACCTGATCGTACGATAATATAGATTTTATTAAGTCCGGATCGAACTCAGGGAACGTGTATTTATATTCGTTATCTTAAATTATATAATTAAACTAATAAAGCAATTAAAATATGGGGAACGTTTTAGTTATGTGAGAACATATTTCTAGAAAAACAAATAACTAAAGTAAAAATAGCAATTGATTTAACTAAGTGGAATTGCACATGAAAAGATGTATCGAAAAGACTTTAAGATTTAATCAGATATTAAAAAGCAGTGATTACTTGGAATTACGTTTTACTTGGATCATGAATAATAAGAATATGTTTGATTGGTTTAACTGTGATTTCTATAATAATTAGACTTCTTGTTAGAGTTATCTAATCCTACAATTTTAGAGAAAGATCATACGAATGATCGTATATCAAGAGTTATCTTAGATTATCCACTCTAAATTGTGCTCACTAATATTAACAATTTAACCTGTCGACTACGAATTAACAAAAGTCTCAATTATTCAATTTAGATATAATTGTCATGTTCATTCAATTCATTAAATTACTAATATCTTAGCCTGTCTCAATTAAGTCTCAAGTTACAATTATCTAATTAATTATATAATCGTAAGTAAGTGATAAAATTATAAGAACGTTAGTTATGATATAAATTCATCAATCACGCTAAGTAGTAATTTTAATGACCTTGAATAAACATGGATCGGGATTAAACGTAAATAATAACGGAAAAACCAATTAGTTCAAACATAAACTTAATTAAACATAGATCCAAGTTCAACAATCCAAGCAATCACTTAAAGAGTTTGGCTCATGTTTGATTGTGACAAAGTAGCATAAGAATCTTTAAACAAAAACATTGTATCAAGAAATTTATGAATAAAGTGCAAACCAATAAAAGCAAACTTCAAATACGATTAAAAGACTTTAACCGAAGCTTCCAACGTGATCAAAGGCTTCCAGGACTCTCCTTGCAGCTCTCCAGGTCGAATATGGGATGAAAGTATGGAATAAGATGTGTTTAATTCGAACCCTAGCAGCCCTTTAAATAGGCTCTGATCCGCCAGATTCAGCCGGCGGCTGGCTGACTTCAGCCGGCGACTGGAATGCACGGGCAGAAAATTTTCTTCCGCGGCACGTTACGAACATGTTTGGGAATTTAATCCAGCCGCCGGCTGGTTCTTCAGATTTTCACCTTTCTTGCTCGTTTGTATCCGGTATGAGTCGGTTTCAGCTCCTTTTCGCTCCATGATCCAAATTCAACTCTAATTTGCATTTATAATTGAAAACATACCAGATAATAACAAAAGTTGCAAAAAACTAGGGTAAAAATGAGAAATATGATAAAAAAAATATCGATTATTTTAAGCATATCAGTTTTCGTACTATAAGTGGACTTGGGTAGATCTGAGCTTATATCTCGTTTACGAATCTCTAATTATAGATTTGTAACAATCTCTTATTTATCCTTCAGTTCTATGTTACGTCTATCTTCTTACTTTTACGTCTCATGGTTACATTCGTCTTCTAGTAAATTCCTACACCGAATTAAGCATGGGTGTGGACCATGTTTCGGCTAAAGGCTTGGGCCTTGGCCTAGTCTTGAAAAATTACTAGACCCAAACCACTCTTAGTTACCTTAACCTATACCTAATAATATTTACACATAATTTAACAAAACCCTAATCTTTTTTTGGCCTCCAAACCGCCACCCACCATTCTTTTACATTCCAATCGGCAGCCACCTCCTTTCCCCTTGTTTAGCCGTCGATCTCAGCAAGACTAGCCACAATTTCGAAGGCTAATCTTCTCATTCATCGTGATAATCATTCCTAGTACCAAGGTAATCGAGTTCTTATGATTTACTATCTTGATTTCTAGCCGAAAACCCTAATATGGGATTCATAAAAACGTTTTGTTGATATTGCTTTCTTCTGATCGATTCCAACAGCTTAAACCATCATCATTCTCTTTGTTTCATCACCAATCTGAGACTCCAGCAAGGTCAATTCGTTTAATACCAATTCCTTGAAATCTATTCCATTTTGATGTTAACATTTTTGTTTGTTTCGAGTTGTGTTATCTCTAAAGCTAAATCTGAGATCGGGAAGGTAAAGCACTTAAATCAGCCCCTATTCAGATCGTATTCCCCATATTCAGGTCCTTAACGTCATCTTTCGTTAATGTATTCTTTGTATTCAAGTCATCTTATCACGTATAAAAATCGTATCAAAATTTCCATTGTAAAAACCCTAATTTTACGTTGTTTTGGAGTTGTAGATTACTAACTGTTATGTGGAGTCGTATAACCTATTAGGATCTGATTTTGGACAGCGGGAATTCGTATTCTAGATAGTCCTCGAAAGGTTTGTAATCGGGTCTTTAATTCTTTACAGTTTCATTTCCATATTACTTGTAATTTCGGGTAATTTATCTTTGGCTATTCCGTACCAAATTGTCTAGAAATCGTATTAATACATAATCTAATTGGTGATTCTAATTGTGGAAATCTTTGTGTTATTACAGCCCTCAAGTCCTTATTCATTCGATTTTCGAGTTATAACGGTAATCGACTTCCGATAGCATAACCGTTACAACTAACGGTAATCACCCTTTACTTTTCTATGCGTATTCATTCTTGTGGTGAAGTGTTGGTGTTTTATTCTTTTTTTTTGACATTCTTAATTGCGTGGTTGATTACATTACTTGTATTTACCTGCGTGGTTGATTTTATTATTCGTGCCTTTCGGTTTATCGTTGATGATTGCAATTTGTTAATTGTGGACAAACTTGTATTCGGACATTTTTGGGTCCCATTTTTTGTATGTGTATTCATGTATGTTTTTCTTTATTTTGAACTGAGAATTAGGCTCTATGCCCTGAATATAATTTGTAGGTCTCCGAGTCTAGTTTTCAAAAACATAAGATTTGTTTTTTACCTCTCTATATATTTTCCTTAAAACTTAAAATACCAACAAGGGGTCTAAACTGATTATTTTGAGTAAAGTGTCTAGGTTCATTAATCTATTTCGTGTAACCACTTAGACAATTATAATAATGGTTAATTGGATTTATAATAAGTTAATAACAAGTCTAAAAGGTACTAAAAAGGTTCGTCTTGTCTACACCTAAATTATACGACACTTTAATGTAATAAATACAACATACATAAGTATAACGTTTTTGGACAGCTTAGGTAACCGGTTTTGCTTTAGTCATATCTTATTCGTATCAAACTCTTTTATAACGATGTCTTACTCTAAAATGTAGCTCTCAGTGTCTAGTTTTCAAATATGTTTCCATCACCGTCTAATTCCTTCTGAAAGCATAGATATCTCAGTTTGAGTGAACCTATGTGTTCGCTGAAAAATTTATTGATTGATTCAAAGTCGTTAACCGTCAAATTCTATTCTTACACATATATACCTTTATCTAGGGGAGCTCTAGGATAGTGAGGAATCTAGTTGTGACCTACTCTACAAGCCATATACACACAGTACCGTTGCTCACTCGATAAGGTGAGTTCATCGCCCCTACTTTATTATTGTTTACGTTTTACAAATCGGGAGAAAGTAAAGCTCAACCAAACTATTTTGAGTAAAATGATTTACGATAAGCAGATTTTACTTCCATACATACTATATATGGAAACATTACTATTTTCGGAAACTTTCCATAAATAGATATTTCTATTTATGGAAACTTGCTATTTTTAGAAACCATGAAATGTGTAACAAAAGTAATGCAATTTTTTCTGAAACTTTATGAGACAGTTGGTTGATACACATCGGGATACCTTTCCTACTGATGCATGCATGCTCATTAGTATACATTTCCTACTAATGAGGTGTAATTACGGTATCGCGACAACTGCGGATGATACATATCAGTATACCTTTCCTACTCATATCTGCATGCTCATTAGTTTACCTTTCCTACTAATGAGATGTACTTACTATGCTTACTTGTGTTACATGCTTACGTTGTATGATTGTGGATGATGATTTGTTACTACTTACATGTATTAGTTACACTTTAATTTACTACTAATTTTGAGATATGATTTCTACCTTACATTTTACTACCTACTCGATGTACTCGCTCAATTTTATGTTCACGTTTTTAAGTTTTACTTTCAGGTAACGAGAAGGCATAGGACTTGGACTTAGGAGTCGGGCTTTAGTTGACTTTAGGATCTGGCATTTGGACTTATTGTTTATCTATTACTCTTGGATTACATTTCGGGCTTGCATGCCCCAGTGCTTTGAATTTCTCTCTCATGTTTGTTTTGATTGGTTGTAGTGTATGACGGTTTTCGTGTACTAAGGGTTTACCTTAAGTATGGCGACGTCACAACGACTTTTATTTACTTATTCATATATACTATCTTTATTATACTATTGTTTTATGACGATCGTCAATCGTTTTGCACCCTACGTTTCCGCCAAAGGTGGGGTGTGACAAGTGGGTGAATAGCTCTTGCTTTCCTTGATGATTAGGACGATTTATGATGGTGTTTTTTGGTCGATTTTCTCTGTAAATTGGGCTGGAATTTGAGAGCTTGATAGAGAAATGATGTGTATGTTTTCAAGTGTGTGTATATGTGTTTTGTGATTGTGAGAGAAAAAGAAAAGATAAGTGAGGTAAAGAAAGGGGTAGGTGTTGCATCTCTACAAAAATTGGGAGGTCAAATCGAGCTTGGACAGATGTTTGGGTGAGATCACATGCAAATGTGACTCACCAAACTTTAAAAAAAATTATTCTGGACACAAGGGCGTCGCCCTAGGTACTTAGGGCTGCGCACCGGGCTGTTTTTCAGCCTTTTTCGTTTTTCGTTTTCGTTATCGTTAAGCGTTTGCGTTCGTTTAAAGTTTACGATTGTTATGCAATGAACTTAGGCAAGTTCATTATATGTTTTCTTGGTATTAGGATTCAATTATTGATTTCGATTTTGATTCCGAGACACACGTTTACGGTCAAAGTACAAATAAGAGCAATAACAGATTATTTCGAGGATGGAGAATACGAAATTAACCTGAATTTTAGAAGGATGTCACATTCTCCCCCGGTTAAAAGGAATTTCTTCCCGAAATTAATTCGCCTCGTCGGGAGTGGAAGAGTCTTTGAACAAATGTGGATATTTTTGACGAATCTGGTCTTCACATTCCCACATGAATTCGTGACCTCGTCGGGAGTTCCATCAAACTTTGACAATAGGAATACGACTCTGCTTGAGTTGTTTGACCTCTCTGTCCACAACCTCAAGTAGTTCTTCGATGAAATGGAGTTTGTTATCTATCTGGACCTCGTCTAATGGAATTACGATGGTCTCATCAGACAAGCACTTTTTCAAGTGCGAGACATGGAAAACGTTATGAATGCTAGAAAGTTCTTGAGGGAGTTCGGTTGTCGGCGTAGCTCTTTTGCCTGTTGCGTGATGTCTTCAGCCTTTCCCGAATGGTCGTGATCTTTTCAATGGTCTCCTGAACGATATCGAGCCTTGTTAATTGTCGATCGCCAGCTTCAAGCCAACAAAGCGGTGACCGACACTTGCGTCCGTATAAGGCCTCGAATGGCGCGCACTTGATGTTAGCATGGTAGCTGTTATTTTAGGAGAACTCGACCAAAGGCAGGTGAGTGTCACAACTTCCTCCGAAGTCATCTACACACGCTCTCAGCATGTCCTCAAGTGTTTGGATTATTCTTTCACTCTGACCATCGGTCTAGGGATGGTAGGTTGTGCTAAGGTCTGGCCGGGTCCCGAGAGATTTCTGAAGTGCATTCCAAAATCTGGACGTGAATCGACTATCCTTGTCGGGTATGATGGAGAGAGGGGTTCCATGACGAGAGACGATCTCTTTGATGTAGACTTGAGCGAACTTTTCCATCGAGTAGTTCTATCGGATAGGTAGGAAGTGTGCGGATATCGTTAACCGATCCACAATGACCTAAATCATGTCATTTCCCTTTGCCGTACTGGGCAATTTGGTTATGAAATCCATGGAGATCTGTTCCCACTTCCACAATGGAATCTCCTTTTGTTGCAGTAAGCCTGATGGTTTCTGATAATCCACCTTGACCTTCGAGAAAGTCAAACACTTAGCTACGTAGAAGGCGATATCCTTTTTCATGCCCGGCCACCAAAAATATTCCTGAAGATCCTTGTACAATTTGTCGGATCCCGAATGAATAGAGTATCGGGAACGGTGGACCTCATCCAATATAAGTTTCCGGAGGCTCTCGGATCTCGGAATCCACGCTCTGTTCTTGCAATAGTGGATTCCGTCAGGTTTAACCTCAAATTCCTTCTCGTGATTATGCAGGGTTTCGCCTTTGAGGTTCTCAGGTTCAAACGCTTCGCTCTGATATCTAGCGATTTGAGCTCGTAGGCTTGTTTGTACTTGTACCCCCAATGGTCTAACTCGTGATGGCTTTACCCTTTCCTTCCGACTCAGGGCTTCTGTTACTACGTTCGCTTTACCAGGATGGTATTTGATCTCGCAATCGTAGTAACTTAGCACTTCTACCCACCTTCGTTGTCGCATGTTGAGCATTTTCTGGTCGAGGATGTGTTGAAGGCTCTTATGATCAGTAAAAACGGTGCAATTAGTTTCGTATAAGTAGTGCCTCAAAATTTTAAAACGTACACGACTGCTCCCAGCTCTAAATCGTGAGTCGTGTAGTTCTGTTCATGTACCTTGAGGTGTCTCGATGCATATGCGATGGCCTTGTCTTTTTGCATAAGAACGCAACCAAGACCTTGGTGAGATGCATCACAATATACTACGAAGTTATTTGTACCCTCCGGTAGAGACAGAATCGGTGCGTGGCACAAATTGTGTTTAAGCTTCTGAAAGGATTCCTCTTGCTCCTTGCCCCAAAGGAAATATTTGTCTTTTTGTGTAAGTTCGGTTAAAGGCTTAACGATCTTTGAGAAAATTTCAATGAACCTTCGATAGTAGCCAGCCAATCCTAGGAATTGTTGGATTTTCGTAGGAGTCGTTGGGGCTTGCCATTTCTCAATCGCTTCGATCTTGGCTGAGTCTAAGTGAATTCCCTCTTGGTTGATCACATGAACAAGAAAATTTACTTCTCTGAGCCAGAATTCACATTTTGAAAATTTAGCGTACAACTTCTGATCCCTAAGAAGTTCCAAGATAAGTTTCAGGTGTTTCGCTTGGTCTTGCTTATTCCGTGAATAGATGAGGATGTCGTCTATGAATACGATCACAAACTTGTCCAGATATGGTCTACACACCCTGTTCATCAAATCCATGAACACTGTGGGTGTGTTGGTCAGACCGAATGGCATAACGAGAAATTTATAATGCCCGTAGCGAGTTGGGAATGCAGTCTTAGGAATATCGGGTTTACTGACTCGAACCTGATGATACCCTGAACAGAGATCGATCTTAGAAAAGTAAGTTGCACCCTACAATTGGTCGAATAGATCGTCAATTCGAGGGAGAGGGTATCGATTCTTGACGTTCAGCTTATTGAGTTCACGATAATTGATGCACATCCTGAAAGATCCGTCTTTGTTTTTCACGAAGAGGATTGGAGTGACGTCCCGTCATTTTTAGATACTTTTGTTACCGTTTAATTTTACTTTTATTCGGCATTGTTTCGACCCTTGTATTTCGCTTTGTATTACTCACGTTTTATTGTTATGAGTCGGGTTTTATGTGTTTTGATTGATTCGTCCCTTGAGATGTAAGCTTTATGTTTACCTAAGTGCCAAATAGTTAGTATTCTCGTGGTATTAAGTTAGGGTGTTTACGCTGAAATTTTCGGTTAATGTATTCTTCATCTTCGAGATAATGTGCTATCGCTCTTGTTTATACTTATACCGAACACCTGGTGTCTCGGATTCGAAATTGGACTCGAAATCGAATCAATAAATGAATCTTAATACCAAGAAAACATATAATGAACTTTCCTAAGTTCATTGCATAACAATCGTAAACTGGGTCGGAAAATCGTAAACTTGCCTAAGTTCATTGAAAAACGTAAAATCCCGAAAATTGGGTCGGTGCGCAGCCCTAAGTATTTAGGGCGCAACACTCCCGTGCTGGACAAATTTGTTTTTTAGTTGAGGACTCACTTTTGCATGTATTGAGAGAGTGACACATGTCCTAAACGTGTCAAACACTTGCTTAAGTCTAGAGATGGTCATTTGGAGTCATTTTACATCATCAACAACTCACTTTTGTCTTTCACTTGACACAAACACCTTCACACATATTTCTCTCAATTCACTTCCCCATCTCATGCAAATTACACCATTTCTCTCTCAAGAACAAACCCCATTTCCAGAAAATTTAAAGTAAAAGATCACCTATTTGAAGAGGGTTTCAAAGACAAAGTCATTTCTATTAGTTTCCTTTTGATTTCCTAAATATTTGGTAAGATTTCCTTTAAGTTTTCTTCACATTTTCTTCCATTTTTCGCCCATCTTGATAGAGATCCTAACATCAACTACATGCATTTGTCTTTCAAGCTCATTTCTACCATTTTTACCTTTCACTTTGGAGGATTCACCTAGATTTCTCAAAGAACCATTTCTTTGAATTTGTGGTAAGTAAATCTCTCCAAAATGTTCCTTATCTTTCTTGCATGTTAAAGAATCTATTAATGGTGGATGTATTGTGTTTTGGAGTTGGAAATCTAATCACCACACCACCGCAACCTTCTTGTTCCGGGTTCTTTTCTTGTCATTCTTGCGGGTGTTAACGGTAAAAATCGACATTTCCCCTAATTCATCATTTTCATTATCTTTTATTATCATTTCGGTTTTAGCCTTGAAAAGTGGTTAGGAATAAAATATTAGACCAACACTTTGAATATTCATGGATTTGGGACTAAGTTTGGACTAAAATATGTTAAAATGTGAATTTAACAAAAGATAACATATTATCTATATTAATATGTAAAATGACATATATACATATATATAAAGCTTGGTAAATGTATTTGGAACATAATATAACTTCTTAACAGTTTACGTTTTAACCGTAAAACTTCGTATAAATCGGATTTCGGCAAAACGTTAAAATACATAAACCTGGAAATAGGCCAAGGGCGTCGCCCCCTATACCTAGGGCGAGGCACCGGGGTGATTTCCAGCAAAATTCCAGTTTTTCATTTAAACTGTCGCGACGCGTTGGTTCTGTGGAGCGCCACAGCGAAGTTTCCGTTTACATCTTAAGACTTTTGACAACTCTAAACACTTGTATAAGTAAACTAATATATATGAAAGTAATATATAATGCAATACATCGTCTTTGGACTCAAAGACGTCAACGTAATCTAAAATGTCATAATATATACTTAAAACGACCGTTTTGTCTATTTTTCGCTAAATAAACCTTTGTTGCAAATGCGATCGCAATCTAAAACACCAAATGAGATTTTTACGACAAACTTTTATAAAAACATTTTAAAAGTTACTTTACCCTATTACTTTGAAAGTTAAAGATTCTAAACACTCAAAATGTCAAAGTTTGACTTTCACGTTGACTTTGACTTTCCTTCAATAGTTGACTTTGATTTTCACTCGACTTGTTGACTTTGACTTTTATAAAGTCAACATCTTTGGCTTGGACCAAGTCAACATCATTAACGTTGACCTTGGTCGGTCGCGATAAAACCTTGGTAACAGTATTCCTTTCAACCGATATCCCTCGTAGTCGTTTTCAACTCGGATTATCATTCTTTTCCAATGGTAATTTATGACGTGAAAGATCGATATCTTGTCGATCGTCCTTTATGGCGCGAAACATCGTCTCCTAAGGTTATGAAGTCTTTTACAAGATTGTCAATTGTCATTTTTCACAGTTTTTCATATGTTATGTTTTCTAATGTGGACTTAGAAAACTATTTGGGTATAAATTATGTCATGCAAAATTCCCTAGATGCATTTTTTGATTAGATGCATTTTTTGAAATAATTGTTGAAAAATGTGTCTACTTCTTTTTCAACACCTTTTTTATAATGCGTAAACCATATCATGAAACAATACTATTATTTCAAATGCCAAAAAACTAATATTCAAATCCATAATCCATAATATGAACATACAATTTATTCAAATCTATAATCCATAACTAATATTCAAATACATAATTTCTGAACATATAATTTATTCAAATCCATTATCCATACTTTCCATTTTACTAATCCATAATTAATATTCAAATACATCTACTTATTCCTTAGACACATTTTTTAAATGCATAATCCATATCATGAACCAATACAATTATTTCAAATACCAAAAAGAAAAACTAATATTCAAAACCATAATCCATAATATAAACATACAATTATTCAAATCCATAATATTCAAATCAATAATCCATAACTAATATTAAAATCCATAATCCATAACTAATATTCAAATCCATAATCCTGAATCTATACCTGCGTTTTACTAAATTAAAAAGATAATACAAAAACTTAGTAGTGCCACAGTGAATTTTAAAATTTTTAATAGTTTTTGAAATTTACGGACTTCAGATTTACTTTGTTGCTCGAGATTCAACTCTCTCTACTGCATCTTCTACATACATGGATTTTTGTTCCGTTGACAAATTATCACAATCTTTGTTTAAGTTCACCTCACTTGTTATAATTTTATGAGCTTACGTGTAACGGAGTTTTTCAATTCTTACTTTTTTTCTTAAAAAAACCAGACTTCCACTCTTTCAGATTTAGAGTGTTCAACATTTCCATATGCCTAATTGAAAAAAACTCCACAATCCACAACATTTTATTCTGTTGACCAACTGATTTCAATTTTTGAACCCGTAACCAAGCTCAAATCATTTGCATGTTTATTTTTACAATACACAAGGTATTGTGAAAACAATGGAATCTACATAAACAATTGATTAACAAGAAGTTACATTTTTTTGTTATTGATTATAATGAATTTTAAAAATAAATAAATAATTATATTTAAATTTTAAGAAACTCACCAGTACATCAAGAACATCATTATATTTTGCTGTTTGCGCCTCTTGATCTTTAATGTTGTCTATCACAATCACCTTACAACTTTTTAAGAAGATGCATATTACATAAAAATGATTTTCCTTGTAGATAGGGAAATATACCTAATTAATAGAAACAAATATATTATCATTTTTTTTTATGTTTTAATTGAAGTTTTTTCATGATTATTAATATATTATTATTTTTTTACCATGTCAGTCGTATTCATTTGAACTCTTGTATTCACCAAATAAGAATTGATTTCATTTATGAATATCTCCCACTTTTCATCAATCGTCAATTTATTCTCAAGCATCATGTTAATCTTCATTAGATATCATATGTAGGAAAAAACATTACATTAAACATTTGAAAAGATGCATGTTTTTGAAGAATGTTGAATTCATGTTTTATAAAAGAGATACATACCATAATACTAGTTCCAAAAACATCCGTGATGGTCTTGATTTATCTTTAAACTTTTCTTCAAAATTCAAGACAACCGACATTGTATCAACTACGGCGGAATTTACCTTCATACCTCGTAATAAACTTTTAAAAGCCATTCTTGACGCTTCAAATCCAGTTTTAGTTATGAAGATGAAATTGTTGGGAAAAACAATGATCTATCCCAAGATTAATAAATCTGTTAATCAAAGTCTTAGTCTGAGTGACTTTAGTTTGAGTCTGAGTGACGTGAGTCTGAGTGACTCAGTCTGAGTGACATGAGTCTGAGTGACTCAGTCTGACTTACTTAGACTCATGGAGAGAAGTCAGGCGTGATTTAAGGAAGTCTAGTTAGTTAGTATCTTTTATCTGTTTAAAAGATTTACTTAGATTGATCCTTATCAAACTCACTATACTTGTGTATAAATAGTGAGTTTGAGGTTTGTAATCGTTACACCTTTGATTGAAATATAACTGTGTGTTATTTTCACTGTTTCAATATTATAATTCCGCTATAATATATACTGAAACTGAATACTAAATCGATATATAACAATTAACGTCTAAATACTTATTTGTTATTGATTTGCCATTGTTTGGGATCTTAGTGAGACCTAACAACTGGTATCAGAGCAAATAAGATTTAAATTTTAATAAACTTATAAATCTTAAACGATCAATACCTAATATCTTAAACAATGTCATCATCATCAAACATAACTACAATGGCTGGAAAAGGAATTCCTGTGTTCAATAGACATAACTTTGCACATTGGAAACTCAAAGCTGAGTGGCATTTATCAGGAATTCATGAAGAAATGATAAGAGTCATAACTGAAGGACCTATCATTCCAGGTAAACAGATTGATGAAGTTAAAGAAGGTGACAAAGTTGTTCAACGTGCCAGATGGGTTCAAACTGCAAAATCTCAATGGACAGATCAAGATAAGCTCTTGTTTAATCTTGATCCCAAAGCCAGAAGCATTTTAGGAAATGCAGTGTCAGAACAAATCTTCTCAAAAATTGCAGGCTGTAGAACAGCTAAGGAACTATGGGACACATTAATTGTGTCTTATGAAGGTGTTCCAGTGGTAAAGGAACAAAGACTGAATAGCCTCATTAGAAATTATGAGAATTTCTATATGAAAGAAAAGGAAACTCTAGCTGATGTTCATACCAGATTTCAGATCTTACTAAATGACATGTCAGCTCTAGGAGTAACAAAAGATGATGATGATATATGCAAGAAGTTCGTTGACATATTACCTAACAAATTTGAATCTGTTATCACATCACTTGTAGTAAGTGAGAAATTGTCCACCTACAAGCTGCCAGGACTCTTTGGTCTATTGTTAAACTTTGAAGAGTCTCAAGAACGAAAGAAGCTCAACAACAGAAGAACTGCAAAAGATCCAGAAGCTGCATTAGTTGCAACAAGCAGAAGGAATAAAGAAATTTATTCTCAGGCTGACTCATCTGAGTCTGAGTCACACTCAGACTCAGAATCTGAAAACGAATCTGAAGTCAAGAAATTGAAGAGTCAGCTTGCCCTGTTGACCATGAAGCTTGAACAAAAGACAGGCTTCAAAGGAAAGAAACCTTTTGATCTGAAAAAGGTAAAATGCTTCAAATGTAATGAATATGGTCACATGGCTGCTGAATGCAGAGTGAAGAATGCACAAACTGAGCATATGGAAGAAGTTGCTGAACGGGCTCAAAGATATCGAAACAAGTATCTGAAATACAAGAAAGGCAACAACTCCAATTCTCAAAAGTCTCAAACTGAACAAAAAGCATTCTTTGCTGAAGAATGGTTGGATGAAGAATTATCCTCTGATGAAGAAGAAGTGGTAGATCAATGCTTGATGGCAATAGTGGAGGAAACTACTGAAGCTGAGAAATCTGCCTCTCAGTTCGAAAAGGATCTCAAGGAAGCTGAAAGAATGAGTTGCAACTCAGACTGGAACAAGTCAAAACTGTATAAGGTACATAATTTTGAAACTTATACCAATGAACAAAAAATTCAAATGTTTGAATATATTTTCGTTGACTTAACCACCACTATAGAAGAACAAAATGACCTCAAACACACAATCAAGAATTTAGAAAATCTTGTGAAAAGTAAAGATGATAAAATAACTGAATTAGAAAGTTATAAAGTCCTTTTAAATGCTCAGACTGAAGCCTATAGTGATCTTGCAAAAGAAAATCACAAACTTAGAGAAGAAACTGAGCACTATAAAGGAATTTGTAAATCATGGTGTATATCATCTTTAAAAAATGAGGATTGCTTAAACAGACAGGTACCAAATCAAGTTCAAGCTGTGTTGGGTGAAGGATTCAGCGTGAAGAAGTATATGACAGAAGAAGAGGAAGAAGCCTTGAAGGCAGAGAGAAACCAAGAGTCACACTTATGTTAATCCTAAAAGTCATAACAAAAGTCCTGAAGCTAAAACAATTGATAAATTAGGAAATCAATTACTGGAACTGACCAACATTGTCAAAACTTTAGTCAGGGATAGATCACCAAATCAAAGCAGATCCAAATCTCCTCCAAAGAGGAACTGCTACAACTGTGGGGAAAAGGGGCATGAAGCTGTGTTTTGTAAGTTATTGACCAGGTCTAGACCTAAGAATCCTTATGTTCACAAGTCAGTTTCATCAAAACAGGGGTCAGCTTCATATCAATCAGGATCATCAAAAACCAGTTCAGTCTCTTCTAGAAACAATTCACCATCAAAAGCAAAAGCAAAACATGTTCAAACCTCTAAAGTTAAATCAGCTCCACCTAAAGTCAACAACAAAAATGCTCCTTGTAAATACTGTGGGGTCATTGGTCACTATTCTGTAAATTGCATGAATGAAATAAACAAATGGAACTATTCAAATTCCAAAACTGAATGCAAGATTGAATCAGTTCCTAATCCTGGTTTAGTTCATGGATCCACTCTAAAGTGGGTACCCAAAAGGAACTAATTTCTTTTTCTTTCATGTACAGGACTCCACAAAATGGTACTTAGACAGTGGAGCCTCAAGACACATGACAGGGATGAAGTCCTTTCTACAGGACTACAAGGAAGAAGATGGACCTCAAGTAAGGTATGGAGACAATGGAGTTTCAATGACAAGGGGATATGGTACGATTCATGCTGGAGCTGTCACATTCAAGAGAGTTGCTTATGTAGAAGGACTACAACACAATCTACTCAGTGTGAGTCAGATTACTGATGAGGATCATGAAGTCAGATTCAGGAAACAAGCTGGGATAATCTACAATGCAAAGGGAAAACCATTATTGCTAGCCAAAAGAGAAAGAGATGTGTTCTGTCTGGATCTGGGTACAGCAAATGATGAAGCTGAGACCTGCTTGTTCACTGAAACCAAGGAGGAATTATGACTTAGTATCTTTTATCTGTTTAAAAGATTTACTTAGATTGATCCTTATCAAACTCACTATACTTGTGTATAAATAGTGAGTTTGAGGTTTGTAATCGTTACACCTTTGATTGAAATATAACTGTGTGTTATTTTCACTGTTTCAATATTATAATTCCGCTATAATATATACTGAAACTGAATACTAAATCGATATATAACAATTAACGTCTAAATACTTATTTGTTATTGATTTGCCATTGTTTGGGATCTTAGTGAGACCTAACAGAAATCACTATAAAAAAAACAAAAAGTTATTGTTTATACAACTTTCAACATTGAGAATATAAATAAATCATGTAACTACAATAAGAGAACTTACAATTTGGTTTTATACCTATGAAAATGCATTCTGCCACTCTAATTTCACTTGCAGATAGCTTTTGATTAATGCTCACAATTCTCGACTTATATGGTGATTTGAATGAGTCTCCAGGATTTTTCGTTCTAGCTCGTCTCTCATTGTCATCATTATCACTCCTCTTCTTCATTTGCTTCATCTTTTCCACAACTAAAGTATTCAATGCTACCGGTGTCTTACTTTTGAAATCTTTGAATTCATTATGTTTAACAGAATTTTGCAGTCCCGAATCCATAACATTTTCCCCAAATTTCCCTAGTGTGGCATCTTGTGTTTTATAAACAAGATCTTGTTCTATCCCTTCCTCATTCTTATTCAACTATTCACCGGATGCATCATTAAACTCGTTGATAACAGTTTCTTCACTATCAAATTCAGTACTTGTACCAACATCATTTCGATTCAAAGCTCCCTATCATTTTCATATTTATTTTCATATTCAATCACCATAGATATCATTATATTCGTTTTCGTTGGACTATGTTCTTCATTTGGCACCATCTCAATGTTTGCTTCGTTTAAACTTTCATATTTTTCTTCTTCTTCAGTAACAAATTTATTCCCATTTACATTTTGTTCCGCTTCTTCAATATTTACTTCATTAAAAGTACCATCTTGTTCCATCTCTTTCACAATAGCCATTATTATCACATTTTCATTTGCATTCTTGCTGTTCAGACACTCATTTGGTATTTTTATATCATTACAATATTGTACCTCGATTTGTTGGACTTCACCATTTTCTAAAAATTGTATCTTTGCAATTCTCAGATTATTAATGAGTTCATTCTTTTTCTTATCCAATCGTACAAGAACATCTTGTTTGTAAAAAAAATGATAATTCAATTATTAATTCAAAATGTAAACTTCAATAATTATATCTTGTTTAATATTTTTTTTTAAAGTGCATCTATTAATTTAAAAACTAACCTACACTATTTTTCATATACTTTCATGAATTTAAAAAATAAATCTATAATACTTATTTAATTTGCATCTACTTCATTAAGTTCAAATAAACATCTTTATGTCAACTGAATCTACACTTCTATTTTGAATTTGCATCTTCTTTAAATTTCCAAAATACATCTACAAGAACAAAATGAAACTACACTACTTACTCAATTTGCAACTACTTTATTAATTTAAAAATTACATCCACAATGCCAAATCTACCATGCCAAAAATAACATACACTATTTGTATCTATTTCATTAACTTATTCAATTTGAATCTACACTATTTCATAGTGTCACAAACAATAGATGTATTTTTTTTTTTATATAAAAGTAGATATATTTTAATAAACAGTTATATCCAAATAAAAAACCATTGTGAATCCAATCAATTCATATCCAGCAAAAATTATATAACATAAATAAATTACCTTAACATTTAACTTTCCATCATTCCTTTCTGCATTTTCACTGACAAACGGTTTAGTTGCAGGTTGTTCTCTATTATGTTACTGCTCTCCATTAATTTCTTCATCTGATCAATAAATTTATTTAATATTTTATCAAAATATTTTCAGTAAGGCGTTAATTTTTTAAATAACATTGCCCTTATGGTCATTAAAGAAATCATTTCCTTCTAAAGCTTCCTTCGATACTACTTTGCAATCATGATCTTGATTTAAATGATCTGTTCCGCCAACACTTTCTTCTTCTATAATTTTAGATAAATAGATTAAATTGTATTTAAAAAATTATTGTTTTTTATTCATAGAATATGGTTTACATATATTCAAACCTGTTGAGTAGGATGTATCAGATGCATTTTCAATTTGCTCTATAAATGAAAATTTGTCCAAACTGCATTGACAACTGATAACTCTTTTTCATATTCTTTTAAAATATTTGACTTCCAAAAAAGCATTGCTGGCCTAGCCAGGAATTTTTTCTACTGAACTTTATGTGATGAAGAAACAGAACCTAAAAAAAAAAATTAATTAAAAATTAGTAAACTTCTATTACTTTCAATATTTATATAAAAAATTTTAATTAAATAATTTATACCGTTAGAAACACATGAGGTCCAATATACCAAATGCAGTCATCATCTCTTTCCTATCCATTTTTGCTCCTCTTTAAACAATTAATGGCATACCCACACTAACCCATGTTTTTTATGCTCTCCAAATCTTGAATGCACGGTAAGAACTTTTGGTTAACAGTACCACATGTTACTCCCTCTACCATTACTATCATGATAAGCATCAAAATGTTCAACTTAAACATTTTATTTGTTGTCTTGCTTTTCTGAATTTTATCAGCCACATTTTGCGTATAAATCCTTTAAACCCCTTTTTCTGGGATTGGATATTGTTTCCTCCAGCTGTCTATAACTTCTGAATTTCCTATTCCAGCTTTTGCAACTACTTTCACTTCAATATTTCCTAATCGTAATCCAATAATATCATGAACAGTCTTTCGTGAGATGCTATTTTTTCTTTACCATATCGTATCTCACATAATTCAGCATCGAACCTATCTACTACAAGATATGCTAAAGTTAACGACACAGTTTGAAGATCAAAATTCAAAAAATATCCAAAACCCATTTCTCTAACTGCCTTCTTCTGTTGGTCAGTTAAACCTTTCAGGGTTTTAACTAAAGGTGTCGGACTTTGTCTTGCCTTTAAAGATTTAAGGCATGTTTCTTTCTTCAATATACATCTTATACATTTTCTTTGTTTCATTAGTTGGATCATTGTTTGCTTTCTTACAGTTGACATTAGCTATTTTTTATTTACCATATCGTATCTCACATAATTCAGCATCGAACCTATCTACTGCGAGATATGCTAAAGTTAACGACATAGTTTGAAGATCAAAATTCAAAAAATATCCAAAACCCATTTCTCTAACTGCCTTCTTCTGTTGGTCAGTTAAACCTTTCAGGGTTTTAACTAAAGGTCTCGGACTTTGTCTTGCCTTTAAATATTTAAGGCATGTTTCTTTCTTCAAAATACATCTCTTATACATTTTCTTTGTTTCCTTAGTTGGATCATTGTTTGCTTTCTTACAGTTGACTTTAGCGGTCTCTTTTGGATTTGATTGTTGATTGTTTTTCGATGTCGCTTTTTGAAATTCATCAGAATTAACACGGTCACCTTCTTTCTTCTTTGCATTCTACTTTTGCTTTTTCTTTGGTGTTGTTTCCACAAACTCATCATCTGCATCTTTCACAGGAACATCTTGTTTTGATTCTCTTACAAACGAATAAACACGATCATTTACTTTCTTCTTTGCAACCGATTTTTTCCTCTTTTGTGGTGTAGTTTTTTCGAAACCGCTCTTTGTATTAACTTATGTGCTATCAATACTATCATTATTACTCTCATGCAGGCTAAATGTTTCGATATCATCTGAAGTCATTTTCCTCATTCTTTCGCTTTTCCTTGTAACTAAAATGTAAATGTCATACGGACAAAAATGTGTTTTAGAATAATCCTCGTACATAATAACTAATAACAAAATACAGTATAATATAAAGTAGGATGTTATCAAAAGAGCTTTTAATATAATGGATGCAAAATAAGTTTGTATATTAATGTCTAAAGTGCATCTATTAAACAGTTTTTATACCAAAAGTGTAACAAAAATGAAACTACACTATTTGCATCTACTTCTTTAAGTTAAAAAATACATCTACCGTAAGTTCTGATCAGGTTAGAGAGAGAAAGTATTCTAGAGAGAGAAAGTATGATTTATCAATTGAGCACAATCTCTTAAACATTACACACACCCCACACTCCTATTTATAGGAGTGTGAGGACTTTACAAAGACTTCTCACATATTAGAATTACGTCCTTAACAACGACTACAAATACAAAGTTATGAATATTCTATTCCTAACAATTCCCCCTTATTTGTAGTTGTTCAAAATATGAAGTCTTTGTCTTTAAGCATCTTCATTGTTGTTATCTTGACCGTGTAGATGCTTGATTTGATCTTCAACCGCAACTTTGGGTTTCATTAGAGTAGTTTGTTGTACTCTTTGATATTTTTTGTATCTAAAGATAAGTTGCTTGAAGAATATTTCTTTTCTTTTGAAACCTTGACCTTGATGTTGTATTGAGCATGTCATTGATAAAGTATTCTCGAAGGTCTCGCTCTTTGAAGAAGTCTTAAGAGCCTAATCATCCAAAAACTCTTTTTGGCGAACCTTGGATGATAGTCTTAATGATCTCCTCCTTTGTCTTCGTGGTCTTCGAATTCAACTTTAGATTTCATCAGAGTGGTGTTTAAATCCTTGTATCGCGGAAAGCACACTTTGAAAGTTGACTTGAAGAATCTTTCATTTCAAACGAATGTCTTATGTACACTTGTAGTCTTTGATTTCATGATTCCGATGTGAACATAACATTCGTTTCCTTTGACCGTTTGAACCATAAAGTGGACCGCTCCCCCCTTATTTGAGTGCTCCCCCTTAGTTGAGTAGTTTCACTTTATCGTTCAACTTGTAGAAGCTTGATTGGATTTCTTTGTTTGAAGCTTCTTTTGTTTGAGCAATCGTTCCAAAATCCTTGACGTTTTGATTTTTCATTTAGCTCCCCCTCAACTCATACTTGAAATCAACTATCTAAAAGTTGATGTTTTAATTCGTTGTAGCTTGATGATTAACATTCTTCTTTACTTCACGTTCTTCCCATTGGAAAACCATTTACACACGTTTTTCCCTTTGGTACACGTTCTTCCCCCTCATGATGATTATGAATCGTTGTAACCATCATGTAAACGTGTACCCAAATAGTATTCTCAAATCGCGTCCATGAGCGTGAAAATGGGTAAGTAACTACGAGATTACTTAGATTGCTCGTTAACACAACAATCAAAATCACAAAAGAAGCCGATTGTGTGACCTACGTTCAATGTTGGAAAGGCGTTAGCATTGGTAGGATTTCCATTCGATCATCGTGAAATACCAAGATCATTGGTACCACTACAAATGTTCCGAGCGATATCACAAAGACATGCTTTTATCAAATTCGTTCGTGTCCTAGAAAATGTTTAACATTTTGGCGCTAGACTCAACAGGGTATGAAATGAAGTCGAGAAATGGAGTTGGTTTTCTCTTGTTTCAATATCAACATTCTCTGAGTGAGAATATGATAGAAATGTGCTACTTCTCCGTGTAATATGAAACAAATTCTTGTGAAGAATTTGAGTGCCGATGAGGTATACGTGCATTGCATCACTGGGTCCATGATGTCTTTTTCAATATCGAAAATCAACACATGAGATTCGATAGAAACTTGGCTACGCGGCGATTTAATCGGCGAAGAAACGGTCTCTCATTCTTTTAACCGTATCACACACTCCTCACTCAACCTCTCATAATATTCAACTTCACCCTCATTTTGGCATTTTGAAACGATGTTTTTGTTGATTTTGCACCTTTAACCTCCAATCTTACACCTAAATAACCCTCAAATTCGAAAGTGATTCCTTGGGTAAGTCCCTCCGGCTCTGGTTGGACTATAGGAAAAATATATCTTTATGAAAATCGCTCAAGGTGCATCAACATTTTGCCAAATTCTTTTGAAAAAACATTTCCAAGGAAACTTTGAAAGTTTGCAATACTGTCGAAAAGACGCTCTCCCTTCAACATATGCATGATAATATTTTCGAAAAGACGCTCCCCCTTCAACATATGCATGACAAAAAATTTGGTTATGGGAAGTCTTTTTCGAAAATACATTCGAATATTGCATTCCGAAAGATTTATTTGAAAAATTGTTTCGTTGGAAGCTTATTTGAAAGATTTAGGAGGTAGTTCGAATAATGATTTTATGAACTCCCCCTCAAAGTTTGATTCTCCATGTTTGATCAAACAAGTGTTAATTACGAAAATACTATCAAACACAAAGATAATACTTTGAATATGTTAGTTCTAGTCGAGATTGAAATCCGCTACTATTCACATTCATCATATTAAACTTGTATTTAGATAAATAAATTCGTAATTTTCCGGTTTTAGAACGGGTTTCAGTTTGAAATAATTGAAAGCTTAAACAAACTCAAAATATCATATAAGATAATAATACTTAAAAGTGATAGTTCTATTCGAGGTTTAAAAATCCGCTACTAAACATTTCCAAATATTACGTCTCTCAAGTGATAAACTAAGTTTGTAAGTTTGTTCGAAAAAGAGTTGTACCGAAATCGCCGTGTTCCAATCCTTCTTGATATCTCGTGTAAGCATTCCATGAAGTTCGAGTCCGAAAGTGAGGTATTCCGGAGTCATCTTGATGATCTACGGTTCTGCACAATCAAAACAAACTACTTTTGGTACCCATATCATTTTGGGTCCTTTTTGGTTAGCTATGTGCAAAGAATATGAATTCCATTTCTCCGGTAACACACATTTGAAGTAGTTGATTTTGGTGTGTTTGTTTTTGAAATTGGTGGAGCCTTTGGAATCCATTTCTTTTTAAGAGTTGGTAAAGGACTTCTTGGTACAAAACCATTTGATATCTTTGAAGTTCGTTGTTTAAATTTATGAACAAAGCTATTCACTTTTTGCACCGATTATTTAAAGTGTGATGGTTTAAATTCAAATAACTCGGGTATTAAATAAGTGAACGCTTTCGTTTCCTTTTTGTTCGTTGGAGGACAAAGTGCTTTCTTTTCAACATGTTTGGTTGAGATGATTTTGGATTTCAAACTCGAAGGTTTCAAAGGTGTTGTAAAAGTTCCATTTGTTTGTGATTTCGGAGAATACTTTTGATTCTTTTTCGGAAAAGAACTAGTACTCGGAGAAACCACTTTTGAAAATGTTTTTGAAGATTTACCGCTGTAAACCTTCAATGGAACTTTAACATCCTTATTCGAAACGTTTTCTCGAGTTTTAGATCTCCGTTTCTCCTCATGTGAAATGCTTGGGGTTTTTGGTAAAACCGGACCATCTATTTTCCACATTGAATCAATCTTATGAGTTAAAGCTTCGATATCCTTTTTTTTTAATGTAATGCATTTTGAAGAAATGATATCTTAGCAATGGATTGTTCATTCGAGGAGAAAGATTCCAATGAAGATTTGTCATTTGAAGTTGAAGATTTATCAAGAGCTGCTTTTTCAAAAGACGCAAGTTTCTCTAAAAAGTTACGTTTTTCATTCCCAAAGTAGTTAGTTCGACATTCCAACTCTTGTTCAAGTTCCGAAAATTGTTTTTCTAAAATAAGAGTTGGAACGTATACTTTTTGAAAAACAACTTGTTTCATAACATCATCTCGGAATGAAGTTCCTTTTCGGTATAACTTGGAAAGTTATAATCCGAAAGAGGAATTTTCCTAATTTTGTAACTCTCATTTAACGATTTGTAATCAAAAGATAATTGCGTTTTATTAAAAAATGGTTGTTTTGCATCCTCTTGTTCTTCAATTTATTTTGATGACTAATGAAAGCCATTGTAACATATGTTTTGCCCAAGGATTTTGTGTCGTAAATACCGGGAGCATGATACATAGCTTTCTTTAGATATTTTGGATTATCACGACCCAAACCATCTTGTGGATTGAAAAATCAAAACTCTTTTGGTTTGTTTGGAAAAATGAGTTCATTCGTTTGTTCTCTCAAACAATTTGGCTTTGAATTTTCATTTCCATTTTCAACTTCAAGTGTTTGTGATTTTAAAGATTTAATTTCCGTTTGATAATCTTCAATTTGTTTTCGTAAAAGCTTAAGATTATCGTTAGCACTTAATGTCTCATTTGTAAGATTTTGAAGTTTAATCACACTCTGATCATATTTCCCCTTCGAAGAAGTTGTTGACTCTTTAACTCTTCGAGTTTGGAATTGGTAAGGTTTAAAGATTGAAGTTGAGATGTCAAAACTTGAATTTCATTTGAAAGTTTAGAATTCTCATTTAAAAGATTATCTTTTTCGTTTGAAAACCTTAAAACCAATTTGGTGTTAGTTTGCAACTTCTTTTCCAACTCAATGATCTTATTATCAAGGGTAGAACGAGATAAAGATTGTACCTCTCCGACGTTATTAGGGGAATGCGATATTGTTGATAAGAATTCTAGTGCACGTGTGGCAACATTTCGCTTTTGATCCAATCTACCATGGTCGTTCCAATCGTTAGGACACAATGTTTTCTCTGTGGCTTCACACATTTTTTCTAGCTCCTCTAATCTTGTCCAGGCTTGGTCCGGAGGTCAATAAAATGTAAGCCCGTCATCTATCTCGATTGTGAGATGCACAATATTTCCGCCAATATCTTTCTTCATAATGAAAATTTGGTCTCGAAAATCCCTTAAAAGTTGAAGAAAACTTTCTCGATGTTAAAAATTTGACAAAAAATCCGGATAATCTTCACCCGTGGTATCTCTTGCTTGTATAATATTTTTCCCGAAACTTGTTGAACCAATCGAGTACAATAACACCGTGGAATTCGCTTTTCAATTTCGATTCCGGAAATGTAAATCTCGTATTTTCACAATGCTTGAATCTCGTCAAAATTCGCCGCTTAAGTTTAACCGGTATCCGAAAACTGTCGGGAAAAAAAATCACTCTCTTTAAAAAAGTTCTTATTTTTCGATTTCGTCTCTAACGTGAAAACATGGAGTCGAGAAACTTCACTTTTTTTTTCTTTTTTTTTTTCAATATGGAAGTCTCGGAATCCTTGTTTTCAAAAACTGATCGTGATCGTTTTATACTCTTTGTAAAAGTTTCTGTTCGTATACTAGTTCGACTTCGTGTAGATTAAAGGATGTATTCGAATAGTTTGAATTCTGTTCGTGTGGAGTAATTCGTGTTGGTTCAAAGTGAGTTCGAATGGTGAGTTCGAATGTGGAGTTCGAATAGGTTATCTTTTTGTTCGTGTATGACACTTATCCTATTCGAATTCCTATTCTAACACACTTAGTCTAATGAACTTGTTTCGAAGATTACTCTTTACACGACTATGTGATTGGACTGGAAATACACTTTACACGAATGCACTTGTAGTTCGTGTATGTTGATATACCAGTCGAATGGTGTACTAGTCTAACACACTTAAAATCCTAGTCTAATGGACTAGTCTAACCAGTTGAAATCCTAGTCTAATGGACTAGTCTAACCAGTTGAAATCCTAGTCTAATGGACTAGTCTGACCAGTTGAAATCCTAGTCTAATGGACTAGTCTGACCAGTTGAAATCCTAGTCTAATGGACCTAGTCTAACTAGTTGAAATCCTAGTCTAATGGACTAGTCTAACCAGTTGAAATCCTTGTCTAATGGACTAGTCTAACGTGTTGAAATACTAGTCGAATGGACTAATTCGTGTTGGTTCTAGTCGAATGAACGGGTACTTTTGAGAGTATCCCGCTCTGATACCAATTGTAAGAATTAGAATAATGCCAAAAGTCATATTATTGGTCCCCCCCCCCCCCCCTCTTCTTCTATTTATAGGAAAGGGGGTAAATGTCGATTACATAACATTAGAAACCATAACAACTATTCTAAGTTTTACAATTATGGGAAATTATGGGAAAGGTTTTGCATTTTACAAGACCATGTAAAATCAATCTCAAATGCTTCAACGTCCTCGAATGCTCACATACCAAAATCTCAATTTGATGAAAAAGTAATGTGTTATCAAAAAGGCATTGAGTGACAAAGAACAAACCATTGATTCACTGCAAAAACAAATTGATTTACTAAGTGTATCTAAACATGTTATTTCTAATGATAAAGCTTTTAAACCTCCATCTCCAACGATTCCACATACGCAAATATCAATGGAACATGTCCCACTTAAAAGTTCAATCAAAACGAAGAATTCAGTAAAGACAAACTTATCCAGTAAATCTTCCAAACGTGTCATGTTTCAACATCCTAAATCTAAACGAGATATTAACAAGTTGGCCACTAAACCTGTTTT
The DNA here is from genome assembly GCA_910822075.1 of Senecio squalidus. Classification (NCBI taxonomy): domain Eukaryota; kingdom Viridiplantae; phylum Streptophyta; class Magnoliopsida; order Asterales; family Asteraceae; genus Senecio; species Senecio squalidus. The sequence goes on along the minus strand of CAJVGC010000582.1, from coordinate 40,144,581 downwards.
TGACTCCAAAGACATGGATGAATGGTTTGATTCTGATGAAACTTTTGATACCTCCTTTGATCACTTCTTCACACAACCAGCACACATAACTCCTAAAAATGTAAAGCAACTTAAGTTCGTCCCTCTGACGACTGTCACTGTCACGGCTGCAAAACAACATACGTTACACCCACCACCAAAGGTGTGTACTAAGACTACCATGCAACCTAAGACGGTTAGTCAGTCAAATGGGACTACCAAAGCAGCAAAGCATCCTAAGGCAGTTAGACAATCCAAAATGAATACTAACCGTGTTAACAGTGTTTCAGTGCCAGGGAAAGGGAAATTAACGGGAGTTTGGGTGCCAAAGCGTGAAAACAGTGAAGTCAAGATCAAAGCAAGGAAGACGAATCAAGAGTCAAAACAATTTGCATTTAATAAAATCTGTAATAAACAGGGATTAGAAAAAGATTTGTCATTTGTTAATTCGAGATTTGTAAAACAATGTTTGGATACCATGTTTGATTTTGGCTTTCAATATGATGAAACTGTTGATGACTCTTCTCTTCCTGTGATTGCTAACAAAAAAGGACCCATTTTTAAGTGGGTACCTAAATCCTCTTACATTGTTTTGTGTTGTGCAGGCCCGTCATGTGTGGTATTTGGATTCAGGCTGTTCCAAACACATGACCGGGAGACAGACGTTATTGTCGAACTTTCTGAAGAAATACATGGGTACAGTACGTTTTGGGAATGATCACTTTGGTACAATCGAAGGAACTGGGGATTTGAAATATGATGATATCACAATCAAGGATGTAGCTTCTGTTCGGGATTACATCACAATTTGTTTAGCATTGGACAGTTCTGTGTTAAAGATCTTGAAGTCAATTTTCGGAAAACGGTTTGTGCAATTCGGGATTATAAGGGCGAGAACTTGATAACAGGATCCAGAAAGACAAATCTGTACACGATCAATATGAAGCAGGATAAACCCGACAAAACTGTGTGCGTTCTATCTCAGGCCGAGTCTCAAGACACGTGGTTATGGCATCGCAGACTTTCACATCTGAACTTCAACAACATCACGAAGCTTGCAGTTAATGGTTTAGTCACCGGACTTCCAAAACTCAAGTTTTTCAAGGATCAACTCTGTGATGCATGTGAAAAGGGAAAGTTAACCAAGACCTCACATTCTTCAAAACAAGTTTGGGATACTACGCATGTCCTTCAACTAATCCACATGGATTTGTGCGGACCAATGCAAGTGGAGAGACAAAGCAAGAAGAAGTATGTTCTGGTCATTGTTGATAATTTCTCACGATTCACTTGGGTATATTTTCTTCATTCAAAATTAGAAACATCGGATATACTGATTTCTTTCATCAAGAACAAACAATTACACTCTGAGCACTGTGTGAAGACTATTCGCTCCGACAATGGAACCGAGTTTAAAAATAATAGTCTCAATGATTTTCTTGACAAAGTAGGAATCACACATCAATATTCGGCAGCACGAACTCCACCACAAATTGGAGTTGTTGAAAGGCGTAATCGGACACTGGTAGAGGCTGCTCGCACCATGCTTTCCTGTTCCAAATTACCCCTTTCATTCTGGGCCGAAGCAATTTCCACCGCCTGCTTCACTCAAAATCGCTCAACAATCAACAAACGATTTCTCACCACTCCATATGAGTTAATGAATGGTCGTCCACCGAATCTCAAATATTTACATGTCTTTGGGTGTAAATGCTTTGTGTTGAACGATAAAGACCAACTGCGAAAATTCGATGATAAGGCGGATGAGGGAATATTTGTAGGATATTCCTCGGAATCAAAGGCGTATCGTATCTACAATGTCCGAACAAGTGTAATTGTAGAAAGTGTTAATGTGTCCTTCAATGAATTTGGAAAGATGACTTCCGAATTTTTCAGCTCGGAAACGCAGCCAGCTCCCACTCCTCCACTTTCCGACCACTTCTTCGACACCTTGTACTATTTCAATGATGGCATTCCACGACGAACACTCACCGAGTCCCATACACCGCCTGAACCACCTCATATGAATGAATAACCCGTATCCTCAAACGATACTTCAGATCACTCCAATGACCATCCAGGAACCTCTACTGAACAACCAGCACCCTCCCATGAATAATCCTCAACCACTGTTACTCCAACTTCATCACATGTTGATATCCCGGACTCCTCAACTGCTCAAAGCAATGATACCGCAGAACCAACTACCCCACAATCAAACCCAATCCCTACCCCAACTTCTACACCATTTTCTACACTACTAGCAAACAATCAACTTGTCAACCCACCAGCTACACTAACTGAACGTGTCAAGTTATGGACGAGAAATTATCCTATCACCGAAATCCTCGGAAGTGTAAATGATCGAGTTCGAACTCGAAAAGAAACTGCTAATGAGTGTCTGTTCTCCATCTTCTTAAGCTCCTTTGAACAGAAAAACACAAGGGAAAGCTTTTACAGACCCAAATTGGATAAACTCCATGCAAGAGGAGTTGAATCATTTCCAACGCTTGGATGTTTGGGAAAAGTTCCCTCGCCCAACAGACCAGTCAATTTTCGGGGTCAGGTGGCTTCACAAGAACAATAAGGATGAAAATGGAATTGTTGTACGAAACAAATCACGGCTTGTGGCTAAGGGGTATTGTCAACAGGAAGGAATTGATTACGATGAAGCTTTCGCGCCCGTTGCTCGGATCGAAGCCAAACGCATGTTCCTTGCCTATGCTACAACAAAGAACTTTATCGTGTATCAAATGGATGTCAAAACTGCATTTCTCAATGGAGACATCAAGGAAGAAGTTTACGTTGAACAACCTGAAGGTTTTGTTGATCCACATCGTCCGAATGATGTTTACAAGCTAAAGAAAGCACTGTATGGGTTGAAACAAGCGCCTCGTGCATGGTATGACAAACTTTCGTCTTTTCTTTTAGATGCTGGATTCACCAGAGCATCCATTGACACCACCCTTTTTAGTCGTAAAAATGGTACAGATGCACTCTTTGTGCAAATTTATGTCGATGACATCATTTTGGGTCAACAAGTCAACATTTATGTAAACAGTTTTGTGCTTTAATGTCTAAACGTTTTGAAATGAGCATGATGGGTGAAATGTCCTTCTTTTTGGGTTTACAAGTCAAACAATTACCAGATGGCATTTTTATAAATCAATCAAAATATATTTTTGAAATGATTAAAAAGTACAAAATGGTAGATTGTACTCCAATGGCCACACCAATGGTTCCTCGAGTAAACTTACATGATGATCCGACGGGATTATCTACTGATGTAACAATGTACCGGGGAATGATTGGCTCTTTAATGTACTTGACCTCGAGTCGTCCTGATATCATGTTTGCCACATGTATGTGTGCTCGATACCAATCAAACCCAAAAGTATCTCATTTGTTGGCTGTAAAACGCATTTTTCGATAGTTAAAAGGTACTCCACACTTGGGTTTGTGGTATCCAAAAAACACTGGTTTTTATTTTATTGCTTATTCTGACGCGGATCATGGAGGTTGTAATTTAGACAGGAAAAGCACTTCGGGAGGTGCTCATTTTCTAGGAAACAAACTGATCAGTTGGACTTCCAAGAAGCAGAATTGTGTTTCAATTTCAACAGCTGAGGCAGAATATGTGGCAGCCGCAGTGTGTCTTTCCCAGGTTCTCTGGATCCGCACACAACTCTGGGATTATGGCTATGAAGTGGAATCAATTCCGATCTATTGTGATTCGACAAGTGCCATCTCGATCTCTGCTAATCCGGTTCAACATTCTCGTACTAAACATATTGATATTCGGTATCATTTTCTGAAAGATAACATTGAAAAAGGAATTATTGAGTTACACTTTGTCGAAACAGATTTTCAAATTGCCGACATTTTCACAAAAGCCTTGGAGGAAAAACGATTTAAATTTCTTATCTCCAAGCTCGGCATGTTAAACTTAAAAGATTAACTCTTTTTTGTAACGTCGTAATTTGATAGCTTCTTTATTATTTCTTTGTTTCAATTTTTGTTTCTGTGTTTAGTTACGTTTTAGAGGGGGAATAATATTTTGGGGGGGAATTCTTCTTTAAGGGGGAATTCCGTGTTAAGGGGGAATCACAATTTGAGGGGGAATACTTGCAATGTAAAAAGATGTAATTGTTTTGTACATATGTATTTGTTTTTAAAACTGAGGGTAAAAAATGAAACTTTGAATATGGGTATCCATGGATAACCCATTGGGTTTTCGGATCCTATATAAAGTCAAAATCGTTTTATTTTTCATAATTCCTTCAATTTTTACCTTTCTACTCTCTGGGCAAAAACGACTTTCTGAGGAAATCAAACGACTTCCTGAATCAAACGCTGGTTTTTAACGAAGAACACAAGTAATTAGGTAAAATTTTTCTGTTTTGTTCTTCGTGTTCTTCATTTTTCCTTTAGAAATTTTTTATAATTTGTTGTAATCGTAATGTTAATCCGTGTTTATGTGTTAATTGTTGTTTGTGTTTGTCTGATTTGATCCGATTTACCTTAATCGTTTCTTCGTTTTGCTGTTTCTATACCATTCGACCAACCCTAGTCCCCAAACGAATAGGATTGATTTCACCTATGAAATTAACCAAGTTTTCATTCGGATGGATAATCAACATACACGGATGATGAATTCGACTAGTTTTTCAACTGAGGCGACAAGGATTACCCGATTACCCTAACGAACAAGTTCCCTTAGAAAATTGTCTAAGTGTTCACTCGACTGAGATATCAACACACACGAACGGTTTTATTCGACCAGGTTTTTAACCAATTCGACTAGGTGCCCAAGAACAGGTTTCATCAATTTTGATATTTGTTAATTGTTCGCTCGACTAGGATTTCACCGGGAACGACTACATGACACGAACCGGATACCTCAGCCACGCCTGGGCAATCAACTCGGACACGACTACGTCACCTACCCGGAAACCTCATTCGACTAGGTCACCACCTTGGACACGAATAGGAACCCAGTCCGGACATCTCGGACACGATTAGGTCACCAACTAGGATACCCGGACACAACCACGAACACGACTAGGGCTACTCGAGCAGATTAGGGTAGATTTTTCTAAATGTTGGCACGGATAGGCTATTCCTAGACACGACTCGGACAACCCATTCGCTTAGGATACCTACCCAGACACCACTAGGATACCTCGGACACCACCTCGTACACCACCTAGGCTACCTACCCGGACACGACTAGCTATCCTCGAGCCCCATTTGCCTAGAACACCGACACGACTCGGACACCACTGTTCACTTGGACACGACTAGCTATCACATAGCCCCGTTAGCCTAGAATTCCACCCCGACTCGGACTAGCTTGCTCGTTGACTATTCGAGCGTAACCGATCAACAATCCCTGTACTTGACCTAGTTCACGGAGCAGATGTGTACTTGAATTGGTTCACGAAGATGAACAGGATAGCTCAATTTTGAGCTCGATTGCAAAAAAAAGAAAAAAAAATTGTGTCCTATGATGTTCTAACGGTTTGTCCTATTTCTTTTTTCAAGATTCAATGGAGCGGACAAAGAAAACCGTTCGGGCCGACTCCAACACTCCGCCATACCATCGAATGGAAGGTCATACCGGTCCCATTGCGCGACGAATGTTCTCACCAGCATTCCCACCTGAGGAAGTTATTCACCCTACTCGGTTATGGCTAGATATGAAATCAAACAACACCACCATTGATCATGAAACGTATGAATGTCAGTTTCCAATCTTTCTCTCGATCATCAAATATCACCCATGGAGACAATTCTTTGCCAGTTATCCAAAGGTTCCACGGGTATACTTGCAGCAACTGTGGCATAACATGCGATATCAGGCGTCCGATAACTCTGATCCTGAAGACCCGGTCGAAGAATTGTTAATTTGTGAACTTCATTCATACCAAGTCGAATTGTCAGTTGAGACCCTAAGGGAAATTCTAGATTTACGGTCCTCTGATGACTTTGAGGAAATACCGCACCACGATGAAGAGCTTCTCACATGGATTTATCAACTGGGGTATCAAGGGGATTTATCTTCCCTCAAGTTTAACTGGGATATGTTACCACAACCGTGGCAATTCCTGTTACAACTGATGGTACACAATCTCACGCCCAAAGCCCGTAGAAAAGATTATGCGAGCCGGATAACAGTGTTGATGTGGAACGCATTCATCTTCAACAAAAAATTTGATATCGCCAGACTCGTCTTCGATGATCTCCGTGACTTGATTACGACTCGGGATAAGTATCTTGATCAGGAACAAAGGAAAGATGTCGTTGCACTGTCTCTCCCTAAAAAGGCTCTCAAATGCAGCAAGAAGGAAATAAAGAAGCCGTACATTCCTTACCAACGCTTCCTTCATAAGATCGTTGCTAGAATCCTTGAGCTAGCCCCTCCTGAGCTGAACAAAAGGATTGGCGATCACACCTATCTGGAGTATTTCACTCCCGTCTTCCGTCCTCGCCCGCATCAAACGGAAGAACAAGGTATGCCTATTCCAGAGTACTTACTTTCTCGCATTCCTCAGGATGATGCACATCTACTTGCCTATAGGAATCCAATCACTTGTACAGAACGATCAGAACCGATTGTTCCTACCCCACGAGTAATAGCGCCTACCCACAGTGAGGGTCTAGAGTTAAGTGAGAGTGAGGAGGATACTAATCATCGTCATGAAGATTCAAGTTCTGATGATGATGATGATGATACTGAAGTATGGGGCGAGGGTAGAAATGTGGTTGTACAGGCACCAGTACAGACTCGCCCGGTACTTGTACTAGCGAGTCCTTCGGCCACATACGAGGGAGGAGTTGAAAAAATAGTGAGCAAGGGTGAGAGTAAAAAACATGGGGATAAAAAGAAAAAAGTCAAAACCCCATCCGATCCTAGGATTAGACACCGGGGCACCCCATCCACTACACCCAGTCGTATGTCGACAGAGCGTATTGAAAAAGATGTCGACTCCCCATCGATGCACACAGGCGGATACCCCTCATCTCCACTCATCATCCCCATTGGGTGATGTTTCAAAAAGCACGGGAAAAAGCCCAAGTCCACTAACGTCCCCTCCTTCGGAGGTGGATGTTATTGAAAAAGGGAGTCAACATTCCCGACTCCCGACTTCAGTTTCACACGAGTCTGGTCCCTCACATATCCATTTTTCACAGGTTGTTCCCAGATCTAGTCGTCTTAGTGACACTAGCGGAACGATCATAGGACGTTGACCGGAAATCCTGCCTCCGTTAACATTATGCCAACGGTCGCTGCAGGTTCGTCTAGAAGTAACTTTGTGTCATAGACAGATACGAAAACAAGCAATCTCAGTGATCTCGGTTTACCCAAATAAATGCTTGACGCTACTCTAACACCCGTACATTATCATGATCCGAACGGGAAGGGAAAACAGGTGGTAACGCAACTCGATCCCGTTACTCAACTCCGTCTTCATTTAGATATGGTGGAACAACGACAGCAGTTTACACAGGCTCCATTCTATCATCACCTGCTCCCGTTATATCATCACCCGCTCCCGTTATACCCTCACCCACTGACTCTGCAGTCCCAATAAAACTGCGGATGAAGCGGAATCTGGACACCAAAGCTGAGAAATCTAAACCACAAGAACCAGCTCCGCAAACCACCACTGAAAACCTTTCTTCCGATGATGTCCAATAGTTTTTGCACACCATACCCATGGAGGTTCTTGAAAACACTCTTCTCGAGCGCATTCTCTATCATGAACCACATTCCGCTCGAGATATTATGATTTTGGATGCTCTTGCGTTAGACAGGGATTATCAACCAACCAGCATGGAGAAGCTATTTGATAATCAACAAAAAGAGCTCGCAGCTATCGTTGAAAAATACAGAGTTTTGAAAGCCAACTGCCGGGTTGAAGCACAGGGTACCAAACGTCGACATTCGGATGATGATCCTGATAATCATCCGAATGAGGGGGGGAAAGAAGCGTCGTTCAAAGAAACACAAAACTGCTGAGGGTTCAAGCGACAGGGTCATAAATGTTGATACGAGCGCAAGGGAAAAAGAAACCGGGGAAACAAAAGAAAAGAATGGCACAGGTGGTAAAAAGAAGAAGCAAGATATGGAACAGTTATATCATGAGGCAATGTGTCACACCCCGCTAAAGCGCAAACACGGAATGTGAAGAGCAAAGAATCATTTCACGGGTTACACCAAAATCAACGATTCAAGTCATTAAGATTTAAATTGAAATGTACAAGTCAAAGTTACAACCAAGATTCAAAGTTAAGACCATAATACAAAATAAAATGTTTTTAAATAAAAATTCCCAAAATAAGGTCTTCTTCCCGAGGTACACTTCACATAAAAGACTTGACCCGCCTGAGTAATGCACTTCATAACTTACGCTTAGTTCCTGAAACATGAGATAAAGTGTCAACTACGAAAACGTAGTGAGTGAGTTACAGTTTATAAGTTGACAAAAGGTTTCAATTAAAAGTTCGACAAGTATATATATATGAGTACAAAATTTTCAAAAGAAGTAAGCGAATGAGCAGTCGCATAAGATAGTTTGTATACTGTCGTAATAGTTCAATCAAGAATTTAGAGTTCGTAAGAGTTCGAGACCAGTTCAAGGTTCATAAAAGTTCAAGATTCGTTCAAAGTCAGAGAAGTTCAAAATAAGTTCAAGTGCTTAAAATTCAAGAATAGTTCAAGTTCAAGATAAGTTCAAATAAGTTCAAGTCGCGTAGCGAGCGGTAAAAAGAGTAGTCATTACCTCAGTGGTGGATTAATCCACAAGTGTAAGACAGAAAGTAAGCATATGCGTATATAAAGACCTATGATCCTCGAGTTGTACCAACCACTAAGCTTAATATAATCGTAAGATTTAGTTTTGCACACTAATCCGATTCTGGTCAAGTTCCAGCCCCTAGTTCCAGTCTAGAGTTCGAGTTCGCGAGAACTTAGCAATATGTACCCAGGTTGCTACCCTAAAGTAAGGACTGACCGCTCCTAAGTATCGATACCTATAAAGTTTGCTAACGGCTAGTGTTAATAGTGTGTAGAGTTCAGTTCCAAGAAAAGTTGCGGGGCATTTAGTTCGTTCCGTTCTAAAAATTGTTTGTTTGTACTTACGGCGCTTATATCCTCACCTAGGGTTTTGCTCCAAAATACAACCCAACTATCATTGTATAATCAAATATCCAAAGAGGCAAACTTAGGGAGTCTAAAGTAAGCCAATCCGAACAATTGATGTTGTTTACGCATATTAGTTGCAAGGTTCTAAAATAGTTCAAAAGTTCTCAAGTTTCCAAAAGTTCAAAGAGTTGCAAGTTCAAAAGTTTCCAAAATAGAAGGGTAGCTCAATTAGTTCAAAAGTTTCCAAAAATAGAAAGGTAGCTCAATTAGTTCAAAACTTTTCCAAAAATAGATAGGTAGCTCAATTAGTTCAAAAGTTTCCAAAAATAGAAAGGTAGCTCAATTAGTTCAAAAGTTTCCAAAAATAGATCATAATACTTTGCACATAGGTTCAAGCACGTAAAACAGTTTCACATAAAGATATTGTTCACAAAGGAATTTGATCTCATGTTTCCCCCAAAAAGAGTACTTAAAAATGTAAGATTAAGGAGGGGTGTAACTCACGGTTTGCGAAGATAAAGAGCGCGGGAATCGGTCGGAGCGGGAGTCGGGAATCACGGGTCGCTTAATAATACCAAGGTAGTCCAATTGTTATTATCTAATTATTTTATTGTAGTTAAGATAATAAAATCAAGTTTTTAATTAAACTTTAAGTGTCAAGGTTAAGTTTAATCAAAATAGTCCCAAAACGGTGAAAGTTACGTTTTTGTCCAAAGGTCCAATTTTAACGTTTATTATTGTTAGGTCATAAGTGTTTTTGCTCGCTGAAGTGGTTTACATTTTTCTAAGGAAATTTGGGCAGCGCTTCCGCGCCCAAATTTCATATCCAAAAATGTACCTACCAATTCCGCTCACAAAAATACATACAACACTATATTATATCCAAACAAGTCCATTTAAGTTCCAAAAGTTCATTACAAGTCACCAATACATTAATCTAAACAAACTCAGTCCTAAAAACGAAAGTGTCAAAAGGTCAGCGGGTCAAACGAGCTTAAAAACGTCAAACGTTAAATTTCGGGTAAAAATGCAGCTCTGTGCGTCGTCCTTGTGTAGGTGCATTTCGTTAGTTACTAGATTCGTATGTAATTAACGTTTATCCTAATATCAGTCTTTATATTGTTTGGTTGAATATTAATATTGAATGTTTGATTAATTATATGCTTGAACGTTTACGTTGTTATGAATTAATCAAATATGTGTTTTGTGATGTTTTAATAATATTCAGATTCATTCGCACGGATGAGGATGATATCCGTGCGCATGAAGATTCCATTCGCACGAATCAGTTAAGTAAACAAAGTGTTTATTAACATGTTACATTCGTACGGACGAGATCATGTCCGCACGAATAAGAAGTAATTCGTACGGATGAGATCACATCCATACGGATGAAAAGCTGGGCCTATATATACCCAGCTAGGTTTCTGCATTCGACAAGTTGTTCTAGGTTTTTATCTTTCGTGCCGAACTGCTGCTGCTCCGTTTCGTATTATTCCAAATCGATAATAACGTATAAACAATCATCCGAATAGTCTTCCTTAGGTCCGATCTTATCAACTATCGTTGGTTTGATTCCGTTTCCGAAGGTTATATATTCGCTAGATAATCGATAGCTTATTCCCTCTAGGTTATTGATATAACGTTGAGTTCTTAAGATCACACACCCCCAACAAAGTGGTATCAGAGCGTTGGTTGTAGAAATCAACGTTCTTCTAGCGTTTTCTTTAAGATTTTCGGTTTTTGATTGAAACTTACGTTTGGAATTTTACGTTCAAAAGGTTGTTTTTGTTGTCATAAAACGTTTCTGGGTTGATTTGTTTAAGATCTGGGCAGATAGGAAGCGTTTTGGTTTAGAAAATCGAGTTGTAGATCGAATTTTAGCAAAACCCTAAAGTTTCAGCGGCGCATACGAACGAAGTTCTTGAAAAGTTCTCATCCGCACGAATAGGAATTCATCCGTGCGGATCTAGGATTCATTCGTGCGAATCTAGAATTTTTGCTTAAAAAGTTTAACTTTTAGTTCATCCGTACGAATAGGTTTCCTCCGTACAAATAGGAACTCTTCCGTGTGCATCAGTTTGCTCATCCGTGCGAATCACTCATTCGTATAGAGTTTTAGGTTATCTGTCTCATTCTTACGAATCACTCTCATTCATGCGTATCAAGTATCTCATCCGTACGAGTCACAGCAGTTCATTCGCACGAAGCAGTTTAAATTGAATTTTCACTTTTTAAAATGGAATACGCTATGGCTAGTACCAATTCTAAAATGTCGGAAATGTTAATTAATGATGCTGAAACTGGAAGTATAAACAAGGTCCCTAAACTTATTTCAATGGACGACTACCCACACTGGAAACCTCGGTTCGAAATTCATATCAACGGTTTGGACTCAAAAATGTGGGACATGATTAAAAATGGATATACTGAACCGATTGGTGAAGATGGAGACCTCATTCCCATTCACAGATATAGCGAGGAACAAAGGAAGAGTTATGATATTGAGAAGAAGGCTTATTCTTATTTATGTCAGGCAATTCCTAGATCTGTGTTTCATCAGTACAAGACATACAAGTTATCGAAACAACTGTGGGATGCTTTTGAATTAGACTATGAGGGAAACAACAAGTTTGAAGATCGAGCACTTTCATAAAGGAAATGTGGATGGTGTAAACGAAGATATGGCTATGTTGACTACCTTAGTTGCTTCCTATGATAACTTGTTGCAGGGTAAAATTGGAAACATAAACTTAACTGGTGAAGATTACAAGCAGATTGATCGTGATGAGATGGAACGAATCGACATCATGTGGGGCTTCGCTAATCTTGTTAGGAGGGCAAAAGAGTATGTGAAAAGGACTGGTAACACAATCGGCGCCAACAAAGAGACTAAGTATGGTTTCGATATGTCTGCCATTACGTGTCTCAACTGTGGAGAGAAAGGTCACTTTGCTCGTCAATGTGAGAATCCAAAACGACCAAGGACTGTTCAGAATCCTTTCAGAGATCAACAAAACAGGAATGTGAACAGAAATACTTCTGAGGCGAACAAGAATACTGCTTTGGTGACGCCTGGCTCAAATATCTCTACTGGTACAGAGAATTCAGATGTTAAGGCTCTAGTTTTTCAATCTGACGAAGGTTTGGACTGGCAATTTCAAATTGATAACAATCAGTCCAATGCTGAAGTTAACATTGTGAAAATACTGAATCTCAACGAAGAAAGTGACGGGGAGGAGTCCATTACATCTGAAGAATCGTCTGAGGAATCTTCGGCAGAATCAGAAGCACCAGAGACTAAAAGGGAGTTTGCTATGATGGCAGGTACTGCAGAGTCATCTAAGGTACAATCTGAAACTAAAATCACTTCTTGTTCTAGGTGTTTTGTTTTAGACGAACGAGTAAATGAGCTTAGAAAAGAAAATAACAATCTTGTTGAGGAACTTCGTAAAAACAAAATTGTTAAAGGAAATGAAAAACTGTTTTCAGAAAAGAACAAACTTTTGGCAAAACAAGTTAGTGATTTGGAAATAGCGTTGTTAAACAAACAGGACTCCATTAATAAATATTTAAAAGATATTGATGCCCTTAAACGTGAAAATGCTTCTATCAAAATCAGTTTTGAAACTTTAAATCAACAAGTTAGAAGTTATTCCACCGCATCATACCTTTTAGATCATATCTTGAAAGAAAAACGTCCTGAGAATGGGGAAGGGAAACCAAGGGTTGACTACAAAACGTGTCCACCTCCAATCTTTAACAAATTGATTAAGGCTCCGAAGGAGGAAGGGGACGTTGAATTCATTCTTCAACAACCAGACCCAGATGTCCAAACACCTATTGTCCAAACACCTACTGTCAGTCCCAAAGATACTTCAAATGCTCAAAGTGCTAAAACCGAAAAAGTTAAAGAAACTGTATTGGTTGAAGATTGGGTTTCCGACTCAGATGAGGAAGAAAAGGGTTCGGGTTTGGGTCGTCAGTTACCAACTAAAACTTCGGGTAAACCTGAACAAGTTAAAATTTTGAAAAGACCTGAAGTTAAAGGACCTAAATTTGTCAAAGCCGGGGAATCACCAGTGGAGGTTGAGACAAAAGAAACTGACCAAGTAAAATTCATACCACCTCATTTGAGAAAGACAACCACCAATACCCAGAAGACACAAAATGTTCAACAACATAATGGCTTTATGCGTCCTAATGCTATGTTCTCCAAACCTTTCACACATCACCGGAGAATGACGCGAAGTTCTCAAAACCTTAACGAATGGAGAACTTGTTTTGATTGTGGGGAGAAAGGACATGTTAACTATAATTGTCCAAATTTGAAACAAAAGCTTAGGAATAGTTTTGACCAAAATCGAATGTCCACTGGAAATCGTTTTTCTAGCCCAAATCGAAACCGATTTTCAAACAATAGGTCAACATTTCCAAAACTAAACAGTGAGTTGCTTCATGCTGGTAAATCCAAACAGCAACCTCCTGTTAAACAAATTGAAAAACGTTCACCATCACCGACTCATAAATCAACTGGTTATGTCAAATGTTCCACTCATGAATCACAATCATGGAAACCTAAGGGTGCTGGACCGTCAAATGTACCTGATGGTTCAACGGGAAAATGGGTAGACTTACAGGTTTTAGGTGGTGATGGTAAACCCACAGCCATTAAGGCTTGGGTTTGCATCGTGAACTAATCTTTTCAATTTGATGTGCAGGTCGTCTATGATCCTATCAAGAATACCTGGATTGTTGATAGTGGGGCGTCTAGGCACATGACAGGAAACATGAAATTACTTTCAAATGTCAGATCTATTAAAGGAGGTTATGTTTCTTTTGCTGGAGATAGGGGAGGATTTATCTCAGCCCAGGGATTGGTTGCAAACAACATAATTAGCTTTGATAAAGTGAATTTTGTTCAGGCACTTGTCAACAACTTGTTGTCTGTGTCCCAAATTTGCGACAAGAAGTTTAAGGTTATTTTTGATGATTTTCAATGTTACATTATGAGAAAAGAATTCAAGATTCCGGAAGAGTTGGTTATTACAACTTCACCAAGGGTTGGAGATTTGTACGTGCTCGATATGTCAAAGACTACTGTGAATTCGACTGAACATCAAGCTTTTGTCTCGAAAGCTACTGAACGTGAATCGATTTTGTGGCACAAACGTATGGGACACCTTAGTTTGAGAAAGATGAATCATCTGATGCATAAGGATTTGGTTATGGGAGTAAATGTGAAAGGTTTTCAGTTGCCGGAAGTCTGTATTTCGTGCAAAAAGGGAGAGCAATCCAAGAAGTCTCACAAAGCAAAGAAGTTTCATACCATCGACACTCCACTTGATCTTTTACATATGGATCTTTTCGGACCAATTAAATATGCGAGTGTGGTAGGGGACAAATATTGTTTAGTGGTGACTGATGATTACTCTCGATTCTCGTGGGTCATGTTTTTACGAGAAAAGTATGAAACTTTCGAGAATATCAAGATGTTGGTTACGACGTTGGAAACACTGTATAAACTGAAAGTTCGACGGTTTAGGACGGATAACGGTACTGAATTTAAGAATCAGAGGATGGAAGACTTATGCAAGGATCGAGGAATTCAACAGCAATTCAGTGCAGCCTATACTCCACAAATGAACGGGGTTGCAGAAAGGAAGAACAGAACGTTGATTGAAGCAGCTAGAACTATGTTGGCTGATTCATCACTGCCAGTACGATTTTGGAATGAAGCGGTAGCTAATGCTTGTTACAGTTTAAACCGAGTGCTAGTAGTAAAGCGTCATGAGAAAACCTGTTATGAATTGTTGCAGAAAAGAAACCCTAATTTACAATACTTGGAACCCTTTGGAGCTCCTTGTACTATGCTCAAACGTAAATCAGAAGGCAAGTTCGATGAAAAGGCAGTAGAAGGGATATTTCTGGGATACGGCACTCCTAACAAGAGAGTTTGGAATCCAACCACTAAGGCTATTGAAGAATGGTATGAGGTGGACGTTCAGAAGTACTCTAAACCTATTCCTTCCAAAGGATATCCGTGGATGTTTGACTATGATTCGTTATTTGAGTCATTTAATCTTCCAGAGTTTTCCGATGAAGATGTTGCGAGGTATTATATTCATAGAGAAGATTTGGAAGATCCTATTCCTCGCGATCCAGTACCTCCAACAGCGGCTACTCCTCCTGGTACTCAAGATAATACTGTTGAGTTTCCCGCAAATGATGATGATTCAGATTCCGATGGCTCAGTTAAGGTTAATGAGCAAATTGTGAATGAAGAGGAAATAGAAAATCCTGATGTTAACAATTTGGGTCCAAATGTTGAAATTCCACACACTCCGGCTACACGAACTGAACGTGATCACCCTGTCTCGAAAATCATAGGTGAACATTCGGCTGGAGTTCGCACCAGAAGACAGATTCAAAGTGATGTCTACGTTGACTTGTTTAAATCTGGGGATGTCACCTACTGTGCCCATGCATGTTTTATTTCCCAGATTGAACCGGCAAATATTGAAGAAGCTCTTTTGGATGACAACTGGATAAATTCGATGCAAGAGGAACTCCTACAGTTTGAGAAGCTGGGTGTCTGGAGGCTTGTCGCTAAGCCAAAAGGTGCCAAGTCTCTTGGTTTTCGTTGGGTCCATCGTTGCAAAAGGGATGATCAGGGTATAGTTGTTAGAAACAAGTCAAGGCTGGTGGTTCAGGGTTTTCGACAAATACCTGAACTGGATTATAATGAAGTGTTTGCTCCAGTTGCGAGATTGGAGGCGATTCGAATTTTTCTAGCCTTCGCATCATATAAGAGATTCACCGTTTACCAGATGGATGTGAAGAGTGCGTTTCTTTACGGGAATATTCGAGAGACAGTGTACGTTAACCAACCTCCAGGCTTTGTAGACCCATTACATCCGGATAAAGTGTATATTCTCGATAAAGCACATTATGGTCTGCATCAAGCACCGCGCGCCTGGTATGAGACACTTGCAAATCATCTAATCGACAATGGTTTCCGTCGAGGTGTAATAGATTTTATGTTGTTCATTAAGGAAAGAGGTGACGATATTCTGTTGGTGCAAGTATATGTGGACGACATTATTTTTGGTTCTACTAATCAAGAGTTGTGTAAGGAATTTGAAGCGGTTATGACAAGCAAGTTCGAAATGAGTTCTATGGGTCCGATTAAGTTCTTTTTGGGGCTACAAGTAGATCAAACAGCAGAGGGAATATTTATTCATCAGACAAAATATGTCAACGACATTTTAAAACGGTTTGAAATGTCGGAAACGAAGTCAGCCTCTACTCCCCTATCGATGAATCACGGGATATCACCAGAAACTACGGGGGAGCCAATTGATCAGTCTCTATATCGCTCCATGATCGGTTCTCTTATGTACCTCACCGCTTCTCGTCCAGATATTATGTTTCCTGTGTGCTTGTGTTCCCGATACCAAGCAGCACCGACTGTTGTTCATCTTCAAGCAGTGAAGCGAATTATGCAATATCTGAAGGGTACTCCAGATTTAGGTCTTTGGTATTCTAATGATGACAATTTTGAATTATCTGCTTTCAGTGATTCGGACTATGGAGGTTGCAAGAAGGATGCTAAATCAACTTCAGGAGGATGCCAGTTTCTCGGAACGCGTCTCATAACTTGGCAGTGCAAGAAACAGACCGCTGTAGCATTGTCCACATGTAAGGCTGAATACGTAGCTGCGGCTAGCTGCTGTTCTCAGGTTATCTGGATTCAGCAACAACTGCGTGATTACGGTTTGTCTGTCACTACTACTCCTATTTATGTTGATAATTCTGCTGCCATAGCTGTCACTAAGAATCCCGTGCACCATCCTAAAACCAAACACATAGGCGTAAAATATCATTTCATTCGTGATTGCTTTGAAAAACATTTAATTGACGTAATTTATATCGAAACGATGTTTCAAAAAGCTGATATTTTTACCAAAGCATTTGATAAGTCTAGGTTTGGGTTTTTACTACTGGAAAATGGTGTTGTTAAAAAGAGTGATGTGATTGAGGAAGAAAAGTCGGACAAGTAACCGGAACTGCTTTTGTATACTACGTTAAGATTTTTTTCTTTCTTTATTTTTATTTTTTTCTTCTTTTCAGTTTTATAAAATTTCAAAAATACAAAAAGATTTTTATTTTTAGAATTTTAGGGTGAGAAATACAACTTATAAAAAAAAAAAAAAACGGGGGAAGTGAGGAAATACTGAGCTAAAACTGAACATGTAAATTGTCAAAAAGTATGCTGAACGTAACGTTTACACATGTCAGTTGTAGGATATATTGGTAGGCTTATCTTACTGAAACTTGACGAAAATAAATCATTTTGAAATGATTGTCGCAGATATCTAATTTAATTTAAATCATTATGGATATGTCTCAAAGACTGTCTAAATGATATCTGAAGATCAATAACAATTGATGAAATTTGACTTAGAATCTTTCGAAATTATGTCTCATTGAGCTAAACGTTTATTCTTTTGTTTGAATTGATAATTGTTATGTGCTTAACGTTTAATTGATATGAATGATGAAGATCTCAATCGGAAGTTAGAGAAACTTCCGGCAGCCAGTTAAGCTACACAAAATCAAGAAGCTTTGAATGTTAAGAAAGCTGAATGGTGTAAGGCTGTGAAAGATTGTATTCGCCCGCCTCAACAAGTTGTTCAACCTGAATATACGAAGTATTATTCTTTGAAGGGTGCTAAGACTGAAGGTCAGATAATAAGTTGGGCATACTTGGAGGATTTGAATGTTTATGCAGTAAAGAGAGAACGGGGAATAGATTACTTCAAACGCGCTCACGATTTGAAGACGCTGCCATATTTTGACATGATGCAGTTGGCTCGTCTTAAGTTGCTGTACAGTGAGAAAGATGATAAAGCAACTTGGTTGGAAAAACAGGTTTGGTTTGAGTTCAGAAATCAGTGGAAGTACCTAAGGCCGCAGTTTCCGAAGATTACTTACTCCAAAGATAGGAAGAATCGGAGAACAGGTAAATCTGTGAAGTATGTCAAGTATCAAGCGCCGAAGGTGATGGAGAAGATTCCACTACGCCAAATGCAAGCTGGTTTTCATCGAAGATTCCAGTGGTGGTATTATGATGATAGAACCACAGAAGCTGTGATCGTGATGGAGCGTAAAGGTGTTTGGGAAACACTTAGAATTTTTGATCCGATGTGGATTAGAAATTTCTCTGATGATGATATTTTTTGTCTGTTTGAATGTCCTATATTCTTTGATGTCAAGGATATGGATCAAGCGATGCGTTTCAACAAGATTGTACGTGGATGTTTCGCTTACAAGATCCACACTTAAGAGGGCAGGTCGAAGACGTGTTTTGGTCAGCAGCAGAGATTTTTTGAAGACTGAAGACATAGAATCTAGTTCCTAGGGGGAGTTTGTAGGTGCATTTCGTTAGTTACTAGATTCGTATGTTATTAACGTTTATTCTAATATCAGTCTTTATATTGTTTGGTTGAATATTAATATTGAATGTTTGATTAATTATATGCTTGAACGTTTACGTTGTTATGAATTAATCAAATATGTGTTTTGTGATGTTTTAATAATATTCAGATTCATTCGCACGGATGAGGATGATATTCGTGCGCATGAAGATTCCATTCGCACGAATCAGTTAAGTAAACAAAGTGTTTATTAACATGTTACATTCGTACGTACGAGATCATGTCCGCACGAATAAGAAGTAATTCGTACGGATGAGATCACATCCGTACGAATGAAAAGCTGGGCCTATATATACCCAGCTAGGTTTCTGCATTCGACAAGTTTTTCTAGGTTTTTATCTTTCGTGCCGAACTGCTGCTGCTCCGTTTCGTATTATTCCAAATCGATAATAACGTATAAACAATCATCCGAATAGTCTTCCTTAGGTCCGATCTTATCAACTATCGTTGGTTTGATTCCGTTTCCGAAGGTTATATATTCGCTAGATAATCGATAGCTTATTTCCGCTAGGTTATTGATATAACGTTGAGTTCTTAAGATCACACACCCCCAACACCTTGGCCTTAGGAACGACGCATAGGAAGCAAATAAGCCCGCTGCGTCGTCCTAGAGCCCTTGGACGGCGCACAGGTTGCGTTTTTTGGGTTTTTCGAGTTTAAACGATGATTTTAGCCACGGATTTCAACATGCAATCGGTCTAAACTTAATAAAATGTCATTTTAACAGTTTCTAAAACGTTTTCATCCATAAAAACATAGATCTAAATAACATTTCGGTCAAAAATCGTTTTTTGTACATAAAACGTTATAAATATTTGTAAAAACTTATTTTGAACCGATAGATCTTACATGCAAGTTATTATTTACATAAAAACAGTAAGTAAAAAAGAAATCTACCGGTGGAAATCGTTTGGATGATGATTTGGTGATGTTTGAGCTCCGAAAATCTTTACAAAAATGGTCATTTACCGAAATTTCTTAGTTCCTTTTGCTTCTTTGGTTGTTTCAAACGTTTTTGATGGATTAGAAATGGTGTTTGGGGCCGGAAATCTTCTGTTCTTGATGTGTTCTTGAGAGAGTTTTGGGGAGAAAGGTGTGTGTTTTATGTTTTTGTTTTATAAAAATGAAAGGAAAATATAAAATGAAGAGTAAAGTAATAATAATAATTATGAAAGGCCTAGGTACTGCAATATGGCAGTAAATGATGTGCCAAAACCGAGCTCAATTGGTCAAAACTTGTAGGATTTCGAGACATGCAAAATTTAAATTTTATTACAAAAACAGTCCTACAGGACGGCGCACAAGGCATGTGTGCGTCGTCCAGGACCAATTTTGTAACAGTTTTTGCGTTTTGGCTGTTTTTGCATAATTGTTTCGTTGGACCTTTTCGTTAACTAATGTTTTAAAGTATGTTACATTATGAACTTAGGAAAGTTCCTTAGGTGTTTCCTTGGCATTAGGACTTATATAAATTGGTGCCGGTTGTGATTCCGACACGAGCGCGTTTCCGATAATGTTCAATTTAAAGACATAAGAGACAAAGCGAGAGACATAGAGCGTAAAGATCACCTGAGATTTGACGGTTGTCACACAATGGTACTTGGTCAGGATGAAAAAGTAACTGATGCGTTCAACAGTGTGGTGGGTGCCCGTGTGCGGGAACTAAGGGACTATGAAGAAGAAGATAACTGGAATCTTCCTAAATACGAGTTTGATAACCAACTCAAACAGTATGATGTAAGAGAGTGCTATGAAGATATGGTTCGAAAGGATACTATGAAGCTTCAAAAAGAACATACTGAACTGTACAGGTATGCTCTAACAAACGATTTTGGGGAACCAAAGTTCACTGACATTGATATCGATGAACAGAAGTAAAAAAATCCACAAACGAATCAATCAACCATTCATGGAAGATCAAGTTCAGGATTTCTTAGTCAAAACTCCGAGAAAGATAAAGGAAGCACGAATTCATGGTTCACCAAGTTTGAAAAGGAGCTATGGTTCAAATTTAAATACTTCATTCAGGGGAAGTAGAAAGAACCAGAACAGGTATACTCAGTCCACGCAAACTCAAATGTGCGAACAATAGAATCAAAATTTCACAACGGGATTGAGTATACTACCTTCAAATTAGCTCGAAGCAATGGGAGGGTGTACAATTTCGCTGAAGCTGACTTCTCCAATCTAAACCCAAATGATATAGAATTCCTCTTCATGTCCATGAAGCGATGTTCAACCAAAATAGGAGTCGAAAGACTCGCTGAGTCTCGAATAAAACGCTTCATGGAAATGAAGGTGAAAGAAGCTTCATACCAAGACTTCCAGATTGCTCTCGAGAGTGGCAGGGGAAAAGTAAATTTGGCGGCTCCACAACAGAATTTCAATCTCAATCATGTCAGAAAGTGGGCTATTGTGAATATCAGGAACAAGGGGATAGTGTATACAAGTCCATACTGGATTGGCAATGTTGTTATGTTTTTTGATGAAGTACATCACTTCTCCACAGGAACCCTCAGGCTAATTAAGAAAGAAATTGATGCAATCATCAAGAACGGGGATGCTCAGAAGATTGAAGACTTTAAAGAAGCTAATAGGTGGAAAGACGAAATGAGAGAATACGAGCTTGGAAAGGATGCAATTGAGAATTGCTTAGAGAACAGAAAATTCATACAAAGGTACCAGATGTGTTTGAAGATCAGAGAAAACAAGTACTCCATCTATGCTACAATAAAAGCAAGAAGAAAGCATGAAATGCAACAGGAGCAAGATGAGTGCGCAAAACTTTATCCTGAATTCATTGACAAACAAGCTCAAGCACAAACATCTCAAGAAGCAGTCAACCCAACTCAAAATTAAAAGGCTAGAAGCTTAGTAGTAAATTTTTGAATTGTATTTTAATATTTTGAACTTATGTTTTAAGAAACCATACCAAAGGGGGAAATTGTACAACTTAGAATAGTTGTTATGGTTTCTAATGTTATGTAATCGACATTTACCCCCTTGCCTAAAAATAGGTGGGGGGGGGGGGGGGGGGGGGGGGAGCAATAATATGACTTTTGGCATTATTCTAATTCTTACATCTACCAACCCAAAATGAATCTGCAATACTTATTCAATTTGCATATACTCTATTAAGTTCAAAAATACATACACAATAACAAAATGAATTTACAATACTTATTCAATTTACATCTACTTCATTAAGTTTAAAAATACATCTACCATGCCAAAATGAATCTACAATAATTATTCAATTTGCATCTACTTCATTAAGTTCAAAAATACATCTACCATGCCAAAATGAATCTGCAATAATTATTCAATTTACATCTACTTCATTAAGTTCAAAAATACATCTACCATGCCAACTAAATCTACACTACTGTTTTCAATTTGCATCTATTCCATTAATTTCCAAAATACACCCACCATGCCAAATGAATCTTCACTATTATTTTCAATTTGCATCTACTCCATTAATTTCCAAAATACATCTATACTAACAAAATAAAAATACACTACTTATTCAATTTACATCTACTTCATTAAATTCAAAAATACATCTACCATGCAAAAAAATACCATACACTATTTGCATCTATTTCATTAACTCCAAAACAAACTGAATCTACAATACCTTTTTCAATTAGCATCTACTTAACAGATCCAAGTTAATTTTAACAAAAATTCAAGTAATAAATAAGATTAAAAAAATTAAAATATAACATTACATTTTGTTTTCATTTCTGGTGTAGATTGATTGTATGAATCGCTTTCAGTAACAGAAGTCACTTTATCCGATGATGTAGAATCTTCATTAACTAATTTCATCATTTGATTGTTTTTGCTCATATCTGTATAAAAACATATGTCAAAAATTATCATCTAAATAACAAAAATAAATAATATAAACTGTAGTTTCTCGATTCACTTACTAAATTTGAAGTTTATATTGATCGGAGTTTCTCCAAAGTTTTTTCTACTTTTTTTAGGATTTGATCGAGGATTTTTCATTGTGGATTTGTAAAAATTTGGGAATAAATTATGAGGATTATAACTTGTTTATAAGAAAAGCACTAATTTGCAGACTACCCATGTAAGTTTAGTTTATTACACTTTTGTCACCGCGTCTTTTTTATTTTTTGATCTAAACTTTTTAATCTAAAGGCCACGAATCGTTCCTACCGTTTTGTATTTTATGCATGTTTTGTTTCCAGATTATAACAAAACGAAAATTAAGAAAAAGTTTTTATAAGGGTTATTATATCAATTTTATGGTTTTTAGTTAAACGGTGGAGATTATTAATTTAAAGAAAATAAAGGACTAAATTGGTTAAAGAATTAATTTATAGAGATTTTTTAGTTAAATGGTGGAGATTTTTATTTAATGAAAAATAAATGACTAATATGATTAAATTGTTAAAAATAAAGGACTAAATTGATTTATAAACTATTTAAAATTGTGATTTCTATTGGTAAATAGGACCTTATTTCTCAAATTTCTTTTCTTTTATATATATTAAGATTAAGATATAAGAGGCAACTACTTTATAAAAATATACAAAATATACTGGAGATACCTTATTTCTCATATTTCTTTTCTTTTATATACAAAATATACTAAACCTCTCATATATGCTTTGTTTGTGTCTAGAAACGAAATGTTGTTTTTGTCTCAGATAGGTATCAGTTTTATAAACCCAAGTTTGTCATAGGGTCGATGTCTTAGTGAAAAAGTGTTTTCACGATTTAAAAACAATTCAAGATTATCAATCTAAAACCATTATCTAACAGTTTAAGCTCCAGCTTAGATGACTAAAAATGGTCATATGTACACTATAATTAGGCAGCCAAATGTGGTTAGACATGGAAAACCAAGTACAAGTCAAAACTAAAATGAAAAATTTAGGTCATAATCCATTCTCCCTAGAACTTCCAAAATTGATAGATTGAAAACTAAAATGTCAAAAATCTAAAATAAATACATTTGAACCACAAAAGAACTTTATGTCCAAGAAGACCCGAACAATGTCAAAACTCAAGTAAATTGGTCTAAAACGACCACGAATGAAGACGTCAAACACATCAAGTCCCAAGTATTTTTCAAGATAAAACCTCTACTTGTATCGGACAAAATACCCAAATATATAAGAAGAAAATATTTTTAACATCATACTTCTTTTGGTTTAATCATGCGATAAAGTCAAAACTCTAAAAAGGTATTAGAGGTGGAAAATTAAATATAAGTAGTAAATATCAAATTCTATAGTCCTATATGATTATATTAGAGTAGTTTTCGTTTAAAATTGTTCGAAGAGTAAACAACATAAAAGTTAACAAACAAAAATTCAGTAAGTAGATTTTAATGATAATCTAAGTTAAATGGTTTTGTCAGTTATGTTTCAAATTCGATTCAATGGTTGCCATTGTTATTCAAATTAATAGGTTTTTTGTTATAGATTTCGTTGAGATTGATTTTCATTGTACTCTTCCATTTGATAAAACTATTCATAGAAGTATTCGACATTTTTAAAGCAGCATGTCTTTTGGATATTTTTTCAGTTGGGATTAAAACTTAGTTAAATAATTTTAGTTTCATTAATACTGCTTAGTTAATACTGTTCAGTTAGTAATGTTGCATTGATACTCCATGAAGACCATTAATACTGCATGCAAAACAGTTACTACGGCTGAAAGATTACAAGATAGTTACTACTGCTGGTTACTACAGAAGATGCTTATTACTATTGTCCGTTGGTGTTTATACTGCTTGAAGATAATTATGGAATTATCTTGTTCCGCAAGTTTAGCAATTCTAATTAGAATAGAATTGTAATTGGATTTAGACGTTTCCTATTATAGATAGGGTTAGCATCAAGGTCTATATATATAGATCCTTGTAAACAGAAAAACACGTGTATTGATTTATTATTATTCAATATATTGAGGCTTAATATTCGACAAATATTATTGTTATTCATTGTTCTTTGTTATTCACAATATATAATATTTTTTTGATCGACGGACTTGTACTATCAAGGTGTTAATCCGCTGTTGAACTTCCTTGATAATCAAGATCTTGCTTTGAATATACTTTGGGTTTACATAACCTGAACGATCCTGACAAGTGGTATCAGAGCACAGGAGGTGCTCAAGATCCATTGATCTACAAGTTTATTAGAAGTCTCGACAAGAAAAATTCAATCAACAATCATGACAGACGTATCGGTCAACAAAGTTCATGTACTCAACAACAACGACTTTGATCTCTAGAAGCTACGTATCAAACAACTGCTCTCTGACTATGCAGTATGGGATTTCATTGTTAATGACAACAAAGAGATTGCCAATCTATCAGCTGATTGTGCCTGGAACTGTTACTCGTCCCACAACTGATCTAGAGAGAAGAGAGAAGCAAACAGAGATAAAGGCACTGAGTATCCTTCTTATTGCTATTCCCAATGAATATCAATCACAATTTGAAGGATACAATGATGCTAAGTCTTTATGGGAAGCCTTGGAGAAGAGATTCAGCGGAACTAAGGATACAAAGCTGAAATGGATAAAATCAAAAGGTTGGAAGAAGAGCACTTATTCTTATTAGCTGAGCATGAAAGGGATTTAGCCAGGATAAGAAGAGAAGAAGAAGCATAGAAAAGAAAGAAGGTGGTTAAGAAACAATCAACACAGGAAAAGCTGGCAGGTGACAAGAAGAAATTTTATGTCTTATCTGAAATCAAAGGGCTACAGTGGTAGATGATTGGGTCCAATGAAAATGTGGAATCTGCTTGCAGTTGTGGAAAAAGAAAAAAGAAGGATAGCTTGAAGAAGATCCGACTAACTAAAAAGCAAAATCAAAATATGAGTTGGAAAGAGTGTTGAGAAAGGCTCAAAAGACTGGTAGAGTCATGTATTATGCTCAAGGCAGAGAGATTCACAATCCTCTTGCTCGAGAAAAGCCTAGTCAGCCTGAGTAGTTGAAAAGGAAGAAGTCTCATGCAAGTAGAATGCCAAGTAAGAAGCCAAGACAAGGTGATGTTGCTACTGCTTCCACAACTACTGCTGAAGGAAGTGTAAATGTGTCTGTGCCTATCAAAACAGAGCAAGTCAAAGAATCTATCAAAGAGAAGGAAGGAGATATGGAGATATCTGAAGATGATTGCTTAGCACTTATAGTACACGTGGAAGGCCTACACATTGAACCTCTAGCTGTGGAGCTGCCTGAGATCAGAGACTGGGAGTTTGTTGGAGGACCAAGCAAGACAACATATATGGTAACTAGATCAGACAAGAAGAAGTGTGTATTACCTGCCTTCTACAGGATGATAAGATATTTTTCAAGAGAAGATGTTCAACGATTGTATGATATTGGAGTGAGGAAGTACTCTCAGTATTGAGGTACTTGCTCAGGAACTGATATGGCAATGGATTGGCTTAATGGAATGTTTAATCCTGAAGAGAAGATGGTAAGCCCATCGTTCAAGAAGGAGGAGTTAACAATCCAGTGATTAAATGGTACTTATATGAACGAAGTGGAGTTTATTCAATAGTTAGAAGGCATGGAGCTATGAAATTCTATCTAGTTGAAAGAAGATATGATATGGGTTTAAGGACACTTCAAGAGCTGATCTCAGTTAGACTACATGGTCTAAGAACTTCTCAGATGTCTCATGAGTTACTGTGGAGGATTGTAAGCCAGATGAATCAAGAGCTGAAGAAACAAGCTGAAGAGAAAGAAGTCAAACAAATAGAGGAGAGGGAGTAATTTGTAAATCTTAAGTAATTAACTTTGTTGAAAAACTTGTTCTTTATTTTGTAATAAAAGTTCAAGTTAGGGGGAGATTGTTGGGATTGAAATTTAGTTAAATAGTTTTAGTTTCATTAATACTGCTTAGTTAATATTGTTCAGTTAGTACTGTTGCATTGATACTGCATGAAGACCATTAATACTGCATGCAAGACAGTTACTATGGCTGAAGATTACAAGATAGTTACTACTGCTGGTTACTACTAAAGATGCTTATTACTACTGCCCGTTGGTGTTTCTACTGCTTGAAGATAATTATGGAATTATCTTTTTCCGCAAGTTTAGCAGTTCTAATTAGAATAGAACTGTAATTGTATTTAGACGTTTCCTATTATAGATAGGGTTAGCCTCAAGGTCTATATATATATATATATATATATATATATATATATATATATATATATATATATATATATATATATATATATATATATATATATATATATATATAGATCCTTGTAAACAGAAAACACGTGTATTGATTTATTATCATTCAATATATTGAGGCTTAATATTCGACAAATATTATTGTTATTCATTGTTCTTTGTTATTCACAATATACAATATTTGTTTGATCGACAAACTTGTACTATCAAGGTGTTCATACGCTGTTAAATTTCCTTGATAATTAAGATCTTACTTTGTACATACTTTTGGTTTACATAACCTGGACGATCCTGACACTTTCTTTTATGATTTTTTTTTTTTTTAGTTTATAATAAACTGTTAACTTGTTAGGTATTTAGTTAGTAGTAGTATTTAAATGTTTAAAAAGGAATGTGTCGGCAGAACGAACATGTTCGGTTACAGCCGGACGAGTAGTGTAGTTCCATCTTGTACCACGTTAAAAGTTATATATGGGACCCACATCATGACTATGGCAAATTGACTTTTATTTTTTTAACTCTTTAAATTTCAAATGGGTTACATTTCACTTAAAATATATAAAATAATTTCACATGGTGATACAAGACATCCAGTGCTAGCTTCAAATAAATAGTGATATTATTTTTGGGTTTTAAATTCGAATAAATATTGATATTATTTTTAGGATTTAATTAAAGTTTATTCGATTATGTTATTTTTGAATTTAAGATTTAACTTTTTATCTTTGGGTTCGCGAACATATAAGACTCGTTTATGTAACACTCCTTGATAATCAATTGTGTGAAAATATGTTTTAATTAATGAATTATATACTAAGAGTGCATGCACAATGTACTGAAAAAAGACGATCGAGTGAGTAGTTAAAGATTGCAATGAATTTAAGATACTACGTACCATAATAGAAACCGCAATCTATAATAATGGACTTCGCTAACATAATGAAATTAAACTCGCCCTTTCTGCAAACGACACCTATGCTACACTTGTATACATTATGGTACATATACAACAAACAACAAAGAACCACACCACCTCGACGAACGACACCTATACTACACTTCGCTAACATAATGAAATTGAACTCGCCCTTTATGTACCATGATTTGTTATTAATATTTATTGTTTTAGCATGACTAATTAGACCATCGCACATTAATATGAAGCGAAAAATTCATTTTATAAACCTGAAGATTCTTTTGTTATACGAGTTTATATGCTCTCAAAAGATAGAATTTATTCACCTTTTTACAAGCTAATAAGGACTTAATCCCTTAGAACCATAAAATGATACAAAAAGATGTACATAAGACTATACATTTATCAACTAGATCATTTAGTTATATTATAAGTCGATGCTTCATCTAAATGGTCACATATAATCAAGAGTAAATTACAATTTTAGTCCCTCATGACTAGCCAATTCGCCGATTTCGTCCATAAATTTTTTTTTCGCAATTTTTGTTCATAACTTGTTATTTTTCCTTTTTTTTTTGTCACTCCGTCAAGTTACAATTAGTTTTTACAGTTAAATATTAACTGAACTAATCGAAAGGACCAAAAATGAAATTTTAATTTTCTTTTATTTATTTTAATTAATTAATTGATTAACTTTTTTTTCTTCTTTGTAAAAATCATATGTACTTTTTCGTATATAAAAATTATATTTAAAATCACAATTACTTTTTCACATGTTTTTTTTCGATGACCATATGTCACCGTCGATCATTGTCGCTGCCACCACCACCTCCTCCGTTGAAAATTATATGTGATTTAAAAACTTAATTTTTGTATCGCCTCCATGGAAATCATATGTGATTTTTTAAAAGCGTAAATATAAATGCAATTTTTTTTAAACGTAAGTATAAATGTGATTTTTCAAAACGTAAATATAAATGTGATTTTTAAAATTTTGTACCGCCTCTGTTAAATTTTGTACTGTCACGAATGATCGTCGAAAAAATATGTGAAAAATTAAATATAATTTTTGTATGCAAAAAAGCACATGATTTTTACAAAAAAGAAAAAAAATAATCAATTAATTAATTAAAATAAATAAAAGAAATTAAAATTACATTTTTGGTCATTTCAGTTAGTCCAATTAATATTTAACAGTAAAAACTAACTGTAACTTGACGGCAGGACAAGAAAACGGAAAAATAACAAGTTGTGGATAAAAATTGAGGAAAAAAAAAGTTTAAGGACGAAATTGACGAATTGGCTAGTCATGAGGAACTAAAATTGAAATTTACTCTATAATCAATATTGCAACATGTAGTTTGCTTCATTAATAACTCATATAATACGATTACTGAGTACTAGGGGTTGTGAAATATCTTTCTAAGCTTTTGATAAATGACGAATTTACATTATCCCACATTTATATACACATTGTTTTATTAAAGCTCTTCATTAGCATATTCTTTTTAGAAATACATAAACGGCTGAAAATTTATATCAATATTTAATGGGTACCCAGATTTCAATCCCTGAAGCATATATTATTATTAAACTGAAGCATATATTATTATTAAACTGCCTGAAGCATATCTATAATATATACTAAAAGATATGAATCAAAAGTCATATCACAAAGCCTCCACCATTAGATGAGTTTCAAGATTAGTTTTAAGCTCTTAGATTAAAATAATGATGTCATATGACATCATTATTTACTATTTTCATTTTAATCCTTCAATTTTAATTACATTTTTAATCCTTTATGTTTTATATTTTATATCTTACCTAGACAATACACTAAAATTAGTTTATTTGTTAACCCATATCAATACGAATTAAATGTGAAGTTGGAGTCAAACTAATACGTATAGATCATTGTTTTTTCCATTATTTAACCGGTGTCGATACGAACTTAAAAGTTGAATTAATTTCAACCACATCGTTATAAACGAAACTACATAATATTTAATGTCACACTTTAATACATATTTGAATTTAAATGATTTATATGTTATTATTGCATTATGTTAACTCGATAGAGTTGTCTACGTATTATATATTGTTAATGAAACACAATTTCTCTCGATTTCTATATATTATACTTGCCTTTTTCTTAATGGGGTTCTCTGCGTGTTCACGGGATATAAACAACTATCATTATTAAACTGTTAGAAGAATATATCATTATTAAAATGCCCGAAACATATACCAATATTAAAATGTCTAAGGCAATTCTCATATATCATTATTAAATAGCGAGAATTATATATCAATATCAAAATGTCTGAAGCAATTCTCATGAACAGTATTTAATCAAAGTACTTTCATTATATGGGCTATACGTATGTGGTACAAATGTTCAACAGCCTAGATGCAACATCACCAAGCATGTATTGAAAAAATTATTGACTCTTTCTCCTTCAATGGGTTTTTGTCTCAATGAATTTTTACGTAGTAAGGTTTAACCGAGGCATATCCATAATTTGAACATCCACGGGGAAGTATTGTTATTAATTACATAATGATGTCCATGTTATTTATTGTGAATCTCGAAGAGATAAACTCACCAATAATTGTTCTCATGAAACTATTAGTCCAAAATCACTGTTTATTAACCCATTTGGGAATTTTATGTATCTTGCTAATAATGATCGTCGATATTGCCGTTTCTGTAAATGTATTAGCAATACAAAACTCAGTTCGAACACACACACTTTAGAATGGAATCAAACACGTATTTCACTATCTTTGTGGTATACGTGTTATTAGATTGTTTTATGGAGAAAGTCTGAAGTCAAAATCGGTTGGATAAGCTGATGTATACTTGTCAAACCCGAACAAAGCACCGCCAAACTATTTTAAACTTATTGTTTTTTATTAAGTGGTCAAAGTTGTGTGGTTAAGATGAATGATTAAACATATTCAAGAAGAACGTGGTCTAGAGTCAATTAAGGAAAAACGAATAGTATTGTATGAAGATAATGCGACATGTATGGTTAAATTAAAGAAAGATAAATTTAAGGATAGTAGAGAGCACATTTCACCGGAGGTGTTTTTTTTCTTGACACGTAGTCTACAAAAGATGGAGTAATTGATGTTTGTCGAGCTACTCATACATAAGATCGTCATTCGGCGTTTGAAGCATATAAATTTAGATGAGGGGAAGTTTTAATACGCGTTGTACTCCTTTTCCCTTGATTGAGTTTTTATCCCCCATGGATTTTTCTTGGTAGGGTTTTTAATGAGGCGGTCTAGATACAACATTACTCCCGAAGCACCATATTGATGGCGTTCAATAAACGAAGAACATGTAAGGAAAAGTGTTATGAATTTGAATTAACGATAATTAAAGATTGTGTATGATTCTCCTTCCTGATTATAATCCTAATTAGTCTCAAATCTTAGCCTATAAATAATGACTTATTATAATCTTATTTTGTGATCTTTTACTAATGAAAATCATTTCTTTCTCTTTTATACCTATACTACTATATAAAACATATTTGTCTTTTTGTTTAAGAAAGTAATTTTTAAGAAGAATAAATCCTAGCCATTCATTTCATAAACTAATCTAAATCATTCAAATTTTAAAGAAAACATTAAATCAATTTAATAAATAAGTTGTAACTTATAAAGAGTTAAAGTAAATTATTTAAATAGAAATTAATACATGATTTTTAATTACCATTTAATAACTATTTTAGTAGTACCAAAACTAAAAACACACTCTATATTTCAAGAGAAAAGTTAAAAAAAAAAATTATATTTCTATACATTATGGGTATTTGCAAATGGCTATTCATTTATAACACCTTACCCCCATTTTTATGATACTACTGATTATCGTAATTAACATTTGCAAATGGCTATTCAATACTTATAAAATGTGATACTATTGATTATCGTAATCATCGATTGTAGATATCTATAAGTAAAATGGGAACATCAATCATCGATTGTAGATATAAATGACCAAACTTTTACTTAAAAGATATCTACAATCGATGATTGATGTTCCCATTTTACCTAATATGAGGAAAAAATAACTATACCTTATTCTAACAAATTGAATATATTGAATTCGTTTAATAGTAAAAGTTATGAAAAAAGGTTAAATTAGAATACGAGTTACTCGGAAAGGAATCATGCACGCGTTTTGAATTTATATATATTCCAACCTTCTCAACTCTTTGATCACTTAAAATTCCCTTGGAAGTTATAAAACAAATAAATATAGAATGTCGCTTATCCGGGAGTTCGATCACTTAAAAATTCCCTTGGAAGTTATAAAACAAGCAACCAACAACTTCGCTGTTGAGACCAAGATCGAAAGGAATTATTTTTGGGAGGTGTTCAAAGGAGAACTCTTAGGACCAGAAGGCTATGTCACAGTTTCAATCAGACGGCTTGCCGAAGATATTGATAGAAGTATCGTCAATCAGGTTTTGCCTCTTTCTAGAAGTAGACATAAAAATATCGTCTCCCTAGTTGGGTTTTGTGAAGAGAGTCCCGAGTTGTTCTTTGTTCATGAGTTCCCATCACGAGGAAGCCGCGACAAATATTTGAATAGTGAAAAGCTTAGCTGGCTAAAGCGTCTCCAAATTTGCGTTGTTGTCGCTACTAGCTTAAATTTTCTCCATAACCCTCCAGAAACCGTAAGGAGAGTCCTTGTTCGTGATATGAAGAGTGTGAATATTCTATTAGACGAAAATTGGCAAGCAAAGATAGTTGAAGTGTTAGGACTCGACACTACTAGTGATGTTTGGCTCTCTTTCTGAAGAGGCCATGGTTGAAGTGTTAGGACTCGACACTGCTAGTGATGTTTGGCTCGCTTTAGAAGCCGTTTATAGTCACGACTCTGTCAAACGTGTGCCTACTCCCAAGGACTCTCTTCGTGCTCTCACTAAAGGTAATTCCACTGTTTCTGAGTTTGGACGGAAGTTCAAGTCCATGTTTGATCAGCTTGCGGCCATAGGAAGTTCCGTGGATGAGGATGACAAAACTCATTGGTTTTTATGTGGACTTGGTGCATTTTTTGAGAATTTCTCTACAACTATCATGGCCACCAAACCGCGACTAACTTTACGTGCTAATCATGGCTCAGACCGAAATTCATGAGATATTTATGAAATCTATTCATGGTACTTCATCTTCTGTTCCTCTTGTTGCTTTCGCCGCCCACAATGATCATGTGCCTTATCAGCGGTCATCTAGTCGCAACTTCTCTCAGCAACGAGGTGGTTCTAGTGGCATGCGTGTATAGGTATAGACCTCAAATCAAATTGTCAAACAATTATACGCAGCGAAAAATAAGGATCACATAGTAAATAATAAATCGGATATAGATGTGTACCTTATTGAGCAAGCAAATAAACCAAAACCTAACGTAAAGTTTTTACCACGGTTGCGTACGCGACACCTTCTTTTATCGACCGAATAGTATGCTAGTACACGTTTAACTCCACAACTCTTGAACTCGATCACCGACACAAACCGAAACCGCTTTGGGCTCGTTAATCGATCGGCTAAAAGGGCAAAGCATAAAACAAATTCTAGTTTAATCCCTAATCGATTTTGTGGTGTTTAGAATGAGGGATTTGGAGTTCCTTTTATAGCGAAGCATGTCTTGTTCTCCAACTTGTATTAGAATAGGGAAACCTCCTCATTTACATAATACATCCTCTCATTTAATAAACATTTCACTTAACACATTAAGTAATATTAAATAAATATTTTAAACTTGTAGTCGTATCTAAATGTCGATGTGTGCGCTCCCGTAGTCTCACATATTTGCAGTCACATATTCATTTGACACTATTCAAATACCTACAGCTCCCACTTTTGTATAAGTTCAAATAAACATGATAACATTGTTTAACGTCTAGCAACATATCAATGCTCCCATAAATGCACGAGTGAAGTTTCTCCAAAGTCACTATGAGTCTATAGTTGGTTCATATCCCTTTGTTACAGATACTTTAGCTAAAATTTTACAGATGGATCAAAATCATTTAATTTTAACTACTGTTTCTCATTTCGCGGATCACTTAAGGATTACCAAATATAATCGAGACACATCTAGATTCATTTGTGTTCGGCCGAACATTCATCTTAAGTATTCATGAGTGGCCCAGTAAGTATCTAACTTCATATTTCACTGATGGAACAAATTCTATCTTGAATACAACTGGTAGTCATCGTATTTCGCAACATTACCAAAAATAGCCTTTTTGCTACCCTTATCCAGGAATAATATTGACTATGATCAAATAATGCACTACGTACATGAGTAGCAACTTGCATCTCAAGTCTAAGGATAATAAACCTTATGAATTATACTTAATGACAAGGATCCATAAGTAATAATTCATGTGGGATAATCCAGTATACATCATAATGGATACCATGTGAGTTAGTGAGCCAAGCTGACTAAACACTCAGATATTGTCGTAATTCAATCATATTCCCATATTATCAATTGAAAACGGATATTTAGAATGATATTACACAATATTATTCAATCATAAAACATGAAAAATAGGATACAAATATTATAATAAATGAAAACAAAATATCACAAATATTATTTCATTCATAAATAAAATTGTTTATTACATCCATATATCCAAATACCAAATCCACGGATTTACATGTGATTAGTAGATAAACGAAGTCCTGTACCCTCAACTAAGTGAGTTAACTTCGCCTTTGGCAGTGCCTTTGTAAAAAGGATCCGCTAAGTTATCATCCGTGTGAACTTTGAGCACTTGAATTTCACCTCGTTCAACTTGTTCACGAATATAGTGAAATTTCCTCTGAAAGTGTCTAGCTCCCTTCTGAACCCTGGGTTCATTGGCTTTAATGATTGCTCCAGTGTTGTCGCAATACATATCCAAATGAGACTTGGCTGTGGGAACAACACTAAGTCCAGAAATAAATTTCCGGATCCAAACAACTTTCATTTGCAGCTTCAGAAGACGCAATGTACTCAGATTCTGTTGTA
Source organism: Senecio squalidus (assembly GCA_910822075.1). Lineage (NCBI taxonomy): Eukaryota > Viridiplantae > Streptophyta > Magnoliopsida > Asterales > Asteraceae > Senecio > Senecio squalidus. The sequence goes on along the minus strand of CAJVGC010000582.1, from coordinate 40,109,757 downwards.
GAGATGGTTGTTTCTGAAATCCGACATCACAATATCCAATATTAGCCCAGAATTTCCACCATAAATAAGAATCATATCTTTAGTAGCCCTAAGGTACTTCTATATGTTCTTTACAGCAATCCAGTGTCTTTCGCCTGGGTTACGTTGAAACTTGTTAACAATGTTCTGCGCAAAACCATATCAGGCCTTGTGAATCTCACCGCATACATAATAGATCCTACTGCCGAAGCATAAGGTATCATATGCATGCTTTCCACCTCTTGAGGTGTAGAAGCACTGTCCTTGATGTTGAGTTTAAGTCCATCTTGTATTGGTAAATTTCCACGCTTGGAATTTTCCATACTAACCTCTTTAGTATTTTATCAATGTACGATTTTTGACTTAACTCAATTAACCGCTTAGGTCTATCTCTCGAGATCTTGATTCCCAAATAAATGTTGCTTCACCTAAGTCTTTCATGGCAAAACATTTTCCAAGATGAGGTTCAACATCTTCAAGCATTGGAACACTGTTTCCCATTAGCAATATGTCATCTATATATAAGATTAAGAAAGTAACATTACTCCCACTGAATTTTTGATACACACATGGCTCATCGAAATTCTGAACAAAACCAAACCTTTTAATTTCTTCATCAAATCTTTTATTCCAACTCCGTGATTCTTGCTTAAGTCCATAAATCGACCTTTTTAGCTTGCACACTTTTTCGGAATATAATGGATCAATAAAACCTTCTGGCTGATTCATATAGACCTCTTCGTCTAGATAACCATTCAGAAAAGTTGTTTTGACATCCATTTGCCATATCTCATAGTCATAGAATGCCGTTATGGCTAGGAGAATTCTAATAGCCCTAATGTCTGCCACTGGAGAGAAGGTTTCCTCATAATCTATGCCATAGACTTGACTAAAGCCTTTTGCCACGAGACGATCTTTATAGATGTGTATATTGTCGTCCATGTCGGTCTTTATTTTAAAAAGCCATTTACAATCCACCGTTTTGGTATTTGGAGGACGATCTACCAAATCCCAAACGTTGTTGTCTTTCATAGACTGCATCTCCACATTCGCAGCTTGAAGCCATTTATCAGCGTCAGGCCCTAATAATCCATCTTTCAAGTTTCGAGGTTCATTAAAATCCGCTGATACATGATCCTCATTATCTAAAACTACATTTAGGTTTAGTTATTGAGGGCCACGTATTGTCCTTTCGGACCTACGAATTTTAGCATCAGCAATTTAATTTTGAGACTAAGTCATGTCATGAGGCTCAATCGCAACTTGAAGATCAGATTGAGACATGTATTGAGTCTCAATCCTATCCCTCCCAAATTTTTGATCACCAGTGTGAGTAAAAGGTGATGTATCTTCCTCTAGAACCTCGTCAAGTTCTACAACCCTCCCACTGTTTCCTTAAGCGATAAGCCTTGTTTTGAAAAAACTCGGAATATCGTGCAAATTTAACAGTTTGTCGGAATCATATTGAGAATGCGTAAGGCAGACTCTAGAGCATAATCCCAAAAAGATAATGGTAAAGTTGTAAGGTTCATCATTGATCGTACCATGTCTAGCAAGGTTCGATTTCTCCTGTCCGATACACCATTATGTTGTGGAGTATAGAGAGGAGTAAGTTTTTGGATAATTCCACGTGCTTTGAGATGATCCTTAAACTCTAGGCTTAAGTATTCACTACCACGATCCAATCGGAGAATCTTGATGGTATTTCCGAGTTGATTTCTACTTCGTTGTGAAACACTTTGAATGTTTCAAACACCTCATGTTTATGTTTAAGAAAGTAAACATAATCATAACAATTGAAATCATCCTTAAATTTTATGAAATAGTTAACACCTTTCTTTGACACATGTCTAAAGGGACCACCTCATCAGTATGTATGATTCCTAAAAGATTTGTTGTCCTTTACGTCTTATGGAAAGGGTTTCCTTGTCATTTTTCCAAACACACAAGATTCGCATTTATCAAATGAATTATCATTGGACTTTAAAATCCGTGAAGCCTTTTAATGCAATGCTTGCATATGTGTGCAATACGACAATGTCATAGATTGGTTGAGTCCATGTTGGACTTAACGCATTTAGTGCTAATAATAAACATAGAATTATAATTTAAAGAAGAATGAACATGCAAATCTATTTCAAACATACCATTAACATCAATCGCATTAATATAATGAACATTATGTTTGAAACAGAAATACAAAATTCAGTAAAAAAATTAGTGAATTCATTATTCTGTAAAACATAAACTGAAACATTCTCCCTAACATAAGTAGGTGCATAATGACAATTGTCTAATACAAGTATTATGCCCTAGGGTAAATGTAAGTCGTAACTTCCAATGGCTTTCATTACTACACGTTTGGCATAGCCTACGTACAGTTAGAGAGATTCATTCTTCAGTTTCTTCGCTCTAAATCCTTGTAAGGAATCACAAATATTAGTACCACAACCAGTGTCATATACCCAAGTATTTGTTTTTAGAGAAAGAATGTAATTCTATAGTGAAGATACCTGAAGATCCATCTTTTCCGACTCTCTTCTTATCTTGTACCTCGGCTAGATCCTTAGGACAATTCCTCTTTTAATGCCCAATCACTTCAAAGTGATTGCAACCATCATCCTCAACATGATGTTCTCTTTTAGCTGGAGGGGTATGCTTAGGCTTGGGAATATAAACAATTGCTTGTTTATTCTTTCCGTCTTGTTTAGCTTTGCCCTTAGCTTGCGGTTGTCTTTTCTTATCTGAACCGTACCACCACTGATCCCTAGGAGTTGGTTGGTAACCGATTTGTTAGAAAGGATTTTCTCAAACTTTACGAGCATCACATGAAGTTCTTTTGAGAGTCCATATCGTGCATATTGTAGTTAGGTGTAAATTCATGAATAACCTTGTGAAAGGGAATACTAACAACAATAGACTAATGGCAGGGGTAATTCATCCTTTCTAATAGATCAAAGTATATTTTCATGTTGAGACGTGAGTTCCTATTGGCGTTCCATCAACATGTTTACACTGATGTAATTCTTGAATCAAGTCGTTCAGTTCAAGACCGACTTGTTTCTCATACATAGTGTGAAGGTCAATGATCATTTTATTCGGCCACTTATTTCAAACTGCTTTTGTGGTTCAGGGGTCATACCGCTGGGCATCAAGCATGCAACTTCATTATGACGTTCATACGTTGCTTAATAAGTTGCCAAAACTGTCTCATCGAATGAGTCAGCTCCGGAATCATCGATGTAGTAATGATTTGTAATCGCTTCATCACTCGGAGAACAATTCTCAGCTGGCGAAACCAATCATTAAAATTTGGTCCAGTGAGTATTTCGGTTTTGAACATTGTTTTGATTTCTGACATAATCTCGCTTAAATCGGGATTTTGTGCCATTTCTACAAAACAGAAGAAAGTTCTCATTAGTACTTTCAACATAATGATTTCTTAACAAAAATGTAAAACCCATGGTTTACTTTCCGTTAAGACTATGACCCAAATGACATATCACCGTTCCATCAGTTGATCTGCTAGGAACTAAATGATACTCAAAAGGTAAGTGACGTTCAGTAATTGCATTTACCGATGCAATTCCTAGATTATGGGACTTAATGTCATGACTCAATCAAGCATCAATATGGTGATCGTGACATCATCATGTTTCGTCGCATCTTATCGCTATCGGCGTTTACAGTCTCACTGCATAACCTGATTTAAGTCATCCAATTGAAGACTGTAGATAGTCCACCACAGTCTCATTATGAGTGGTAATCCACCTTGGATACCCTTCACCTATGTCTCACGTAGAGTAACGAGCAAGTACAAGTTGTCTAAGCAATACGGATAGCAATATGACTTAATTCCGTGGGTGACAAAATTTATGTACGAAGAGGCATGCATACAACTTCGTCTCATAATTTGTGTTTTTCAAATAAACGTTTTATAATTTTGTTTTAAAACGTGTTTCTATGACTGTCTAATTCCTATACACCAAGTGTATATAATAACCAAACGTACCATCGTCATCATAAAAACCCTTTCGGCAGCTCTACAAAAGGTACGACCAGGAAAGAAAGTGAGGGTAGGGGACGACAAAGCATCACTTAAAACCTGACCTCATTAGGGGTATAATACCACCACAAACTTGACATCATCCTTTATGTAGGTGAGCCTAGTTGGAAATTTATACACTAAGGATGTACATTTGATTATGAATTCCAATCACACGCTTTTAAAGGTTTGATTTTTATGTATTTTCCAATTTAATACGTTCCATCGCAGGTTCAAATTACGGTATAAACCCAACCTAATGCGTTTTAAAACGTATAAAAGTGCAAAAATAAATTAAAAATTTGTTTCATAATTCTTTAGTCATATTAATTTATTACTTTCAAAACACTTGACATTAATTATTATTATAAAAAAGAATTAAACTACGCAACAAAATTGGGTTAGCCCTAAACCATATAGTCTCTATGGTCATTGTTCACATATTGAATAACTCCCTTTTCGCTTGGAAACGGACCACATACATCCGTTCAAACAAGGCAAGTTTGGATTGCGTAAGTTATTTAATATGTGTTCAATACTATTATCAAATAAACCACATATAACAATTAATATCCAATATCAATTAGTGTCGCACATATCAAATAACAATTTATTATATGTCAATATCTGCAATTTACTTTTTACAATATCACAATATCTAATTATGTTTACAAAGTTATGCAAGTAACTTAATAACCATAATTCATAAAAAATAAATATGGCACACAAGTAATTAAACATCAAAATTTGGGTTTAAAGTTTAAGATCTAATTAACTTTTAATACAAAAAAAAAAAACTAGCCCGCTGCGCCACACTTGATTATCACAGCGGCGTAGTGAGGTCCAAATTTTCGTTTTAATCGTTCGTTTTAATCCCAAACCTCGATCCCCCACAAATTTTGATGTTTTACATTAATCCAAAATATAATTACTATAGTTTGGCTGATACCACTATAGGTATAGACCTCAAATCAAATTGTCAAACAATTATACGCAACGCAAAATAAGGATCCCATAGTAAATAATAAATCGGATATAGTTGTGTACCTTATTGAGCAAACAAATAAAACAAAACCCAACGTAAGGTTTTTACCACAGTTGCGTACGCGAGACCTTCTTTTATCGACCGACTAGTATGCTAGTACACGTTTAACTCCACAACTCTTGAACTCCATCACCGACACAAACCGAAACCCCTTTGGGCTTGTTAATCGATCGGCTAAAAGGGCAAAGCAGAAAACGAATTCTAGCTTAATCCCTAATTGATTTTGTGGTGTTTAGAATGAGGGATTTGGAGTTCCTTTTATAGCCAAGCATGTATTATTCTCCAAATTGTATTAGAATAAGGAAACCTTCTTATTTCCATAATACATCATCTCATTTAATAAATATTACACTTAACACATTAAGTAATATTTAATAAATATTTTAAACTTGTAGTCGTGTCTAAATGTCGATGTGTGCGCTCCCGTAGTCTCACACATTTACAGTCACATATTCATTTGACACTATTCAAATACCTACAGCGTCGAGGAAGAGGACGTGGTCGTCGTCGTCCTCATTGTCAGCTATGTCGCACGGATGGCCACGTTATGTCCTGACTTTGAGCGAATCCTAAGCCAACGATCCAAATCATTTTCAAATACCGCTCTGTTGGGTTAAAACCCAATTTGCTTTGTAATCTCAAACCCGCTGGAAAACCAAGAATGGGTCAAACGGGTCAAAAACGACCCAAACTACCAAAAGCAGTTAAATAACTGTCAAATGACAGTTATTTCCCAACGGGTGCAATGGTTCACGAATCGATACAACCATTCATCATACCTTTTCATTTTTTATAAATAGGAACAACATTGGTAAAGACAAATTCGTGTGTGTATAATGATTCTGATTCAATAAAATTTACATTTGATATATATTTTGCACTTACAAATTTCGATTCTGAGAACCACTTTGTTACATTGGTATCAGAACGCAATCTGGGAGTTATCGAAATATGGTTTCTCAAATCGAGTAAGTGCAAAGAACAACGAGAGAGAAAGGCGTACCGGAGGATTAACACACACCGGAGAATGATGAAAGAGCCAGCCGCCACTTCGAAAATTCTTACAGAGGGTCGAACAGGAAAAAAAAAGAGGCGCCAGTTCATTAAGGGTTAAATTTATTAAGGGTTTACATTACGTACCCTTATCATGTTTTGAAATTCCAAAACATACCTTTTATTTAATATCTTTTATAATAAGTAACACATAAAAGATTTTTTAACAAGAGGATTTTTACTTATTTGGTTTATGATAAGTAACACATAAAATATTTTTAACAAGAAAAAGATTTTTACTTATTTGGTTTGTGATAAGTAATATATAAAGGATTAAGAGTTTTTTTTTAGATTAAAATGAATGGAAAAGATAATACCTTTAAGATAAATGAAATTGGGTAAACAACCCAATTTCAATGCCATATGCTAAAAGGGGCAAACTATACAACATGGGCAATTCAAATGCAAATATTTCTCAAAGAAAATGGTTTGTAGAAGAAGATTTAGAAGCAACAAGGAGTTGGCAGTGAAAGCTTGGATGGTGGAAACAACCGAAAGCACAAATCAACCTGGAATCAAGGAAGATATACACTGCAAAGAACTCCAAAACAAAGGTGGAAATAACCAGAGATATGATCAACCTAGACTCAAGAAAGATCACAAAGGTGGAAACAACCATAAATAAAGATTAACATGGACACAATGATGATCACAACAAAGGTGGAAACAACCAGAAATAAAAATCAACATGGACACAATGATGATCACAACAAAGGTGGACTCAACCAGAAGATGAATCAAGAAGACTAGAGACCTACAAAGCAGCGTTTGTGATTAGGGGGGAGATGTTGGGTTAAAACCCAATTTGCTTTGTAATCTCAAACCCGCTGGAAAACCAAGAATGGGTCAAACGGGTCAAAAACGACCCAAACTACCAAAAGCAGTTAAATAACTGTCAAATGACAGTTATTTCCCAACGGGTGCAATGGTTCACGAATCGATACAACCATTCATCATACCTTTTCATTTTTTATAAATAGGAACAACATTGGTAAAGACAAATTCGTGTGTGTATAATGATTCTGATTCAATAAAATTTACATTTGATATATATTTTGCACTTACAAATTTCGATTCTGAGAACCACTTTGCTACATTGGTATCAGAACGCAATCTGGGAGTTATCGAAATATGGTTTCTCAAATCGAGTAAGTGCAAAGAACAACGAGAGAGAAAGGCGTACCGGAGGATTAACACACACCGGAGAATGATGAAAGAGCCAGCCGCCACTTCGAAAATTCTTACAGAGGGTCGAACAGGAAAAAAAAAGAGGCGCCAGTTCATTAAGGGTTAAATTTATTAAGGGTTTACATTACGTACCCTTATCATGTTTTGAAATTCCAAAACATACCTTTTATTTAATATCTTTTATAATAAGTAACACATAAAAGATTTTTTAACAAGAGGATTTTTACTTATTTGGTTTATGATAAGTAACACATAAAATATTTTTAACAAGAAAAAGATTTTTACTTATTTGGTTTGTGATAAGTAATATATAAAGGATTAAGAGTTTTTTTTTAGATTAAAATGAATGGAAAAGATAATACCTTTAAGATAAATGAAATTGGGTAAACAACCCAATTTCAATGCCCTATGCTAAAAGGGGCAAACTATACAACATGGGCAATTCGAATGCAAATCATTCTCGAAGAAAATGGTTTGTAGAAGAAGATTTAGAAGCAACAAGGAGTTGGCAGTGAAAGCTTGGATGGTGGAAACAACCGAAAGCACAAATCAACCTGGAATCAAGGAAGATATACACTGCAAAGAACTCCAAAACAAAGGTGGAAATAACCAGAGATATGATCAACCTAGACTCAAGAAAGATCACAAAGGTGGAAACAACCATAAATAAAGATTAACATGGACACAATGATGATCACAACAAAGGTGGAAACAACCAGAAATAAAAATCAACATGGACACAATGATGATCACAACAAAGGTGGACTCAACCAGAAGATGAATCAAGAAGACTAGAGACCTACAAAGCAGCGTTTGTGATTAGGGGGGAGATGTTGGGTTAAAACCCAATTTGCTTTGTAATCTCAAACCCGCTGGAAAACCAAGAATGGGTCAAACGGGTCAAAAACGACCCAAACTACCAAAAGCAGTTAAATAACTGTCAAATGACAGTTATTTCCCAACGGGTGCAATGGTTCACGAATCGATACAACCATTCATCATACCTTTTCATTTTTTATAAATAGGAACAACATTTGTAAAGACAAATTCGTGTGTGTATAATGATTCTGATTCAATAAAATTTACATTTGATATATATTTTGCACTTACAAATTTCGATTCTGAGAACCACTTTGCTACACGCTCATCTCGCTCAAGCTTTTCAATCATATTGCAATCTTGATTCAACTGTAAATCCCCTGATATCTGATATCTGACTGGTATGTTGATTCTGGTTCTTCATAGCACATGACATCTTCTTCATCCAATCTCGATTCCTCTACTCCTTATTCGGGTTCTGATCTGGTAAAGTTTGGAAACAGTAAATGTCTGCCCATCTCTCATATTGGTAGTTCTTCATTATCTTCACGATCTGCTTTATTAGATGTATTGGTGGTTCCACATCTCACCAAAAACTTGCTTTCTATTAGCAAACTAACCTCTGATTATCCTTGATTTTTTTTCTCTGACACTTATTTTTCCATTCCGAACCGACAAACAAAGGAAATCTTGGCTCGCGGTAAGCTTGAGCATGGTCTTTATGTGTTGAAGCAAGGACACAAGGCATTTGTGGCAGCCTTACAGTCTAAGACTCAGTAGCATCTCCTGAACGATGGCATTCTCGACTAGGCCATATTTCTTTTTCCGTTATTTCCTATTTAAATAAACTTGGGCACTTATCTCTTACGTCACTATTGACAAAGCCTTCTTTATGTTCACCATGTCAGCTAGCAAAAAGCAAACGTTTATCTTTTTCTTTAAATGAAAAACGATGTTCTAATGTATTGGATATTTACACTGTGACTTATGGGGGCCTGCTCCGGTCGCTTCCACTAATGGTTATTTATATTATGTTATTTTATTTGATGACTTCTCTCGGTTCACTTGGTTTTATCCGATGCGTTTGAAATTTGGATTTTATAATATACTGGTTGCATTCTCGAATTTGGTACAGAATCAATTCTCTAACTCCATTAAGATATTTCAAAGTGATGGTGGTACGGAGTTTGTCAATTCTCGTGTACTTGATTTTTTAACAGATAAAGGCATACAACATCGTATTTCTTATCCATATACACCGCAACAAATTCGGCACTTAACTGAAACCGGGCTTGCAATGTTATTCAATGCGCAGGCGTCTGTCACTCTTTGGGTTGATGCCTTTTCTACGGCAGCTTATATTATAAATCGGGTGTTAGGGAAATAAATGCGTAATAAAACTTGTATTATACGGAATCGTATATTACAATCACCAGATTGAGGCTTGCAACAATATGCAATGTCCTTAAACAGAAATTCGTCCCTAGTACGAACTGTTTAGAGGATACAACAATCAAAATCAAGATAAACTTGATTCTATCGAATCTAATAAAGTTTATGATGGATATATGAAGAGAATTGATGTATGTGTAGATTATATTTGTGTGTTTTTGATAATCTAAAACGTTGGAAATACTTCTCTATTTATAGAGAAACTTGTGCCTTTTCAAAGGTCACAATGGTTCACTAACAGATGCAATTAGCGACAGTTTAGCGACAGAACCGTCGCAATGGTTCACAATCAGACCCAATTAGCGACGGTTTAGCGACAGAACCGTCGCAATGGTTCTCTAACAGACACAATTTAGCGACGGTTTAGCGACGGTTATAACTGTCGCTAATTCTGTTTTTCTTTATATGTTCCAACAATACCCCACATTTTCTATTCAAACACCAATAATACCCCACATTTGAATAGAAAATAAGATAATATAAAGTTACTTATTCTTCTATATCCATCAAATGTAATATGATATGCATCTGATAAGGTGTCTTTTGGACTTGAACCTTTCTTAGTGAGTACTTATCGGATCTACTTTGTGGGTAGTGAACATTAGTTTTTGAACTAACCACGTTTTGTAGTAAATCGAGACAATAAGTGTCACACATATCATATCTATGCAATAATAGATTCTTACCGTTGTGTTCATTTCGGTCGTGAACGTATCCTTATTCATGAGAATTTTAGAGAACTTAGCCATCTGGTTCTCAAAGATGCGACCACACATCAATCTCGTATAGGTAATGCTAATCAAGAATATTCCGTAGTATTCTGCTATAGAAGCCATTAACATTATTAAGAATTAAAATTCAGCCCTCAATCATCAACGGAAACACACAACATTTCATCATAGGAAGGGCATACACGTGTGTTTGTACACTGAGTGTTACTCAAATAGTTTGCCTATTGAACCTAGACCATGGGATCTCCAATTTTGCTAGGTTAGGTTTCCTCCGAGTATTTACTCATTGTATTGGCTTTAAGCCCATACCCCTCGATGAGAAAATGACTTGTTCTCTACAAAGGCCTTTTGTCAAAGGATCAGCAATATTTTCTTTTGACTTCATGTAGTCTATGCAAATGATTCCATTTCTCAACAAGTCTTTTATTGTATTGTGGCGACGTCTTTATATGTCTTGACTTGCCGTTATAGATGTGATTCTTTGCTCTAGTAATAGCAGACATACTATCACAATGTATACACACAGCAGTCACAGGTTTTGGCCACAAAGGAATACCCTCTAGAAAGCCTCTTAGCCATTTTGCTTCTTCAGCAGCTTTATCTAGGGCTACAAATTCTGCTTCCATAGTTGATTTGGTATTCACAGTTTGTTTAGATGATTTCCATGATATAGCGGCCCCTCCAAGTGTAAATACATAGCCACTTGTAGACTTGCCTTCATTATGGTTGGAAATCCAATTGGCATCACAATATCCTTCTAACACTGGAGGATATTTCGAGTAGTGTAACCCATAAGGTATTGTATGCTTAAGATATTGAAGCACTCTAACTAGTGCATCCCAATGATCTCTACCAGGGTTGTGTGAGTATCTACTGAGTCGACTCACGCTATATGCTAAATCTGGACGTGTACAATTCATTATATACATCAAACTTCCCAATACTTGTGTATATTGTAATTGTGCAACACTTTGTCCTTTGTTCTTCTTCAGTTGAATCTTGGGATCGATATATAACATGTGTTCCAATCGCTAATTTTGGGCTTTCCACATTAAGCGTAAATCCAACAACTTATGGATATATCATCTTCTCGATCAATAATAAAACTTGCTATTGTCATATTTCCATAATTCTTAAGGATATTAGTTGAATCAAAAACCATAAAGTTTACGGTTGTCACCATTTACGAGCAATTAATTTATAATTCATCACCATGGCCAATCGGGTTATCAACAAAATACAAACAATTTGCTTTAGTAAAAGTGATTTAAACATTTCAAAATCACATGCAAAATTACCAATCCCACCCAATAAAACTTAAACTTCGTCATGCAAAGTTTATCCCAGAATATTGCCTTTATACATAAACCATATGCATGATTTTTGAATTAAAATCAACTAATTTTTTATGCAATAATAAAATCCAATGCATGAAATCATTTATAATTAAATTTCTTATCCAATGAAATCAAAATTTCAAAATCAGTGGGATTTTCTAGAATCATTGGATCACCATCACCATCAATTGATATAAAGATTGAAATAAACCGATAATGTGATTCAAATATAGATTTCATTTTGCATATAACCCACATGCATGATTGAAATATACACAATTATTATCCATTGCATATGTTAAATTAAAATTAAAATAAATAGTACATACCCGATTCCACCGATTCCACTTAGAAAGAAAACTTTCCAACACTAATCAACCGCAGATTACCGCATGACACTCTTGGCCCAATGTGAATTTTCCAGGTTTTTCAACGTGTGATTTCAACATGGTTTGATCCATCTTGAAATTTCTGTTTAAGATTGTTAGGGAAATAAATGCGTAATAAAACTTGTATTATACGGAATCGTATATTACAATCACCAGATTGAGGCTTGCAACAATATGCAATGTCCTTAAACAGAAATTCGTCCCTAGTACGAACTGTTTAGAGGATACAACAATCAAAATCAAGATAAACTTGATTCTATCGAATCAAATAAAGTTTATGATGGATATATGAAGAGAATTGATGTATGTGTAGATTATATTTGTGTGTTTTTGATAATCTAAAACGTTGGAAATACTTCTCTATTTATAGAGAAACTTGTGCCTTTTCAAAGGTCACAATGGTTCACTAACAGATGCAATTAGCGACAGTTTAGCGACAGAACCGTCGCAATGGTTCACAATCAGACGCAATTAGCGACGGTTTAGTGACAGAACCGTCGCAATGGTTCTCTAACAGACGCAATTTAGCGACGGTTTAGCGACGGTTATAACTGTCGCTAATTCTGTTTTTCTTTATATGTTCCAACATCGGGTACCGTCTATAAGACTAGAAAATTAATCTCCATATGAACTACTTTTCTCTACAGTCCCGCATTATGCCAATTTCCGTGTCTTTGGTTGCCGTATGTACCCATATCTACGAGATTATTCAGAGAATAAATTACCTCCACGTAGCACCGCTTGGGTGTAGCAATCAATATAAAGGATTCGGGCCAAGGCTATAATTTTTAAAACCCGACATATTGATAACCTAGCTCATTTATCTGCAAGTCCGCTTCTTTCTGCTAAGGATCCTAAGGGTTTTAAATCCGCTGCCAAAAACCCACAATGGTTTTGTGCTATGAAAGAGGAACTTCATGTACTTCGAACAAATAATTCATGGACTCTCGTTCCACGTCCAATGAAATCTAATGTGGCGGGCTCCAAATGGGTCTTCAGAACAAAATATCTCTCAGACGGTTCTATTGATCGCCTCAAAGCTCGACTTGTCGCACAAGGTTTTACACAAATACCAGGACTTGATTACTCTCATACTTTTAGCCCTGTTGTCAAGGCTGCAACTGTTCGTATCATCCTTGCTCTTGTTGTTATCAATAAATGGCCTCTCCATCAACTCGATGTAAAAAAAGCATTTTTAAATGGTCATGTCTCTGAAACCATTTTTATGGAACAACCTCCGGGCTTCATAGACCCTCAATATCCCAATCATGTTTGCAGCCTTAATAAATCCCTTTATGGTCTAAACTGTTACAAGTATTTAAGCTTTAAGACTTTATGTTTATGTTTATGTATCTAATTAATACTTTGATTAAGGATTTGATTGAAACGAAACTCTAAGGACCGCTAGTTAAAATGCCAAAAGGCACCTTGACCCATAACCGAATCTTGAAGGGGTGTGTCTCTTCAAACATATCGGTTGGGAGACTATATATGTATTTGTAACTACCTTTATTAATTAAGAATCCTATTCAAATTGCTTTTAACGTTATATATCTGCTGTGTGTTATTCCAATTTTCCTTCCTGTATTATTCATAAACTGCAATTCAAACACCCAGCAATTCAAATGAATTCTCACATACTGAAATTCAATTCAAATGGGCCGAAACAAATTCCCTCTCAGAACCAATTGAAACATAGACAAGCTCCCAAGCTTGGTTCCATCGTCTACGTGATTTTTCAACCCAACTTGGTTTCACTTGCAGCAAATCCGACATATCACTTTTTATCTTTACTCGTGACTCTTGCATACTTTATCTCCTGGTTTATGTCGACGATATTATTTTAACAGGTAATGATAAGAGATTTATCCATCGCTTTATTGCTCGTCTTAATGGTGAGTTTTCAATAAAAGATCTTGGTCGTCTGAATTATTTTCTTGGTTTGGAGGTTACTTACACTACTGATGGGTTATTCCTAAGTCAAAATAAGTATGCTCGTGATATCTTATTACGTGATGACTTACTGGACTTCAAACCAGTAGCCACACCACTTCCTCCTGGTCAACAATTTTTTAGCAAAGGTGTACCCATTCCCGACTCCACGCTATACTGCTCACTTGTTGGTGCTTTGCAATACTTAACGATAACGAGACCCGACATATCATATGAAGTTAATCAAGTTAGTCAGTTCCTTCATGCTCGACTATCGATCACTTCCAAGCTGTCAAATGTATTTTGCAATATGTTAAAGGGTCTGTAACTTTCAGGCTTACTTTTCTTCACAGTGCTTCACCTTCCTTGGCTACTCTGATGCTGGTACATCTTCTTTGTTGCTTGGCTATTCTGATGCCGACTGGGCTCGTTGTTTGAAAACCCGTAGATCAACATCTGGTTACTCTATATTTCTCGGTGACAACTTAGTTTCATGGAGTGCTAAAAAGCAGCCAGCTGTTTCCCGTTCAAGTTGTGAATCTGAATATCATGCTATGGCTAATACAGCTGGTGAAATGGTTTGGGTAACTCATGTTCTTTGTGAATTACATGTCATATCCTCTTCCCGAGCTGTTCTACTTTGTGACAATCGTAGTGCTCTTTTTCTCAGCCAAAATCCTATTGCTCATAAGCGTGCTAAGCATATTGATACTGACTACCACTTTATCCGCGAATTAGTTTCTTCTGGAAAAATTACAACTAAGTTTGTTCCCACAAATCTACAAAGCTGATATATTCACGAAGTCTCTTCCTCTTCCTTCGTTTGAAAATTTGCGTTCCAAGCTTCATGTCGGGCCACCACCATTTCGCTTGAGGGGATGTTGTGATGAAGGATCAATATGATTAAATGGCCGTACACATACAAACGTGTAACAAAGAACAATAAATGAATTCCTTAGGTAATTCTTCCTTAACTTTATTCAAAACATAAACTAAATAATGAGATATAAAAACCTAATACTTATAAGTGTTTTTTCTTGAAAAGAAAGACAACTTATTTTAGTAACTAATTAATTATTAAATCAAAAACCAAAAATAAAAGATCTTAAAATCTTCGATAATTAATAACGAATATTCATCCAATCCCAAAGCGAAAATATAGTTCATCGTTAGTCTTCCCTGCATCATTCTCCCCCTCTTCGAAAAGACTCGTCCTCGAGTCGAGTTTAACTTTGCTACCACCAAGAATATGGACAACATTCAATAACGATTGAATACAAATAAAACTTTGTTTATCAATATATTTTCCTTCGATGTTTAGTAATGAACTACTCTTTATAAATTTCTTATAATTTGCCTCTTTGAAAACAAGTTGAATAGCTCGAACCTTCATCTGATCATCGATCTCGATCTTGACATTTAAAGGTTCATCATCTTCATATGTGTCATAATAGGGATTGATATCTTCTTTAACAAATTTATAAATATCTACATTTTTCTCCAAATTTTTGCAAAAGTAACAACGAAACACTTCATGATAGCCAACCAAAGGATCCTCCTCTTCATCTTCACCCTCGTCCCGGACGCTAGGTTTAGATTCAGTTTCCTCCGCTTGCAACTCATCATGGAATCCTTGAAAATACCATTCAAAAGAATTGACTTCTTCTTTACCGTCGTCCCAGACGAGCGATTCATACTCCGTCTCTTTTGTCGGCGAGTCCGGTTGGATCTCGAGCTCTCGTATCCGTTGTTGCGGGCGTTCAATCTCAATATCACGCAGGTCCTGATGGTTGGTTGTATCGTTGCCTCGTCCGACGAATCTACGATAAACAAAACAACGATCTCTTCCACGTCCGGGAGGAATCCGTTCGACCATTTGTACCATAGCTCTGATACCAAATGATGAAGGATCAATATGATTAAATGGCCGTACACATACAAACGTGTAACAAAGAACAATAAATGAATTCCCGTAGGTAATTCTTCCTTAACTTTATTCAAAACATAAACTAAATAATGAGATATAAAAACCTAATACTTATAAGTGTGTTTTCTTGAAAAGAAAGACAACTTATTTTAGTAACTAATTAATTATTAAATCAAAAACCAAAAATAAAAGATCTTAAAATCTTCGATTATTAATAACGAATATTCATCCAATCCCAAAGCGAAAATATAGTTCATCGTTAGTCTTCCCTACATCATATTGACAGGAATAATCTAGAAAACAAAATATATGACTCCGCTTGATTATAGCTTTGTTAGTTGTAGAGTTATTTGTTTATGATTATCTTGTTAACATACTTTCTTGTAAATTGTTTTCCTATATATACTTGGTTAAAAAGTGATTTGCTGAATCTAATAATAAACGTAAAGTTTACAATTTAATTTTTATCTTTGTGCGCGCTATCGCAGGATAATAATCCAGTAATTCATATTACACGGGCTTGAATATGAGAAAATTGGATTATCCAACTCGTAATGGCTTTTTGAATATGTCAGCTAGCTACGAGAAGAAGTGCTTTACTTTTCCATGAAACACGGGACTATGAGAAATTTCTAGTGCAACTTGTTGTCCATAAAAATTCAGTCCTTTATCCTTTTGACATACCCAAAATCGCCCAAATTTAGTTAGTTATGCCACAAACTATATTGGGACTGACCCACACTATCATGCTTCTTCGAGAAACATGAGAAAAAACCTAAACCAAGACTAAAACAGTACCTGATGGATATCAATTCACAAATATGAACATGGGTCTTTATCAAACCAAGTTTAATTGAAATCTGAGAAATTACACACAAATATTTGTTACAATTTGTTTTCTTTTTATACTAATCAACCGGTGCCTTCCAACCATTGCAATGGTTATGTAGTGGCGGTTACTACGGTGGCAGATGGTGTTTCAACCATCACACTTTTTCACAAATGACTAATTAAAATCTAGTCCCTATTCTAATCTAAAATTACAATTTAGCAAACTAATAATCTAATTTGTCATTATTTCCGACAGAAGTACTCTTCATATCATCTAAGGAACTGCTCCAATCAATACCAGGATACCCAAACAGTTTCATATCTTATGTCTTCTAAAACTTCACTCCATAGTCGATAGTTCCTTCGATACTAGGAAAAACTCTTTTGGACTTTGGCTTCTTTCAGATATCTTTCACTAGGTCAAATGAGTGAACCTTTATAGAACATTTAGATCATACAATATGTCGAGTCTTGTTGTAAGATACATCAAACACCCGATCAGCGTTTATTGATGAGCATCTCTTTTTGGTTCATTGGGTATCCATCTCTTTGCACCCGTTCATTACTTTTTTAGAATCTCCTTTGCATAGTTAAAAAAAACACCCTTTCCTTGCTTCATCCCCATTCCAAGATTAAAAAAAAAAGTAAATTAGTCCAAAATTATATATCTTGCTTGAACTTGTCGATGAGTTTTGGACAACTCCCTCTAATTATAATATCAATAAAGAGAAACACCAAGAGTCTCATCAATCTTTCGACAAACATAGAGTTTCGGTTCTGATAAGATTTTCTTAAAACTGAGGTCAAGTATATAATCATTTATTCGCCTATACCAAGCTCTCTGGGACTCCTTTCTACCATAAAGAGCCTTGTGTAGTCTATACTCTATAGATATTGTCTTCTTCAGCTAGCCATGAGTTCATCTCTGGCACGAAACTCTTAGAGTCTTCCCGTTTCACTCTTTATTCTCCATGAAGTAGACATCTCTATGATAGTTATCTCATTCAGCTTGAGAACCATAAGTAAAACATAAAAACAGAGAACAAAACACTTCAAGAAAGTTTACCAAATTTTTGTACCTATACTAAGCTTCAAATGAAGTTTGATTTCTTACTATCAGCTAGCCATTACTGCATTTAAGAAAGACTAACTAAAAAATTGAAATAAATATTCCTTAAAGCACCATTTCAACTTATAAAGTTTTTGTGTCTACTGGTTTGTCACCCTACTTATAGGAATGTTGTTACCTTTATGTTTATCAAACGTATTATTAATGAAACTTCATAACAGTTAATGTGTATATTAAATAGCATTTACTTTGTCAAATGTTGTTGTAATCATTCTATAGTATAGCCGTAATTGTAGGAACTAATTATTGTATTCTGCCTATTAATTGGCAAATGATTGTGTGAATGAATCAACGATTTCCAGTATCCTCTCTATACCGAATATGGTATCAGAGCACCATTGAAGCTCCACCGAGCAAAAACCGATCCAACATTCTTCAAACTCAATCACCATGACCAACTCTACACAAATCATTCCCATCACTGCCAACAATAACTTTCCGATCCGACTTACCTCCTCCAATTTCGCCGTATGGAGAAAACAAGTCACCTCCACTCTCATTGGCCTGGATCTTGACAAGTTCATCACCGAACCACCACCATCGAAATATCTCAATGACGACAAAAGCAAGCCGAATCCAGCCTACAACCATTGGTTTAGACAAGATCAAATAATTGTAAGTGCCATCCTTGGAAGCCTCTCGGACACAATCCAACCTACTGTTGCAGCCGCTGAAACTGCGAAGGAAGCCTGGACGTGTCTCAATACCAGCTATGCTAGTGCATCGAGATCCAGAATCATCTCACTTAAGTCGAAACTTGCTAAAAATCCTAAGGGAAATCGCACTGTTTCAGAATTCCTCCATGAAATGAAAACCATCTCGGACGAACTAGCACTTGCCCAAAGTCCGATCGAAGAAGAAGACCTGGTAATTCACATTATGGCTCAGTTGGGTGACGAATACAACCACATTACCGCTGCACTGAAAGTTCGAGAAACATCAGTCTCATATTCGGAACTTTTCGACAAGCTTGTGGATCATGAACGATCCATAAAAGACATTGAACCTAGTCCCACAATCACGACAGTTAACTACACCCAACATCAACAAGGGAATCGTCAAGATTCACGATCCAACAGGCCATGGAACCAAGGCAATACACGGAATCGACCACACTGGAACAACAACAGCAGCAACACAATCAACTCACAACGAGATCGTGGTTCCCGAAACAATTCATATTGTAATTATTGTAGAATATTAGGCCATGATACAAAGGACTGCAGAAAGCTGGCTCGATTTCTAAAAGAAAATCACATCTTTTCTTCATCGCAAAACACTCACACGGTGAACACCACCACTGCTCACCCGACATCACCAACTCCACCTTGGATGTTCGACACTGGTGCATCTCATCATGTTACGCCCAACCGTTCATCACTACACACTTTTTCGGAGTATGGCGGTCCTGATGAAATCGTCCTTGGCAACGGTAAAACAGCTTCAATTTCCCACACTGGTGATACAAAAATTCTTACTCAATCTCGTCCTTTATCATTACACAATATATTAGTTTCTCCTCATTTTCGTACTAACCTTATTTCAGTCGCAAAATTGTGTAAAACTAATAAAGTTTCTGTTGAATTCTTTCCTTTTTCTTTTGTGGTGAAGGATCCTCGCACGGGGGCGTCGATCATGAGAGGGGTGAACAACAATGACGTCTACTATGCCATACCTCATTCCACACCGCAAGTCAACACCATCATCCCTAGCTCACCTCTTGAATGGCATCGTACTCTCGGACATCCATCACTTAAAGTCTTTCAGTCGCTTATAAAGCACTTAGGCCTTACCAAAATAAACTTATCAAATTTTTCGTGTGATTCATGTCTTGTCAATAAAAGCCACAAATTACCTTTCGGTGCAAATTCATTTATCGCAAATAAACCACTTCAATTAGTATACTCGGATGTATGGGGACCGGTTCAAAAATCGGTTGATGATTTTGTTTATTATGTTACATTTGTTGATTATTATTCCAAGTACATTTGGTTATATCCTATGAAACGTAAATCGGATGTTGCTATATTATTCCCACAATTTAAAACACTTGTCGAAAAATACTTTCAAACATCACTAATTTCATTATTTACCGACAATGGAGGGGAATATATTGGTCTAACATCCTACCTTCAAACCCATGGCATCTCTCATTTCACTACTCCTCCACACACACCCGAACAAAATGGCATAGTAGAACGGCGACATCGTCACATTGTTGAAACCGGACTCTCGCTTCTTCACTTTGCTAATCTACCTCTCACTTTTTGGTCGCATGCTTTTCAAATGGCGGTTTATTTAATAAATCGTCTTCCAACACCAATTCTCAATTTCAAATCTCCATTTGATCGCATTCATAACCAAGCTCCCACATATACTAAACTCAATCCCTTTGGATGTTTATGCTACCCATGGCTCCGTCCTTACACCACCTCCAAACTCCAACCAAAATCCACTCGTTGTGTCTTCTTGGGATACTCGTCATCTAAATCGGCAAATAAGTGCTATGATCCGATTTCTCATCGCCTTTTCCACTCAAGACATGTTCAATTTGTTGAACATGTTTTTCCCTATAAAACAAACCCATCAAACACGTTACCATCGGCTGACAATTTCATCACTACACCAACCCAAAATGTCACTCCCATACACACAAATCAACCTCTAACTTCAAATCCCATGCAAAACATGCAAACCAATTCTACCCCACCCAATAATGACTTTTCTATTCCAACTATTCCACACCATAATACTCCTGCAGACACTAATACAAATCATACTCCTTCATCGCCACCTACTCCATCCTCACATGAAAACTTACCTCCTGATCCCCCCATCTCCTCGCCAGTTTCCAACGACACCCTCCCTCATTCACCTCCATCTCCTACTGATCATCACTCCAACCCCTCAAATCCACCTCGACGATCTAGAAAGCGGAATCCAAAATACTACAATAACTCCTTTGTCAACACTACCACTCTTCATCCTTTACCAACCATTTCCGAACCAACAACGTATACTCAAGCCATGAAAGATCCAAAATGGCGGGCTGCCATGTATCTAGAGTTTAATGCTCTTCTTCGCAATCACACATTTGATTTGGTTCCGAAAACAACTCAAACGCCTATTGGGTGCAAGTGGTTGTTTCGAGTAAACGAAATCCCGATGGTTCGGTTAACAAATACAAAGCTCGTTTGGTTGCAAAAGGTTTCCATCAACAGTATGGTAAAGATTATTTTGACACGTTTAGTCCGGTAACAAAACCGGTTACAATTCGAACAGTTCTTGCTATCGCTCTTGCTCGAAATTGGCCTCTCCGACAGTTAGACGTAAATAATGCGTTTCTTCATGGTACTCTACATGAGGAAGTGTTTATGATTCAACCACCGGGGTTTTCTCATTCTCAATTTCCAAATCACATTTGTAAGCTTCGTAAATCGCTTTACGGTCTCAAGCAAGCCCCGCGCACTTGGTACATTGAGCTCACAAACTTTCTTATCCGGTTTGGTTTTCGCAAGTCGCTAGCTGATAATTCTCTTCTCATCTACCAACACAATGATGTAACATGTTACTTTTTAGTCTACGTTGATGATATCGTACTTACAAGCAACAACTCCCCCTTTCTGGATCACTTCATTGCATCACTTAGCCAACAGTTCTCAATCAAGGATCTCGGACCATTGCATCATTTTCTGGGTATAGAGGTTATCACCACAACCGATGGTCTCTTTCTATCTCAACATCGTCACATCCTCGACATTCTCCAACGGTTCCACATGGACGGTGCGAAAGATGTGCTCACTCCACTTAACTCGTCGGACCCTTTATCACCTCATGATCCCTCACCTGCTGTTGATCCTACGCCATATCGTCAGCTTGTCGGAAGTCTTCAATATCTTGCATTTACAAGACCCGACATATCTTTTGCCATAAATAAGCTAGCTCAGTACATGCATGCACCGAAACAAGCTCACTGGCAGTCCCTTAAGCGAGTTTTACGTTACCTTAAGGGCACCATCCATCATGGGTTATTTCTCAAACGTAATGTCCCACTTGACCTTCGTGCATTCTCTGACTCCGATTGGGGTGGAATAAATGATGGCGGTCGATCCACTACTGCCTACCTAATATATCTTGGCTCAAATATTATCTCTTGGCGATCCTCTAGACAAAAATCCGTTTCTCGTTCATCAACGGAGGCGGAATACAAAGCCGTGGCAAATGCAGCAGCCGAGGTGTTATGGATACGGAACCTACTGCAAGAACTTGGTATCAAAATCTCTCACTCTCCAATGCTTTTTTGTGACAATACAGGAGCTACCTATCTTTGTGCTAATCCTGTTTATCATTCACGAATGAAACACGTTGCCCTTGATTATCATTTTGTTCGTGAACAAGTATTGGCCGGTTCTTTACGAGTCCTACACATCAGCTCAAAAGATCAACTTGCGGATGCCTTAACAAAACCATTGTCTAGAGTTCCTTTTCTTCGAATTCGGTCCAAGATCGGAGTCTCCAACGGATCCTCCATCTTGCGGGGGCGTATTAAGGAAACTTCATAACAGTTAATGTGTATATTAAATAGCATTTACTTTGTCAAATGTTGTTGTAATCATTCTATAGTATAGCCGTAATTGTAGGAACTAATTATTGTATTCTGCCTATTAATTGGCAAATGATTGTGTGAATGAATCAACGATTTCCAGTATCCTCTCTATACCGAATACGTATGAATCTTTTAGCCTTTCAATAATAAAATACAGTTTAATAAACTTTATATTCTATTAAATATTCAATTCGATGCAGGACACGAAAGATTTGCAACAATGGAAAATCCCATTGGAAGAGATCCAAGTAGCCACTAATGGTTTTCATATTGATAATTTAATCGGAGTGGGTGGATTTGGAAGAGTGTACAAAGCAGAGATCTTTCACTTTGATGTTAAAAATAATGAATTAAATCCTAATCTACCCATGCTAGAACAATCTCACTACCTAAGAAGAAAATCCAAGGTTGCAATTAAGAAGTTAGATAGTAGATATGGACAAGGAAGGGTACAATTCTTGCAAGAACCTAAAGTGCTTTGCGGTTTACACCATCATAACTTGGTTTGTCTTCTTGGATTTTGTGACGAAGATGGTGACATGATCCTTATTTACGAACATGCCCCCAATGGAAGCCTAGATAGGTGCATAATCTTACCTGGAAGCAACGTCTCCAAATTTGCCTTGACGTGGGCTACGGACTGAATTATCTTCATGACAATGGCATAATTCATCGTGATATTAAGAGTGCCAACATTCTATTAGGTCAAAATTGGGAAGGCATGATTGGTGACTTTGGCTTGTCTAGAATCAGTAAGCACCCAAATCATGATTACTCTCTGACTAATGTTGCAGGCACCCCTGCTTATGTTGATCCAAAATATGCCAGGACAGGTAAGTTAACTAAGCGGTCTGATATATATTCTCTTGGAGTCGTTTTATTGGAAGTGGTATATGGGAAATTAGCAGTTTTTCCCAAGTATGGAGATGACCCGGAGTATCTAGTCCATATGTTCAGACGCCACTTTCTAGAAAAAATGGTGCACCATAATATTGATCCTTCTCTAGTTGAAGAGTTTCAGAAAACTAAAAACTTCATGGATTCAATAAACACATTTTCTGCAATAACATATAAATGCTTGCATGATAATCAAGCTCACCACTTATCAATGGCGGAGGTCATGAAAGAACTTAATGAAGCATGGACATTTCGTGTAAGTAATTATTTTATGAAATACTTAGAAGATTCAGTTACGTTTTAGAGTCTCTCTTTCTCACCTTTGATGTTCTCGTTGTTCATGAATTTTCAGGACACGACTGTGGAAATCCATGATGTGGAAATCTATGATGGCTCAAGTCTCAAAACATTAAAACAAGACCTTTTTGATTAACTAAATGTTTGTGAAATTATATTCATTTATGTAAATTTTACTTTTCTAAATATTGTTTGTCTGCCTTATAATTTTCTATAAATAAAAGTTATCTATTACAACTTGTAATACAAGCTCAGAATAAATAAATAAAAGTCCACTGTTTTCTCTCAAAAGCTTTGCCTTGTTTTGATATTTTCTTTAATAAAATGTTATTCTTAGCACGGCGACAAATGCCGGTAATCCGTCCTTTAACTTAATAACTTTCTTCTATATTTTAATTTTATGAAAATACCTCACACACCCAACTTAGTCTACACTTATCCGTATGGTAACGAGGCTTGAACTCATACACAAATTGACACTTTGGTATCGATCTCTTGGCTAAAGTGTCTTTGGACACTCCTTTCTATATGTTTACTCTTCACTCGACCGCTCGAGTCTGAGTTTTTCCATATACTTGAAAATATATTTAATAAAGTAGCTTAAAGGGATATCCAAATAGTTTATTCTTTTTAATAATTATTAAAGGTATACATATGTAATTTTGTCAAACAAAAGTCCAAACCTGTGACAACCCTTCATTTCGAGGTACTTATCGTTACCGTATTCTTTACTTTTATTCGCAATTGTTTTGACCTTTGTATTTCGCTTTGTATTTACTCATGTTTTATTTTTATGAGTCGGGTATGTGTTTTGTTGCTTCCTCCCTCGAGACGTAAGCGTTATATTTACCTAAGTGCCGAAAAGTTAGTATTCTCGTGTTTTTAAGTTAGGATGTTTACGCCGTAATCGTCGGTTAAAAATTAACATTTCAAAATCTATTACAAAGTTAGTCCTCTAACTAAATCTGTTACAAAGTTAGTCCTTTAACGGGAACTAACGGAATCTGTTACAAGTTAAGTCCTTTAACGGTGACATAACGGAAGGAGCCAAAAAGCACCACGGTGCGTCGCAGTCCTCCATGACTGCGACGCACTGACGGGTCTGGCAGATATTGCCAAAACGATTTTTTGAGACAAAACCTTGAGATTCCACAACTTTAACCACGTGATTTGCCCTACAAAATTACCCCATTTGGATATGTTAGATCTAATTGTGGATCTCTAAATAGGTTACCATCCTTTCTCTTTCCAAAAACAATGTTTTCCTAAAAAAAAAATACTCACTTTTCATAACACAATTTCACTTCACACTTAAACCCCTTTTTCTCTCAACATTTCCAGAGAGTTGAAGGACTTTTACAAGTGTTTTGAAGTGAAATTCAAGCAAGGAAGTTATACAACTTCATCCTCCAAGCTTTCCTTCACAAGACCATCATTTCGGTAAGCTTTCCTATGATTTTTCTACACTTTTCTCCCACTTTTGGGTAAAGATTCTAATATGACTTTGTTTCTCTTGTCTTGCAAGTCCTTTGTTTCCATCTTGATCCTCTACTTTTGGATTTTGGCTACCATCTCGGAGAAATCTCCATCTTTGAGTTTGTGGTAACTAAATCTCTTCAAAATCACTTTATTTTTCCTTTTCTTGAGAACCCTTACTAATGGTGGAATGGTTTGTGTTTTGGAGTCGGATATCTCAACACCACCAACGCCGAAGTTCACCTTTTCCGGGTTCGTGTTCTCAACGGTCTAAAGATTGTAGATTTTGCGGGTGACGACGGTACATTCGTTATTCTCCCTACCTTCTCTTTTCCTTTGTCTTACGGTTTTAGCCCTAAAAATGGTTAGGTTAACATATTAGACCAACACATGAAAAACTCTTAATATTTTGACTAAATCTTAGTTAAAATGTGTTAAAATGTTAATTTAACAAAAAGTAACATATTATTTATATTACTATGTAAAACTATATATATATATGTAAGGTTTGGTAAAGGTAATTTGAACATAATATAACTTTTTTGACATTTTACAAATATTCTTAAAACATCTCATAAATCAGTTTTCGTCAAAAAGTTAAAAACCATAAGCCTGAAATTTAAGCCAGTGCGTCGCATCTTATCTCTAGTGGGACGCACCGGGCTCTTTGCTCGAAAATAAGTTTTTGCAATTAAACTGCTGCGACACATTGACCTATTGGTGCGCCGCAGTAAAGCCTCAGATTACGTTTTATGACTTTAAACAACTCAAAACTTAAGTATAATTAAACTAATATATGTAAAAGTAACATATATTGCTAAAACAACGTCTTTGGACTTAAAGACGTCAACGTCATCATAAACGTTATAATACTTATTTAAAAACTAATATTTTACTCTAGTATTTTGAAATTAAAGACTTTAAACTCTTAGAAGGGTTTGGACTTTTGTTTGACACTCCTTTCTATATGTTTACTCTCCACTCGACCGCTCGAGCGTGAGTTTTTCCATATACTTGAAAATTTTGGTTTATGCACAATGTGTTTGTTTTATAAGGTAAGTGCTAGAACCTAATATTAAAAAATTTACCCCATGTTTTTTTTTTATAGTATTGAAGCTTGAACCACTACAAGAATAATGACATTTGGCGACGAGACTTTTAGCGACGACAAAAAATCGTCCCTAAAGGCCAGCTAAAAGAAAAAAAAATCAACTTTTTGACTTTGTCAGACATAGGCCTTTAGCGACGACTCTTTGGCGACGACATTTACCTTTAGCGACGACAATATTTTAATTAATTAACTAAAAACATTAATAGATCCTGCCAAATCCCGCCAAAAGCTACGACGACGATTTTTCGTCACCGTAGGTGTGTCTGACATTTTTATTTAATTAATAAATAATTAAATGTTTATTTAAATAATTTATAAAATATTAAAATAATTAATTAATTTAAATAGGTCTACAGCGACGACAAATCGTCGCCATTGGCCTTACTAAATTAATTAATTATTTAATAAATAATTAAATGTTTATTAAAATAATTAATTAATTTAGTAAGGCCTACAGCGACGACAAATCGTCGCCGTAGACCTTACTAAATTAATTATTTAATAGATAATTGGATGTTAATAAAAATAATTAATTAATTTAAATAATACATAATGTTAATATATTAAAATTATATAATGCTAATATATATAATTTTATT
Organism: Senecio squalidus; assembly: GCA_910822075.1. NCBI lineage: Eukaryota > Viridiplantae > Streptophyta > Magnoliopsida > Asterales > Asteraceae > Senecio > Senecio squalidus. The sequence goes on along the minus strand of CAJVGC010000582.1, from coordinate 40,082,875 downwards.
TAATTAAATTATATTTAAAAAATAAAAATATTATATATCAAATTAAATAATATATAATGTTAATTTTAAATAATAACTTTTGTTTAAAATAAAATATATTTGATAATAAGAAATTAAAAGTAATTTTATTATTAATGTGAATATACTTAAAATAAATGTATATACATATTTTTAAAAATCTAATATCGTAATTAAATAATTAATACGATTAATAATCGTTTACTATTATAACGAAAAATGTAATACGACATGTTGTGGTATAAGTATAACTTTAAACCATAAGTACGTAATGCTAGACCTTAAATCCTAAACTCATATCCCTAAACCATCGTAACGGTAAATCCGAACAACATTCATCGACTATCGACTATTAAAGGTAACATGAGTTAAGGCAAAGTTGTATAGACAATTCATCTATCGACCATTCATCGACTATTAGAACATCATAACCACGTAATGCTAGACCTTAAATCCTAAACTCATATCCCTAAACCATCGTAACCCTAGAAACCTAAACCATCGTAACCCTAGAAACCTAAACCATCGTAATCCTTAAACCATCGTAATCCTTAAACCATCCTAACCTCACCATTTTATCGACTATTAAAGCTAACATGAGTAAGGCAAAGTTGTATAGACCATTCATCCCTCGACCATTCATCGACTATTAAAACACCATTCATCGACTATTAGAACACCATTCATCGATAATTAGAGCTAATTAACCCGAACAACATTCATCGACTACATACACCATACATGACATCCAATTATCAATGATTTGATCGATCATTACATAACTTGTAACAATGTCAATGTATACTCACCGTTGATCATCGACAATCGTAAAACAAGTCGATATCGTTTTTCCACAGTTTAATAACTTATACCTAATATAATTTAAATATTTAACTTATACCTCATATAATTTAACTTCATTTTCATTACTAATATTATTTAAACGTTTTCGTTACTAATATAATTACATACTAAATTAAAAAAAAAAAAAAATTTGGAAAGGCCTTTGGCGACGACAAGTCGTCCCTAAAGGCCGGGTCAACAAAAGTCAGCCTATTTGGTCAAGCCCGCCAAACTTTTGGAGTTTCTCGGGTCAGGCCTACAACGATGATAAGTCGTCGCCAAAGGGGTACAGAGACGACAAAATCGCTGGTCTAAATAAATGCAGATTCTTATCTCTTTCATTTCCATCGAAACACAAAATCGCCACCACCCGATTTCTTAGCTTCAAAATCGTCATTTTTGTTGAATTTGTGTTTCCTCCACCGTTATTATCACTCCAACATTCCACTACCACCACCAAATTGCCACCACCCGCCACCACCCTCCACCAAACGCCGTCACCCATCACCATCACCACCAAACCGTCACCACCCACCACCATCACCACCAATTCCTCCATTCCTCCACCACCATCTAGGTTTGTTTCTTTTTCTTTTTCTTTTTCATAAACTTAATTATTTTGTTCAATTTGTAATTTGTTAGATTATAAATTTGGGAATTGTTTTGTTAGATATTTTTCACCACTATATCCGGTTATTGATTTTATTGAGCATCTCTATTAAAAGGGTAGTATCAAAATTAATTTGGGTTTTATTTTTGTTAATAAGAATTTTTATAGTTAGTATATGTATATAAGTTTGTATGATTTTTATGAAATGGGTCAAAGTGGGCAAATGGGTAAAATGGATCAAAGTGGGTAAAGTGGGTTAAATTTGTATGATTTTTATAATATGATAGAAGTTGGATGAGTTAAATTGTATAATTTAAAAGTGTAGAATTGTATGATTTGTATGTATAAGATTGTATGATTTAAATGTGTAGAATTGTATGGTTTGTATGTATATAAGTTTGTATAATGTAGGTTTAGTGATTAATTTCGGAGTAATGATACCTTAGGTCTGAAATTAATCGATCCCGTAGAATACCCGTCCGAAATTAATTTATTAGAAATTAATTTCGGAAAGTCCCCATTTTGGGACTGCTTTTTGAATGTTTTGTCTCATTTAGGATATAGATGTGTATAATTGATATACTATTTAAGAAAAGTTTGGTTATCATTTCTCCTTTACTCCTACGAATATGTGTTCAATACACATGTTTGGGGAGTTAAGGAAAAATGCTGCCGAATTTTTCTTAAATAGTATATCTGTTAGGTCTCACTAAGATCCCAAACAATGGCAAATCAATAACAAATAAGTATTTAGACGTTAATTGTTATATATCGATTTATTACTCAGTTTCAGTATATATTATAGCGGAATTATAATATCGAAACAATGAAAATAACACACAGGTATATTCCAGTCAAAGTCGTGCCGATTACAAAACTCAAACTCACTATTTATACACAATATAGTGAGTTTGATAAAAATCAATCTAAGAGAATCTTTTAAACATATAAAAGATATTAACTAACTAGACAGCCTTAATTCACGGCTAACTTCTCTCATGAGTCTGAGTTAGTCAGACCGAGTCACTCAGACTCATGTCACTCAGACTGAGTCACTCAGACTCATGTCACTCAGACTCAGACTTTGTTTAACAGATTTATCAATCTTAGGATAGATCATTGTTTTTCCCAACAATCTCCCCCTATCTGTTTCAACCAAAGTCTTTTTACAAAATATGCAAGAAAATAAACACAAACATAAAAATCTTTAATCAAACACTGTTTGTGAACAAAACAAGCATCAGTCTGTTTTACATCTTTTTCTTTAAGGACCTCTTCCTTTTCTTCACTGAAGTCTCAAATGGCAATGGTTGATCTCTGTCACTTAGCCACTTCAGTCTTTCTGTCTTCCATGCCAACAACCTTTCCATCTCTGCATCAGTCTTGTGAAAATGGACCTGATATTCCTTCTTGATCAGCTCCACCTTATCAGCCACAGTTCCAATCTCTTCAATTCTTCTCAGATTATTAAACAACCAACTGACTAGCCTCATTCTGAATGGAAGACTTTGAGCAGACTCACATTCACTTAGCAATGCAATGCAGTGATAGATTGAAGACATGTTGAGTCTGTCTTTGTCTTGAAAACTTTCTTCTCCCCCACAATCAACATAGCACAGCCCAGAGTGTTTGTCAGTCTCAACATAGGTTCTGTCTTGGAATATAATATCCTTGGGGACAGGGTGCATGCTGCTTGATTCCAGACCCAGAGATTTAGCTCTTACCCTCACATTGTGCTTGATACAGAAAGCTCTGTAATCTTCATCATCCACCAGATTCAGCATGTGGGCTGCATTCATGTTAAAGATAGCTTCTCTTCTTATTGCCAGGCTTTGAGCTGTGTCTGTTATGTTGTAGCTTAAGTTTGCAATGTCTTTCCATTCCTCCACTCCCATGGTGTGCATTCTTGATAGTCCAACTCTGAAGGATCCACCTTTGTGTAGACATGTGAGTAAGAGGTCAGTTCCACCATGACTTGTACAATCTAAGTGATGAATCTTGTATTGAAGCTTTTTCAATGTGAAGTTTGACTCAATATAGTCAACCCTAGCTTGTTCTTTGAGAACCAGTTTGGCCATTTGGGCATCAGCTTCAACCCTCATCTGTTCTTCCTCAATTGCCAGCTCTTCTTCAGCTTGCATTTCAGCTTCAAATTCTTCAGCAGCTTTTGCAGACTGATCATAAGGATTGAATTCGAATTTTTCTTTGTAGAGCCCCTTTACATACTCTCTGTATTCCTCCACAGTCATTCCAGCACTGTGGGCATACCTCTGAAGTTTTGCTAATTTTTCAGCTTCAGCATCAGTCTGTTTTCTTTTGGCCATAGTGTCAGTTTCAGTCTGTTCATGATCACTTTTATACCCAACCTTTCTTTCCATCACATTAATATCTGACATCACTTCTTCATCCCCAGAGTTCATACTCCAATCCGTCTCATAATGTACTTCAGACTGACCAGTTTTTGTGTTAAGCCTGGTAGTCTTATAGTACCTTTTCTCCCCCTCTTTTCTCTTCCTTTTCAACTGCTGCTTGGGGATCTCAGATTCATATGTTGCTGCATCAGCTAATTTCTCCCCCTGAAGCTGAGAACCCTCTGCAATAGCCTTGCCTTTTCTCATCAGACTGACTTGAGATGTCAGTTTGGACACCATATCCTTCAAATCCTTCAGTTCCTCTGCATTGTGAGTTTTTAAAGCATGAAACTCAGTCTGCATTGCCCTCAGTCTGTCATCAAACTGAGTAGACATGTCCTTAAGTGCCTTTAACAGGACAGGAATAGTCAAAGCAACCTCAGACTGGGTTGATGTAGTAGCAGTTGTTGATGTAACTGGTGGCACAGCCTCACTCCCTCCCTGTGATATGGGAGAATGATCATAAGCCATAGAAATTGAAGTCTGTACCTCACCCAGTTTTGGGAGTAAGGCATTGGCGACTAGTGATAAAGAGTGTAAGAGATTTGGAGGTGGTACCATATCGTGAACCAGCACAGAGCTGGTGAAAATAGTCGTTGGAATAGGCTGTGAGACTGAGAGGGGTATTCCCATACTAGGTACAGGTATGTCCAGGAGTGAGACACGTTCTTCAATGCTTGCCACATGTGTCTGTGTGGTAGCAGCAATGTAGTGCTCCAAGTTAACTATCAGACTGGGGTTTTGGGTGGTCCAAGCAGTCAGATCCAACTCATCCTCTAGCAGAGAGAGACTGGTCTGAACTGCAGCACTGGAGGGGAGTGCTTGACTCTCAGCCTCATGGAATAATGAATCCATTAGTGCTTGATTTTCAGTGGGGCTTGATGTGAGAGCTTTATCAAATGAACTTGGTGAGTTCACCTGTTGGGTCGCTTGTGTAGCCAGGACATCAAGTAATGGAGTGGACTGCTCAGTTTGAGAGGGGATACTCTCAGACTGAGGTAAAGTTAGAGGAATGTCCATACCTTGGATTTCATCATCAGGCCCAACCCCCCCCCCCCCCCCCCCCCCCCCCCAGATTCACCTCAGCATCTGCTGCAGGGATATTTCCCTCAGGCCCACCGTCAATTCTTTCAGCTTGAACCTCTGAGTCTGAGGAGTCAGACTCAGTTGGTTCCTGATCAATGAATGGATTTGCAATCCATTGAAGCATCACAGGAGTAAGTGGTGCCTCAGTCTCCGTGATATGGATGTAAGTAAACATTTTAGGAGTCAGTCTGGGCAGTTCACAAGTATAAAAACGTTGATCAAGCTGATCATAGGTTTCGCTGCCCAGAACTTCCTCAAAGCAAAGAGACAACACCCGAATGAAGGGAACATCGTTAGGGCGTTTTGTTTTGACAACCAGGGAGAGAATCTCATCAAAATAGAGTTGTGAAAAGGAGATTCTTCTACCTGTGACCATGGCATGAAACAGATGAGTTTCAAACTCATTCATCTGATCCAAGCTACCCGATTTGCCCCCCAAACATCTTGTAATCATAGAAAACAAGAACTTCCATTTCCCAGTGAATAAACTGTAGTTTATAACTCCCTGTGTTTCAGGCTGACCAATGAGAGGGAAGGCTTCATCCCTCGCTTGTTGTTTGCTCCGTCTAGCCTGAAAGCCACCTTCCCCAGCCTCAGCAAGTGTGGGAAGAAGTAATGCACTCCTGATTGTTTCTTCGGTGATGGTAATGGTGTCACGCCCATTGTTGTATGTGCCGGTGATAGCAGTTCTTTCATCATTGGCAGTGCAGGTGTACCACCATTCACAGAGAAGTGGAGGACACATAGTGTTGGCACAAAAGAAGGCACCATATAGGGGATGAGCCTTCATAAATTGAATCATCTGTTCAAATCCCCTGCCTTGGCGATTGGCGGGAATGTCAGCAGTTGCCACACGATTGTTGTCTTTAACTTGTACCCGCTGTTGAAAATCAGCACCTGGGATCATTCTTGCAGTAACATGAAGCATCATATTAGGGTTAGCCATTAGAAAAGAGATAAGCAAAGAGTTTGAAAGAAGAAAATCTAGGTTAAAAATATTTGAAATTCTGTTTGCTTTAAACTAATATTGGTTAAGATTTTAAACTAAACGAAAATACAATTTAGACCCCTATAGATTTACAACTTGCAATGAATGACCGTTGACAAGACTTGACTAAAATAAAAAAAATAAAATAAAACTATCTAATGATGAATTAAAGATACATAAGATAAAAAAAAAATTAAAAAAATTTGTGCCAAAAATACATTGAGTCGGAGGACAATGGTCAGACTTAGAGTCCTGAAGCTGACTTTTTAGTCAGACTGAGAATGGTCAGACTGACTTGGTGGTCAGCTTGAAGTGGAAAATTGACCGGACTAAGGGTTTAACATGCCAAGTTCTCCTAACAAATAGAAGAACCTTTCCTCACTCAGAGGTTTGGTGAATATGTCTGCCAGTTGATCATTGGTTACCACAAACTCCAGTCTGACCTTTCCTTTCTCCACACAGTCTCTAATGAAATGATGCCTGATTTCAATATGTTTAGTCCTGGAATGAAAGACTGGATTCTCAGGTTGAGTTGAACAGCAATCTTTGTACTCTTGT